>CM060832.1:35130000-35207500 GCA_030762175.1 Metallyticus violacea
AGCATGACAAACCATCTCTAATTGCGCTGAATTTTTTTTTCTGAAAACAGCGTTTTTCTTAGGTATTCCCAGGACCAGAAAATGTACCCATTACTTGTCTTTTCTTTAAAAAAATGCGCAGATTTTCCTATCCGAACAATCCGTTATTTTTTTTAACCTTCCAACTTCGCAGCCTAAACCTATCTCGCCTTTCTCCATAGAACGATCATACCTACATACATACACACACTCATACCTCAGGTTAATTTCATTTCATTCTATAGGCTCAATGAGACTTTCGTGTTTCATTCTGCCTCGATTTCCTGCCTGCTGATAGTTTCTAGCCTTGTTCTAAATTTCTTCCATATATTTGTATTATTTTCATTACCTTGTTGCCATATTGAACCCAGGACAATTCCTCTTATTCCTTTTTCCTTCTCTGCAACCCAAAATGTTATGTTGTGCTTTGGGTCTACAGCATATAGCGCAAAGTGTGGACTATAAATTCCACGGCTAATCATTAAATATGGGAATGAAGTACTCTTTCAAGCAGTCCATTTCTAACAGATACACTGTCACCTTTCTCCAGGGCACTTCTCAATATTGTAGTAGTTGACCTGCTTTCTCTTAGGGCCTTTACACAGAGAAATCTGTCTTGTGCAGCAATTTTAATTCTTGGTTAACCAGGGCGTTGTTCATATGGACTGCTAAATTCTTAACATGATCTCTACATACAAGATCAGATATTCAGAGCCCCAGCGGCATCAGATTGCATTCCACTGTTTCTAAATATAAATATTTAATCTGCACTTAAATGACATAGTATTAATTACATTTGTTATAATAGATCTTTTTTTTTTTTTTCATTTGCTTAATAGAGAAATTTTTCTGAACTTCTACATAAAAGACAAACTATTTACTCATACAATGTAACAATTTAAATAAATAAAAGGAATAATTGGATTATGGCAAGCAGTAGGCAGACATATGAACAAAGCACTCACATTTGTCTAGTGTTTAGAATTTGTTTACATATAGCAAGAATGTCGTTTAAAATGCAGGCAGTTCTGTACACAATTTTGAAGTGTATATTTACGAAGACTATTTCATTCATGTGACATCTTAAAATCGACCAATGAAATGAAGTAAAAGGTTCAATATTGACCAATCACAGCTGGATTACAGAGTGAAATTATCGAAAAATAAAATTATCAAATCTGTTATATCACGTGATGTGCATTTGTCTTGTGGTAAGTGTAGCCAACTCTATATAACTGCTGAACACGCATCACTGTACACTTTTGCTAGAGGCAATAGGGAGCTTATGATAGAACAAAAGCATGGACAATAAACAATTAAAAACGCAAAATGGAGGATTCTTCAAAGCGTTTTGGTGGTGCTTCAAACGAAAAAGTTGATCTTATCATTAGGGATTCCAAATCACAGAATACAAAGAAAAAGTTTTTTCTCAGCTGGTATCAGAAAATCGAACGTTAGTGATTGTAACAGTCAAAATTTGTCCATTTCGGTCTCACGGTTTCTGAATACCAAGGGTGCCAACAAAATACTATACACAATTTCATAGTATATATGTGTATATATATATGTGTGTGTATATATATTTCAAAGTTGGACCGAAATACAACAGTAAAGTGTAGTGTGATGTTCTGTAAACAGATGTGACTCAATACATTATGATAGCATAGCTATGTGACAGGTAATTCAACAATAAACAAACGAAGCCAAGATTATCGTAAATCAATAATGTACAAATAAAGCCAAGATTATCGTATCATGTACTGTAAACAGATGTGACTCACATTACGTTATGCTAGCGTTGCTACACTAAGATGGAGCCAAGATTATCGTTTGAACAACGGAAAGCAATTTAGAAGTGATATTGGAAAACCGAGAATGTTGTTGAAGTTCAAAAGCAATTGGACGAATAGGTTTTCACCGCGTTCTCCGGACAAGCTCTGTTGGACTTCTACCAATGGGGGGGAACTCTTAAGAATATTTTATACCGTAGAAAACCAGCTACACTGGCAGCACTTCGGAAAGAAATTTAAACGGCATGTGGTGCAATCGCTGAGGACACTTTAGCAAACGTTGATCAATCAATCAATAGTGACTCAGAAGTGTTTCGACGCCGATGGTGGGCATTTTGAGCAACTGTTGTAACAGTAAAAGTCTAAGATGATTAGTGCTCATCATTTTCTGTTTATGTGAATTCATTTTTGTTATGTTAACAGTTTTTTCTTCGCTTGAAGTATATATACATTTTAGTACCCTCTCTAGATTAAGCATTCATAAGTATAACATTTTATACCGCTGTTAATACTCTATGCGCGAAATTCAAACACTTTTATCCTTATTCTATTCACGAAATAGCCCTAAACCCGTATTTTGCTCTTCTCTATCAGCATTCTTCTGTCGTAAAAGACTGAGTATAAATATACAATTATTACTATTTTGTAAGCCAAGTTTAGAGCAATTATTGGTAAAATACCCTAATTAATATCACTAAGGGTCTCACTAAGTTCGTGAATTTATCGGTAATCCCAGACCGCCTCGTGATAAGAAGCTGCTGATAGAAGCAAAGCTTCACAGAATACGAAAGGGTTTGAGATATGTGACTATGACGTTTCTAGAAAGCGAGCATCTGTCATCTCTCACAGCTTTCTCTACCGTTTTCTTATATTACCAAGAGTATGTAAGTAATTAAGCACTTGCGAGAGCCTTCTGTTCCCTCTCCTGATAATTCTATTTACTCAGCTCTAGGCTGGATCAATTTGGTAATACTTTTCCATTTATATTTCTCCCGCAGTGAAACTTGCAGACATCTTGCACGGCTTGCGATTGGAGAATTAATCGAAATCTCATCTCTGAAACCAAAGGAAGGATGGCAGCTGTGGCAAGGAAGGTCTGAAAGTTACGTAACAGGATCGTTCTATGCTAAACCGCTCATCTATCTACAGCCAGAACAGACGTGTCAGCTAAAATAAAATGAACGATGTTGGAGGGGGGTTAAAATATACTAGATTATTATAGAAACCAGTTACACAACTTTTGTAGCAATAGGAAAGTGCGTTATATCTATAAGTAAAAGCAGAGTAGGATTAGAAAAAGCGATTATAAAGTTTTATTTCCCTTTCACTCACTAACACGCTTCTAACGACTATTATTCTATAGTCATCATTTTAAGTCATATTCTTCTATAAGCATTGCTTATAAATAATGTTGAAAATTATAAGCCCTAATAACCTAAAATATCGCTTTATAATGTCCGAATGTACACTAAAATGCCAAAATATGCACCTACACATATACTAACAACTTTGAAATTCTGCGAACAAATTCATTGCAAGAGAAAAAGCGAATGCTATAAAAGAAAGTGTTCGAATTATTAATTTTAACACTAAATACTGCAATTTCTTAGTTATTATAAGTAGTTGAATATATGAAACTTTGCTTCTTTTTTATGATCCAACTAATTTTTCCTGTTCGTAGAAATCAACTTAGGCATAGAAAATGTGAGGGAGCAAAAATTTTAATCTGGTAATTAACTAGTATTAATGTCCACATCACTGTTACGACACACTTGAAGCCCTTTCATACTATAAGGTGACTGAATTGATCTGTCGTTTCAGACTATATATTTGTAAACATCATACTCTGAACAATATTCACCATCGTATCAAAGACAATTCGCCAAATTGATGGGAGACTACGAATTCCCCTTAGAACGGGAAGCACCCATTCCAGTTTTCAGAATTGTTTTCCTCGGAATGATTATCCACAAAAAGGAAAAGACGATAATCTGGTTTATTCAATGTCTGTAGAACATGTGAATGCATAGAGCATCCCAGAGCGAACTCGAATGATGATTTGAGAACCTTAGCTGTATAACTTTTGTATTATCATGCAAATGAATAACAACATTACTAACAAGAAGTTGAAATTCATGGACACGTTCCAAATGGTGATGGCACACAATGACGCTGGCAACAATACAGGGTATAACTTTCTTTTGATGCAGTGGTAATGTTGATTGTCTGGGGACAGATTCATGGACTGCCAATCAGTGGTGATGGCGTCTTGGAGTGCCGCATGCCTGTCGCCGGTCAAGAAAGCAATCCTTTCTTGACGCGACAACAATGCAAAACATGTTAGTTGTTGGTTTGTTTTATTTACGGACTCTAACATCTCAGGTCATCAGAATCCCATTCTATTCAGGGCGTGAAATGCCCGACAAATTTTGCTCTTTAAGGCTCGGGGTTCTTTAACGTGGCGTAAATGTACGACACGGGACCCACGGCTTTACTTAGAATTTTTACGCCCGAAAAAAATCCATCGACCCTGGCCGGGTTTGAACCTGCGATATTGGGTTTAGGAGGCAGTATGATTATCATTACACCACTAGGACCGGAAAAAAAACAGACGTTAGCTTGTGCCACCTTGTAAGTCATTGTAAACCCAACAACTTTAATCTTTTCCCTTGTTGACGGAGATTCAGTCTGTGGTTTCTGTACTGACGCTGAATTGCTGTTTCATGTCGTCATAAATCTGGCTGTTGTTCGCTTCAATAGTCGCTAAGAGAGCCTCGTTACCCATTTGTTGGTGTTCCTGTCCATGGTTCATTATTGAGGATATTGTTACCTTCCCGAAACTTCGCAAATCACCTTTGCAACGTCCGTTCGTTCACTCACAGCAATAGCCCCGAAGGCATGGTAAATTTTCCGCTCAAATGTAGTTCCATTGTTTTGCAGTTAAAAGTCATAGAACGGCTCGTATAATCAATCAATCATCTTGCTCATGCTCGACGTGTTTCTGGGCAAACTAACAGTACGGAAAATTGAACCTACTGGCAATAAACCTAATTTTATTAATTGTAAGTACAGAAAGTGAAGTTGGACAAAATGCTAACCAAGAATCCAGGCTCTAGTGTGCAATATCAGAGCCACTTTAAGTTGTGAGTCACATGCGGAACTAGATGTGGATTTAACTGCACAAGATGCTATGTTTAGTATTTTAGTGTGTACATAGCAATTTTAAGAAACAATAGACGCAATCCTACATTTAAAACTGGAAAACAAGTGTTTTTAGCCATCTTCTTTGAAAATAGTCAGTTATTACAGAAAGATTGAAATGAATCTATTTGCAATGTCCAGAAAGATCCAAATTATTTTAATCTATATCCAGAAGATTAAATTGTTTTGTTTTGTTTTTAAGCAATAAGAACTATAACTATACTTTTAACATGGGAATTTGATAAAATATAGATATCCTTTGCACTGCTTTTATAAATACATATAGTTAATATGTATTAAAAATTAAAAATTTTATACACATAAATTCTAGCATATAAATTACCTCGTAATAGTGTGATTAATTATGAAGCCTTAACTACTAGTAATCGATGTGCAACGAGATAACCTTAAGGGTCTCCAGAATATAGGAGAAATTCGCAGTTGTAGTCGGACAAGGCACGGTAAGCCGAATATTCTTGGTTCGAATACTGTCCGTAGCCTCTAGATTTTTTTTTTTTTTTCGATTTGAAAGATATGCTTTTATATGGAAAACGTGTGAGGGAAATTGTACTTAAACCATCAGCATTCAAATGCAGGCATTTCTACCACTTGTAATTTCCATAAGAAACGTTTTATTTAAAAGACAGTCGATAATGTTTGTCATTAGTTTTTAGAACATATACACCAAAATGTTGCATTCTAATTGTATCTGTTCAACATATCTTATTTTAAAAACCATTAAAATAACCGTTACATAAAACAAACGCTGTGTTATTAAGTTTCCGTGTTCGCAGCATACAAAACTAGGAAGGTGCGGTGCGCGAGGAATTCTTTTTATCAGACGCTTTCTTTACTGGCAACCAGATCCGCTCTTCAGTGAAGATGGTGTGTCCCTTCTCATGAATAATGTATCATCTTGCGCACAAAGCAGGAGTTAAGTACCAGCACGATCCACCCCTTAACTCTGCTGCCTGGATTGCTCTCCTGGTGTGTTTTCATCAACATTATTAAAACATTTACTATCACCAGCAGCCTACCAAGTTTTTATGTGGCAGAGCGGGAATCACGTCTATTCTTTAATCTTCTTGACAGTTTCTAGGTCTGTTGCTTGTGATTTAAGTGTTACACGAAAAACCTGAGCTTTTTATTTCCCTTCCATCTATCACTGGAGCGGAGTTAAAAGCATTGACATTTGTGGTAAACATTTGGATGAGAAAAACAATTTCATGTTTTAATTATATTCATAGACACTCTTATATGTTTCTAAGGCGTTACTAAGCTAACGCTAATAGAATTGCCGATGGCCCAATCATGGATATTAACCCGGGAATACCAATTCTAAATCCAATAATTTTTTAAAATTTTCAGAATGTTATAACTATAAAATTAAATTAAAATAATAATTTAGTCATAAATATTCAGACCAATATATGTTTGTCATGTATACAATTTTGTTTAAATGCAATAGGGCGTACAAAAAGCAATAATACTTTAAAATTATTATGCTGAAATTTGAAGAACACGGGACAAGTTGAAAGCTGTGCTGTTCTACCGGAAAAAATGTCTAATATTTTCCCAACACATTAACGATTTTTACTAATAGTGGGTAAGTAAGATCTCTGTGACGAATTCGGAGTGGAGATTGGAAAAAAGATTTGTCAATAATCGATATTCTCTGATGTATCGGTTAGAAGTTATGCCTTGTCCTTGCCGTGTACCTCTGTGTGCAGTCGTTGCGGGTGCAGCTGAATTCAAGCAGAACGAACGTCTATGCTTTCCCTGAGTTGACCGACTTTAAGGGGCGCTAGAGGAAACGGCCACCCCACATAACGTCCCTCTGCGTGTGCAGAGTGTCGTTTACACAACTCCAGTTAACACAAAACATGCAATAGACAGCGAATATTTGCTGTTTTTTATCAAACGCGACACAGGCCTGAAATGTTTTCCAGAGTTTGGCAGGCGTTACTACGGAGTAATAAGACTTTCGAACATCCTCTGTAAGCCGCCACAAAGATATTTTCAGAATAAAATAACAATTATCTGTCATAATTATTAAATATTTCCAACACTGCGCTTTCTTCGATGATGTAAGCTCCCTAACTGACGGGTCAGAGAACAAAAGTTTAACAAAAAATGTTCCCCACTGTGAGATCTATTTCTTCTATGAATATGACACAGAGGCCCTGATATATCCTGCATTTTGCATGTTATTTTCTTTGTAATTGGTTTTATGCAATTCTAGAAATAAAACACGCTTCTTATGACGCTATAAATGGTACACAATTAGCCTAATTCTAGCACTGGTTACCTACCAACTAGTATTACATGAAACCATCACCGCCTTCACAAAACAATTTCGAACAACGTTCCTGTAACAGAAACTAGGCCCTAACAAGTACGCCAACATTCAAACACGATAATCATTTACTAAAAAATGTTTTTACTGTACAACAATAATTTAAGTTATTCCCATCATAAATTAACTTCTATTAGCTTGAAAATACAAATCTTCGTCTCGAAACAATAAACAAATCTAATAGTCTAAATTTTAAATTACTTACCATATTAATCATCAATAACTGCTATATTATATATTTATTACTAGTTCTGAAAAATGCCAACAAGATTTTTTCATTAGTTAAAATAACATGTTTCTCCTTTCTCCATATACAGAACTTGTCAAATTCCTTTTCTATACACCTTTCCATGTTTGAGGAATTAAACATTGCGGAATAAGTATCATTTCCAATTGAATTCTTTAAAAAAAAGAAAAAAGAAAAAAGAAAGAAAGAAAGAAAGGGAAGAAAGAAAGAGAGAGAGAAAGAAAGAAAGAAAGAAAGAAAGAAAGAAAGAAAGAAAGAAAGAAAGAAAGAAAGAAAGAAAGAAAGAAAGAAATAACATCGTCAAGAGGAGCTAAGAAACTATGCCATATCTACTATATAATGATATTACATTTTGCAAAAAGTTAATCCTTTTTAAAAATATTACAATGCATAAAACGTTGTATAATCTTCATTCTAAAAATTAGAATATTCACTGCCGCTCACGCACTGAACATTCGCTCGTCATAATTTCCAAGATTATACAATAGTTATATGAATACCTATTTATTGCACCTAATATATCATTTTTAGACTTTTACTGTATTTTTATCAAAAAGGTGTTCATTTGCCAGTATCTGAAGTATTTATCTGAAAAACTGAGTTTTTCCCTTTATTTCTTTTGATATATGACAATACATGGTATCTACTGTGGTCTATATCATTTTCTATTATTTAAGTACTTCTTCTAGCAGTGATGGTCGGTCCTGGTGGTATGATGGTAACCATACTTGCATCCTAAACCCAAGTTCACGGGTTCAAATCCGGCCAGGATCGATGGATTTTTCCGGGCGTAAAAATCCTAAGTATGGCTTCCTTCGGAAGGGAAGTAAAGTCGTGGGTCCCATGTCGTAATTTACGGCACGAAAAATAACCTCAAGACTGAAAGAAGAGGCCTGTGAGTAAAATTTGTCAGTCATTTCACGCCTTGAATTGCATTGGACGCTGATAACCTGAGATGTTAAAGAGCGTCCGTAAATAAACAATCAACTAGTAGTAGTGGTGGTGATAGCAACATCGGCAATATGCGCAATACCACCGATATATTGTACAGATAAACTTAATTGTTAGCTAAGGCAGATTTTTTTTTTTTTTTTTTTTGAATGGTATTGAATGCCCGTTTTTCCTACTGAGGCACCACAGGCGATGGAAACTGATGATACATGGTATGAAATGATAAACTGGGATAGGATTTTTATTTTTAAGGAAGGAAGCATTCCAGGCATAAGTTTAGGGTTCCTTGCCCGCATTTACCATTTATGAGGACTGAGGAAAACCTGGATAAACCTCAGTCAGGGAGGATGGTCCTGGTGGGAATCGCATCCCAGACCTCCCGCTTACGAGTCCGCGCATTAATGACCTCGGCTACCCGTGGTGGTTGGTTAAGACAGTGAAAATGCTTGTATTAATACAAAGTTTATAAAAAGTGTACCCGTATATTTAAAAATCAGATTTAAAAAAATGCATAATTTGAATATGGAAGGAAAGCGGTGATTGGTAATGAATTGTCAGTAGAGATGGACTCGTCTACAATCATTCACCATTTTCTTTCCATTATTATTTTCAAATGGTGTCTTAAACCAGATGTTTCTGTAGTTCTTGTGCCAAAGTGCAACTTTTGCACTTTTTGGACGCGAGCCAATGCTCTCTGTTGCTCCCAATTTCAAAGTGGCTATGCCTGCTTCATGTATATTCTTTTGGTTCTGGAAATATGCAATCTTTTCCAAGTTCTTCTACCCCATTTCTTCTGCTCTTTTATGCATGTCCATTCCCTTTGGCTGAGCACGGAAATTCGCCGTGTTTTGTTTTGATCTTAGTCGTGTAGTAGTGTGAATGTAGGTGGCAGCTTGACAGCTGTCGTTTATTTACAAACGCCCAGCATTACCACGTCGACTATGAAAATGGTTTTGAAAAACTAAATTAGCATTTCTTCTCCCCGTTTCTTATTTCGATGCAGTTGTTTGTAACTTATTGCACAATGGAACAGATTAATATCCTGAATTTATTATTCCGTTTGGTTGAGGCTTTTATTTGGAGATTTTCTTCAAATCGAAGGGCGAATATCGAAAACGGTTAGGGTCTTAGGGCAGCACTCAACTGCCATTTAATACTGGAGAGCTGAGCTCTTTTGAAATTTAGTAGTGCATATGGAGCATTTGATTTCAATTCGTACTAGAAGTTTAAAAATAAATGACTTCATATTTTTTAAAATACATGAAGGAACAAGAGACAGTTTTTGCAAAACATGACGCCCTTTTTTCAGTACAGTTTTATGCCATGAACCTTAAATAATTGAAATATTAATAAAAGTGCGTATTTAAAAAGATATCTAGAACTATACATTATCTAATTTATCTATTTGTACTACATTTGTAAAATATGAAAAAGGATTTTGAAAAAATAATCTATGAACTGTAATAGAAAGAAAGGATATGAAATACATATTATCAAAATAATTAAATTTATATATAAATAATGAAATTTACATCGACAGATGCTATTAATCAAACAAAAAATGGTCCCCTATGCAACTTGTTTTCTATATAGCACACCACATAAATATTTGACGATCGACACGGCGGGCGACGGAGGACTGCCGGGCAATACGAGTTGGGATAGACAGCATTACTAAGATCGCTACGTTGGTTTTGAGTGCTGTAATATCAGTCAATGTCGCTTCAACAGTGGTAGAAACAACATATGTTTAATTCTAGAGTAAAATCTGCTAAAATACTAAACAGCAAATTAATCATACTATTACATAACATTTATGATTGTTATGCCAGTACCGAACCCACTCTAGTGATGTCAGAAGATTATTTGAAGAAAAAAATACAATGATCGAGTTCCAGATCGTAATGCGATTCACAAATTAAATATGATATCCTGGCTAAATGTTCACACCTTGTGAAAAAGAAATTTGTCTTACATCACGATAATGCGCCTTCACCCGCGTCTGGGATTGTTGCTGCAAAACTGAATGACCTTCGCTTCCAAGTACATCTCTCCACGTCATATTCGCCAGATTTGGCTTCCAGCGATTACTTTTTGCTTCCAAACATGAAAAAATGGTTTAATGGACGAAGATTTATTTCAAATGAAGGGGTTGAAGTTGAGATAGATATTTATTTTAACAGTTGGACAATCTTTTTTTTTTCTGAGGGTATTAAAAAGTTAGAAAGTTGTTAGATAAGAGATACGACTCAAAAGTTGCCTATGTTAAAAATAAAATAAACGGTTCTCTTAAATTTTGTGTTTTCTTGGTCAGGCCGCAAACTTTAAATCCCCATAGGTACTTTGGCTAATAATCTTTAACTACAGGGCAAATGGAAGGTTTTTAAACATTACGTACGTATATGAACTATGGTCTCTATAGCAATGTTTTGTGAAGTGTTGAAAATCTTACAGTTCAAATTAGCTTTAGTTGTGGGGCAAATACCGAGCGTACACAAATGATTATAGCGGTTTTAAACTTGTTTTTTCTCTGCGGTAAACAATATAAATTTCCATCATAACTTAAAGTGAAGAAAAACTGTGGAAGTTACCATAACACAAATTACATGTGTTCAATATGGGACCATTTGTAACACAACATGCATCCAGCCGGTAGTCCATTTCTCGCCATACTGATGTTATCATGTCTGGTGCAACTGATCCAACTGCTGCAATAATCCTCCGTCTCAACTCTGGTAGGTCTGTAGGTACGTATGCACGATCTTTATGTACCCCCCACAAGAAAAATTCACAGGGGGTCAGATCTGGGGACCTCGGAGACCAACGGAGAAAAGTCAAGGCGTTCAGACTATGACAACCAATCCAACGATAGGGAAATTTTGCTTTTATGTAGAGATCTTTAGCAAGTGCAGACGATATGGTCTCTGTAGGAGATGTTTTCTTAACAATTTCCACAATGTCATTGTTGGAATCATTAGTTCTCGATTCGCACACTCCTCAGATGTTTTAGAAAACTGTTCTGACTCTCTACACATTCTCATCTGACACGCGGTCGTCCGGAGATCTTTCCTTTACAGAGACACATGATCATTTGGATCTGATTGTATCACGTACGAATGTTTTTACCAGAAGAGGCGTTAAGACCAAATCTTCGCCTATACGTCCTCTGGACTGGATTATGTTTCGCGATTTTCAAGACATAAAAAGGTTTTTGCAAGCGAGTTGTCTTATTTTGTTTATTTCGTTACCATGACTACAAAACAAAATTTGTGCATGTAGAATTGAAACTTCCACAGTTTTTCTTCAATTAAGTTATGGTTCAAAATTATATTGTATACCGGAGAGGAAAACATAAGTTTAAAACAGGTATAATAATTTGTATACACCCTGTATTTGTAAGTTTTGTTCCTTTTCCCTCCAAGACAACCTATTTGAGACGCATTCCTAAAGAGATGTACATAAATTTTACTAATATTTTGCTGTGTTTAAAGCTATAACAAAAGTTGGATCAGTTATCCATTCTAGTATAAAGACAAATAAAATTAAATGGAATTCTAACGTTTTGCACATTTCAGGAAAAAATTCATAGCAGGCCTTTAATGACATCACATGGAGAGGCTGACTCGATGCATCTTCTCTTGGAAGATTCGAAACAAAAGTTTTTCCCCAACACTGGAATGAAAAGTTCAGAATGGAAGAACTGCCTAAGAGTTTACAACAGACTTTAAACCATAAAACTTGGTCGTAAACAGCTTGGCTTTTTAAAACTAGCTCCCCGAGATTAAAGTATCCGCAGGGCAACGGCGAGCATCCTGCCCTGCATATTTTCCGTCATTAATCTTTGTGAGGCTTATTCCTGACAATCTGGAAATAAAAGGCCATCATCAATCTTGAGAAAAAAAAAGTAAGGCCAAAAAATGGATGAGCCTATATTAGCATAATTCTTCACTTTATTAGCTCTAGCATTAGGTTCGATACCCATGTAACATTTGTGATAGACAAAATAGGAGATTTGTTTAGGGGTTATACCGTTTCTTCAGTTCATACCAGAGATCACTTCACTTTCTTTTCCTTCTTCCTCATCTAACATTTTATTGAAGTGAACCTGGTTGGCGGTAATATAGTGTCCATGTGATGCGGTCTTCCTCACCTGATCTAGGGCCACTGGAATTGGAGAGAGTAGGACTTTGCTCCTGAACTTCTATATCGACAATGGATCTATGGGTGGTTATGTCAGAATAGAACAACCTACAAAGTATATTATGAAAACAAAAAACAAGCAATAACAGAATATTTTGTTGCTGTTTTATAACTAAAAATATTCTTTTTCTAAGCTTATCTTTTATTTTAGGTAATCACTTTATTCTAAACAAAAATTTGGGGCTTACAGAAAAAAGAATAGTGTTTATACATGACGTAATGACTACAGGGCTATGAAAAAATATTGTTTTTTTATTTAGGATTAAAAGTTTTTTTAATTCAAGGCATTACTAAGTAAAGATTAATAAGGGGGTTAAAACCTTTTATTATGATTTCAAGGGATTTTTACTTTGTTTGACCACTTGTTTTGGATTAATTAAAAAATTGAGCTATGTTCAAATGTTTTATTTATCATTATTTCGGATGTATTAACTGGAGGGCAAAACGACCTGTAATACCCTGTATACTCATAATGTTTTCGTCGATTTAAGATAGTTTTTGAAACGTAAGTGAATACACCAGTTGTTAATGAACTATTTTGCGTTAATTTCAGAGATTGTAGAGCAGCCTTAGACAAGCAATATCAGATAAGGGTTCTGTAGTCTGCCTGTTCAAATTTAAAATTTTGATAGAATTTCTAAAAATGACCAAAACAACTACTTAATGAAGCTCCTATAATAGACGTAAATTGTGAAACATGTCGGTATCAAGTAGTACTGACTCTAATAAAAGCGAATCGAGCTTAGTTTTGTTGATTACTTTGTTTATTTTTATACCTTACGCATGAGCAGACTTCATAATATAATAAAAATACAACCACATCTTCCGTAGAATCTAAATGTATTACTATCTTAGAAATTACAGCCAGTTGTCATACAGCTCCTCTAGAGTGCCACATAACACGAAAGCAGTTAATACAGGGGGGGGGGGGGTTAAATGTTTCACTTGTTCCAGATATTTGCAGTCGCTATACAAACCAATGTCTCTCTCCACTAAGCTTGATCGGAGCAGGTAAGAGAGCCTCTTGCCCTATTTGAAAGGTCACTTCTCGCCAAGTCGTCTCCAGAAACAGTATATTAATGGCAATACATTCAAATATGTTAAATTTGGAAATCTTTCAGTTATTTCATTATCAAATAATATTACTTATGAAGCTACAATACTGTCGTGTACACACTCTCCAGCAGCGATAAGTGTGGCGGCGGTGGCGGCAGTGGCGGTGGTAACCATACTGGCCTTCTAAACCCAAGATCGCGGGTTCAAACCCGGTCAGGATCGATGGATTTTTTCGGGCGTAAAAATCCTAAGTATGGCTTCCTTCGGAAGGAAAGTAAAGCCGTGGGTCCCATGTCGTACATTTACGGCACGATAAAGAACCTCAAGTCTGAAAGAAGAGACCTCTGAGCAAAATTTGTCGGCCGTTTCACGCCCTGAATTGAATGGGACGCTGATGACCTGGGATGTTAAAGAGCGTCCGTAAATAAAGAAATAAAAAAATCAGGCACCTTTCATTTCACTACTGTCCTTTCAGTATTCGGTTCAATCTCTTAGTTATAAACTAATATCCTTCAAATTTAAAAATAGATCTATCTAAGTCTTAATAACTCTTCTTAACTAGTAGTTTGTAAAGAGTTTATAGACTCCCGCACTGTAGTCATAGATCTTCTGTGCAAGCCCAAATCACTCATGGCAGTTCCAACTCTATCCTTGATAACGTCAAGAACCTTTACTCTCATGAGAGAACCTCCATATATTATATGGTTTCGAACTAAAGAGTTGGAATCTTCTCCTCTCCAGGACCTCACACTCAAAGAGTATATGCTTCACAGTTCGTAATGTTGTTTACAAAAACTGCAGATGTGTTCTCCCTGGAAGAGTCGCATTATCTGGAGATGTTTCCAGAAATGTCTCCAGAAACATCCATGTCCAATCTTACCAATTGTCTCAACTTCCTTCTGCCAAACTTCAATAGTGTTTAGTAAATGGGGGATTAGGTTCTTTGACAGACATTTTGCCAGGAGTTCGTCCGGGATAAGTGACCATCGTGTCTTGTATTGGTCCCTACCCATATCCTAATTGCGATTCTAACTAGGATTTACTAAAACCGCAGGCACCAAGTAAGAGCAGGATGCTTCTTCATTCCTTGTCACACCTCGTTGACCTGGCACCCACTTCAACTGCACGAGTATGACTGAACCATCAGCGTTTGAAGACAGTCCCAAACCAATTTTGCATTAAATTGGTAAGAATCAAGTATTCGAAGAGCAACTTGACTGTCAGAAAGGATCAGAATGTGCTCACTTTGGTAGCTTTTCAATGCCCTTATGAGCACAGGTCAAGAATGCAAAGATGTCTGCCTGAAAGACAGTGCGGTACTTCTCAAGACTTAACTAATGCTAGTCTTGGGAGCTTCACCGTATATTCCGGCTCCAGCTCATATCCTTGAGCCGTCAGTGTACCATATTAGGTGTCCATGGACACCCTCTGGTTTTTGTCGTTAGTGGTAATTTATTGCGGAAAGGTAGATTAGTATAGCTTACGTGAATCGAAAGTAGTTTTTATTTAATTTTATATTAATTGAGTGTAAGGAAACAAATACGCTACAAACATTTTAAGTATTTTGCTAACATTAAAAGAAAAAATTGAAGTTAAAAAGCTGGGTACAACTCTAAGCATTCACTCAAGTCAAACTGTTATTTCATAACAGAGTAATATACGAATATAATGCTTTCTATAGATACATCCTGCAGTTTCCACACTTTATTAAAAAGAGCATCGATAAGTTTGAAGTCATAAAACAGCGGAATGCTTTTTAATAGGTGCGTTATTATGATGGTTTTATTAATTCCTCCTTTTATTCTCATTCTCTCTGCGTTTTATAGGTTCAGTCAATCACGAATGAATATTAATTCTAGTTACAAAGTTCCCTGAAGCTTGAGGTGCAGCCGCTGTCACTATATCATTAATATGAGATTTTTACAGCAACTCAATCTTTAAAATACTGAACAATAACAATTGACGATCGAAATTTCTTTGTTCGTGAAGCGGGTCTGAAGTTATTCTAAGGCAAGGTTTAATGGCACATTGCTTTAATATTAACTAATAAATATCTAAACTCAACTTCTTTAGCATCATATAGTCCGTTATTTCTTCGTGTATTATAGATTTCCTATATCAAGTTCCTTACCCAAATTATTGCGGTGTATAATTAGATAGGTATTTGTATTTAATATTGGATAATTCCGCATATTACAACACATTACTCGTATGTTAGTAAACACCTCATTACTGTATGCGCAAATGCAATGAATCAACACAATTGTTATCAAGTCGTAATAAAGATGTCAGTCAAAAATCCACACAAAGCAACAATTCTGTTTGTACGGACGGATATTATAAAGAAAGCAGCGGTT
Organism: Metallyticus violacea; assembly: GCA_030762175.1. Lineage (NCBI taxonomy): Eukaryota > Metazoa > Arthropoda > Insecta > Mantodea > Metallyticidae > Metallyticus > Metallyticus violacea. Next base: position 35,146,177 of record CM060832.1, read on the forward strand.
CATATAAGTAAAAGAATTTCAATTATTATTTTTTGATTGATTTATTTACGGACGCTCTTTAACATCTCAGGTCATCAGCGTCCCATTCAACTCAGGGCGTGAAACGGCCGATAAATTTTGCTCAGAGGCCTCTCTTTCAGGCTTGAGGTTCTTTTTCGTGCCGTAAATGTACGACACGGGACCCACGGCTTTACTTCCCTTCCGAAGGAAGCCATAGTTAGGATTTTTACGCCCGAAAAAATCCATCGGTCCTGGCCGGGTTCGAACCCGCAATCTTGGGTTTAGGAGGCAAGTATGGTAACCACTACACCAGAACCGACTTTTCAATTTTTCTATCCCAAAGTAAATTAATATGAAAAAATAACTAATAAGTAAATTAATATGAGAAAGTAAATTAATGAAAATTATTAAATAACCAAATCGCAAAAGTATTACTACAACAATGTTAATTGTACTTTTATGTATTATTTGAAATGATCTGATTATAACATTAAGTATGGTTAAACATTTTGTTGTAATACTTTAATCACAGCTTTACAGCTCTTCATTAACTTAGCAGGATTTTCAAAATTTATGGCGAATTCCAGCATTCTTTCGCAATAATGATCTTCAGTTCTTCAGACGTACAGAAAACATTCGCGGGAATGCTGTTAATGAAATCCTGCCTTATGCATTATCATCCGAGAAACAGAGGACATAGTTTCAGGAACACACATTTTATATTTACTAAATAAAAGGTAATTAGAAGCTTTAAAACAATAACAAAAATAAATATATAATCAATTAGTCAATCATTATTTTAAAAAAAAATCTCAACTTTACTTACAAACAGAAGTACTTTTAATTGTACGACACTTTTTTTCGTAACTAAATTTAAAATCGTGAAATGTGTGGCATACACAGAAATTACTCACTCTGCTTATGTACAGAAGCTGCAGATCATACGAAATAACTACGGTAGTTCTAAGTGGCAGTAACATTTATAGTTGTACAAGTTTCACTTAAAGCCGATATACTGGTACAGCTCTTCCGGAGATATCTCGTACACATAATTCATACCAAGTCTGCTCACCTTACATGTTCCTCTTATCTAAACCTCCAAGTGCATCTGCTCTTAGAACTCAAGGGAATTAGTGCCAGTAACAACTTCGGTTATGCTTGACGATGGTAATCCCAGCTTGAGATTGTTATGTCTGTGCCAGTCGTCTGGGCACAACTAGATATCACGTACAAGCTGTTAAACTGTGTCACGGTAATAGAACAACCAGTTGCGCTCTCAAAACATTTTATATCCATAACTATTAATTCTAGTAATTCAATGCCCAATGCAACATTAATTAAAAAATTAATAAAATTAAAATGTGTATCTTTTCATTTAATAAATGCGAGGTGTACGAGGTAAAAATGTGCTCCAAATTACTCTGAGCTAAAAAAAAAAAATTATTTGTCAGAAATACTAAACGAAGTAACCTAATTGTATATTTAATGCAGTAATGGAATGTACTCTCAAACTCAATGGACGAATTAGCTGTAACGTATAATTTTCTTTTTACAAATTTACATATTTACGTAGCATTAAAAATAAATACACAACAAATACTGTCTTTTTAAACACTTACAGAGAGATTGTGGTACATTTTGCATTGAGACATTTCTCTTCACTGTCCAGAACTCCATTTATCTTAGAACGCTTTATAACAAACTTTTGATTACATTACATTCAGACAAAGAAAACAAATTCTGTGTGTCTAAATTAGGAGAACAATCTTTGTGATTATATCTATAGCCGCTTTAAGCAGCCCACGAGTTGTGAAACAATAGCCACCAGCAATGGGATGGAATTGGAAAATGGCTGTAGCCTAAGAGGTCGAATCTTACAGTGGTTGACTATAACCGCTATGCTCAAGAGTAATAATATTAGACTGCTATGCTCAGACTGTTATTCCACCGTTGGCGCTACCACGTGTTGTTTTGACGTATCAGGTTATGTGAGGCTGTGCGGCTCGTGCTAAGACTGAAGGCTGAGTGGAATGTGCATGTTTACATTAATGCTATCACTTAGTTTGATTACTCCTTGCACTCAGTATCATTCTTCCGTATGTACAGCACAGTGTATGGAACGTTACGAGTTGACGGACAGGCATTTAAAGCACTGAGCGGTAATAGGTCTGGTCGAGCAATGCTGGACCAGAAAGGTGCTCACCATGGTAGTGCATGGAAGTGTACAAAGGGCAACGGTCATCAATTGGTTGCATGCTTTGGGTAATTCCACAAGAAGAGTTGTTGCACACATATCGTCTTAAAAGAGCTCATGCCACTAAGCACGGCGACTGTCTATTGCGATAACTCCAACCTGTGTGAAGTTGGCATGCTTCACACATGAGAGTTTGATGGTGTTATGTTTTGTCCTGAAATCAGACCGACGGTCGTAAAGCATGTCGTCTAGTCTATCAGCTATCTGTGTACGATACGTTGCAGTACTTTACATAGTGCAGGGAGATACTGATAGACCTGAAAAGGAAAATATGTTTAGTTGTGATTAATATATCTGAAAAATTACACTCAATCATTGACCGTTTTAAATTTTATCAGAAGTTTATGACATAATCCTTGTTTTCCTCATCTTTAATGTTCAGTTAAACATGACCTAGGCTACTATGCGAAAGAAAGTTTGTGTGGATTTTTCACCAAGTCATTCGTCCTTCATATCGGTACGTATGTAGTTGTGTTTTGGTTCACGTCAAATTATTCTTCCGTTGGATGGTTATATTAAAATATCACTGAAACTAAATTTATTTCAATAAAATGCTAATATTAAACAAATATATCGTTTCCATTGTGCAAGAACTCGCTTTTAGACTCAGTTTCATAAGGAATTATTACAAAATAAGTATGTAGGCAGAGCATGAACAAATGTATTTGCCTGAAGCATTTCTGGCCTCAGGTAGAGCAAATATTTCATCATTCTTATAATTCTGAAGATTTATATATTTATATATAAAGAGCAACAGATATATATATACTCTCGAAAGCAAAACATCTTAGACATAAAACAAAAATAGTAAGAACTTTTATTAATCTTTTTTTTTTCGCTGCTAATTTTTAGCAATGTTCTAAAGTTACATACAACATATTCAAATCTCTATACATTGTTCTTCTGGGCGACTGAAACTATTCATTTCTTAGTGATTTTCTTTATTTTAAAGTGTTCAATTCTTTTATTTTTTCGGAGATATTTTTAACCATTTCATTAGGCGTTCTCTTTTATTTTTTTGTCATAGACGCTGTTTTCCCTTTCTGGGAGTTTCTTTTTTTTTTTTTTTATTTCCGTACTGCTGAAACGGAAATTTTCTTTGCTCCTGATGCGGCCAATTTCTACCACTGTGCCGTGCTTGAAACCTTTTTCATCCTTCCTTGGCTGTTATTGGAAACAATGCTTGCCCTTCTTCCATTACATTATACTCTCAGCCTACCCCTCTATCTCATTTTTATATATCCATCTCATTCTTCTGCACTTATTATCTTAGTCCTCGACTTACTTTTATTGCTTTCGTTTTCTATTCCCTTCCCACATTTCTGCAGCCGTCTGCACGAACAAAGGAAATTAGGAACATTGACAATGACGTCACAGTTATGTCTTCTCTCTATAGAACTTGAGAGAGAAAACCTCGCTCGCTTTTCCTTCGAGGTATGTTTGAAAGGTAATACTTGCTTGTACACATTTTAAGAGTTAACATTCAAATTAAGATATGTGGGGTGTTTACCCTCGCCAAAGAGTTTAATTAAAATCTATTTCATTTAAATCATCAGAAACACTAGCTGACAGGTTATACTTTCTTTGTACTAACTTGTGTATGAACGGATTCAATAAATAGTGTATCAATTTGTTTCTTATTCAGAGTAAGTTTTATTTTAGTTTCTAATACATAGACACCTGTCTATTTTACAAGAGCAACCATAATTACTGTCTTACCAAACCGTTACGAGTGGCCAAGGTCGTTAAGGAGCGAACACGTGTGCGGGAGGTCTGAGGTCCGATTTCCACCAGAACCGTCCTTCCTGACAATTTTTTCCAGGTTTTCCCCAGTCCTCATAAAAGGCAAATGCCGGGGAGGTACCCTAAACTTAGGCCTGGAACATTTTTTTCCTTAAAAAAATCCTTTCCCGTTTTATTATATCATTCCATGTTTCATCAGTGTCACCGCCAGTGGTGCCTCAGTAGTTAAAACGGGTGTTAAACACTACTGAAAAAAAAATTGATTTCAAATGCAGGATTTGCGACAAATAAATCTCGCGGTAGTAAAGTCGCAGCCGTTCATTCCGTCGCTAGCAGGCATCAAAATATGTAGAAGGTTATTAAATATAAGCAAGTACATGGTTCTGTCGCCATAAAACAAAAGGTAAATGTATGGTTTACCAAAATAATATGAGACTTTTATTTTCTGTAATGACTTATTGGTTCTGTTCAAGCAAGTGTCCCATCGCTACAAGGTTATGCACACCCTGAGCGCAGAACGTCCGTGGTCGACTATGGAATCGATCTACAAAGAAACTGACTCCCCTCTGCTCGGTAACGCAGCAGATGCTCCATACAAGCACCTGTTCGCCGAGAAAGATGGGACCCACTTCGTGCAAACATTGCGGTAACCCAAATGATGATGGAAAGTTTATGAAATGTTTCTGAAATCTCTCGGGTGGTGATTCAGTGATTGCCCTTACAAAGTTGTCTACGGCTGCAATTGATTCCTCAGTGGTGGTTAAGAGAGGTTGACTAGCTATAGGCATGTCCTCGGTGCGCACACGTCCGTCATGAAATTCACCACACCATCTGAACACTGTGCTGCGTGACAGACATGCATTATCAAACATAGTGATAATATGACAATAAATTTCGGATGCACTAACACCTTGTGTCTTCAAAATTTGAATTACTGCTCGCAGAGCCCGTTTGGACGAATCCTTTTCGAACGTATTCAGTTCAACGTATTTCTGCACTTGTAAACAACACACTGACAGTCAAACCAAACCAGTCTGTTTGCTTACATACAACGCCACCTGCTAGAGCAAACATAAAGCTCTGGGTAGTTAAGCTATGGCGCTATTCATTTGCACAACCCTTATATAATTAACTGCAAAGAGATAAACTTAATTAAATAAACGCAAGATGAAGTTCTTTCCCTAATATGAACTACTGCTCCCCAAATATCAACTACTTTTTAGCGTATTCTAGGAGGCAACACAAATTAGCGTAGTTTTTTACTTTCTCGTTTATTTGTATAATGTGCTATACGTACCAGTCAACATCTAGAGACCAATGACAAAGTTTCATTTTCCAACACAATCCTGAACTCAGCTTTATGTTTTATTTATTTAGATCTCATGTAATGTCACAAATTTCTGCTTGCAATCTAAAACCTCTAAATATTGACATTTTATCATTTAAAATACAACAACCAACCATAATTATAACCACAGAACCACAATAATAGTTCAAAGCGATTAGCAGCAGATAGCAGTTAAGTAAATATCCAATATCGTAGTTTAAATCTAAAAATCTTAAATAGATAATGTGTCAATAAATTCATATAAAAGAAGACTTTCTCCAATATATATATTGATGACCTACTAAAGATGTGTATGCATACATAATTTTAACTAATAAAACTGGTTATCTATGTAATAAGAACTGCTTATGCACATTAATGTCATTTTTGTGTGATTATTTTTATTTTTGTAATTGTAATGAAAAATAATTAGGAATAATAAGCCAAATAGGAAACCAAACATTCCAGAGACCTGTTAAAACATTTACTGCTTCGCAGCGGCAACTTCTCATTTAGCGGATTGCAGACGACAACAGGCAAAAGGCCCAAAGCCATACGTCAATGACATGTGGTTTCCTCGCAGAGTGTGACACGGTGATTTTGCCGGGATTGTGCGGCATCTTCTCTGACAGCAGCGTAAAGCGGGTTGCCTCTAGTATTGAAAGGACACAGTTACTTTGCAGAAAGGGCAGTGAGTTTACTTACCGAAATTAGATATACATACAAATTTCTTTGTTTATGGTAATAGGTTTAATTGATCAGTACGTTAGAAATACGGAGCCACATTTTCAAACCTTCCAGCAAATCGTAATTTGCGATATAATTTACATATAACGCTGGGAATACCGCTGATTTTAGAACACATCTTTTAAGTTTTATTTTTAGATGTTTATTTTTTGTTGAATTTAGTTCAAAAATCTATGAATTCACCTATAAAGTAAAACATACTTTATTACAAAAATGTTATAATGTGCAATTTTACCATTAAAACTTTAAAATAAATATTTTAGTACACTTTTCAAAAAAAAAGTTTATTATTTAATTACTCCCATCTGTTAATTTTGAATGCTCCATTATATAAAGCAAATTATTCATATCAATATACAGACAGGTTTATTTTATTCTTATACAGAACAGAAATCGCTAAAATAAAGCCTTTGATTTTAATTTTAAAATTAATTTGAATACTTTTATTACAAAGTCATTTATAGAAATTTTAATTTTGCAATATGGTCGTAATATAGGAAAGTACATTATTATACGATATATTTTATAAAGCATTTTTGAATTACAGAAAACTTTTAGTAATACTTCAAAGCATTTATATAAAAGAATACTACCTCCCTTGTTTCTCCATTTTATAACGTTTTCAAATATGTTTTGTGGTTTCTCAGGTGTAGAAAAATGGTAGGCTTTTTTAATTAAAATATATTTTTCATACAAACTTTAGTGCTTATTAATTCATGTTGGCATATACGGAGTGAGCCAATAAACTATGAACGTACTAGGTGTCTTTTCCCAATGAGAGTGTGTAAGCACGCTTTCAGCCGTTGACTGGAACAAGGGCGCGCTAGCTTCTGGCTGCCGGTGCGGATTTGATAGCTTTGGAATCAGTTCAGTTATTACGAGTAATGTGGGTTTTTTGCATTCAGTTTCAAAGTAAATTATGGCTAAGTATGTGTTTTATACTGCACAATTCATGACTTATATGAACTACTTCTTCAGTTTTCAATTTCAAAAATTCGGGCGTAAAAGTTCCAGGTCTTAGAACATCTTTATAATAAGTTCAGGGAAAGAGCACTGTTTAGTTTAAGAAACCTAACAGCAGCGTAGGGTTCTCACTGAAGAAACACTAGATGACTTCGGTCATCATTTGGAGCATTCCCCCAAAATATACTTAAGACATTTTTAAAACAAACATACATTTCTAATGGCTCCGTGCAAAGAGTTACTGCATTTTTAAAGTTAGCATCACATAATATGTCGTTGACAAACATGAATGTCCCTTTTTATTTATTGACTTATATTTAACCAATAGGGGGCGCGATTTCGCCTTTCAACAAGAACCTACAACCGCGAATATTTCTATGATAAAAAGGTTTATAAAATGACAGAGTTTTTATTAAGGATTTGTGGCTCCCTGGTCCCATGACCTAACCCCTTGCAACTTGTATCTCTGCGGTACCTAAAACTGCCGTATATAAGACAAACTCACATACTCTAGAAGAATTGAAACAGAACATCGAACTTTACTCAACTTGAACTACAGCGAGTGGTGGGTATTTTTAAGAAGCTGCCAAAAATTTATGACATTGACTGTGGCCAATTACAGCACCTCTTTTCATAAAGTTGGTAATTAAAACCTTTTAAAATAAGTAAACTATTGTATGCCACTATTATGAAGACCCCTTACTTGTTTTACTTCAGAAAAAGTCAGCATTTGAGGGTTTTATTGGTCCATTTAAGAGATATTGGTTTGTAACACTTTATATGGATCATCCTGCATATTTTACATTATTGGTCCGATAGACTTGAGGACTCTAGCTAAAAATTATGACTTGTATTCATTATTTCTGTAGTGAAAAATAAATAAACTTATCACAAGTAAGTCTCAGGTTATCCAAATAGGCCATCATGGATCAAATGCTAAAATAATCTACCGCCAATGCTTTTAAACGTCAATATTTAATGTAGTTCTGGAGTGAAGAATTTAGGAATATATATATGGACTCTCCCTTGGGGTACGTCCTTCCAGAAAAATTAAAATTAACACTAGTACAAACTTAAGTGATGCGCAGGGGCCGGAAGTTTAGGAATTTATTTTGGTTAAAATAGCAGGCAAAGGCACTTAAATCACTGAAAATAGGCCGTAATATAATTCAAATATGCATTTATTAAAAGTGAAAACAGAAAGCAGTGTCATTCATTATTAATGAAAATAGGCATTAAAGATACTTAATACTTTCTTTATCACATAAATAAAGTACTTAAGCTCACTTTTCTTGGTTATAAGCAACAACATTTGTTTTTTCAAGGTATCAACTGTGACAGTTAGCAGCCTGTCAGAGAGAACATATTTCATCACGGAAAAAGAACGTTTTACTTCCACTGAAGTGATTCGAAAAACAAGCTATTTCGGAAGGACTCATGCCCGGTACAACAGATTCATTGATTGATTATTGTTTCACGGATGCAAAACAGCTAAGGTCATTAGAGCTCAATTACAACAGAACATTCACCTTTCAGTACATCTTGGAAATGTTGATGAAGACAAAATAAAGTAGCTGTGAATAGTCTGGCGAACGATCAAAATATGTTAAGTAGTTTCTGGTCGAGTTCATGTTCTGTTTATACGTTTATAGGATAATTGGTTAGTATCTCTCTTACCTCGGTACTGAGCACATTGTAGGGACGGTTTATTGCACAGTTGCGCCGATCTCATCTTTCTCACTTTAATTGTTTATTACATTTATGCAGCGAGAAGTTATCCCAACCAAAATTTCCTAGAATTGTCGCGTGCAGATCACAAGGCCATTCGCCAGGACTATTTACAGTGCTTCCCTCGTCCTTTCTATTCCCTGTGTTCGTATGCTCGAGGTAACCATGCGTTGATTTCACTAATGAAGGTTCTACTGTTTAAAGAGCTTAAGTGAATGAATTGAGAAGAAAGTTTTGACTGCTTGAAAAGAAATGATTGTATAACAAGATTTTCAATAGATATTTTTGTGAGGTGAACATGCCACTTAATTTTCATAACATTTTTCACTGCTGTAAAATTGAAATGTTTTGCGCTTTTTAAAATGCGTAAATATTCGCAGAAAAATCTAAAACGATTCAAAATAGGAAAAAAGTTTCACATCTGAAATTAAAATTAAGCAGAACAGATCAGAACATACATGTAGTGCGCATGTCCGCTACATTTGCAATATTCGTAAATATATGCGCATGCCTCCGTAATTTAAGAGACTTTCCTGGCTAAGACTACCCTGCATTTTCTTGATCTGTTACATAAAACTGTAGATACTGCTACTATAATTTGTCTTCTCGTTACTACATCTGATAGGAATATTTTGTTTATTGCATCCTGTCACAGGACATATTTGTGTTTTCCATAAAACATTCTTTCTGTTGCCAGAAACTGGAATTTGCTACCGAGTGAAGTTAGGAGTTGTGGGATGATATAAACATTTAAAGCAAAATTAAATTAAATTTTAATGGATCACTTCACATAAAAAATTTTAAATTTTCTTATAGAATGTTTTGTTAATATTGGTTTTCAATTGGTATCACAATTTTATTATAAACTCTTAAGTCCATTCTAATTATTTCTGTAATTCTAAATAAATTTAATTTTTCTTTTATTCTAATATTAAACCTGTATTATATTCGCTTATAAATTAACTGACCCATTGTTTTACAGACTAACTTAGTTTTTCCTTCAAATAACTTTATAATACATTTTATATGACACTCTGATCGTATTGCTGTATAAGATTTGGAAGCGTAAGTGGAAGAGAAGGCTTATGGCCTTAACTCATACATTATAAGTAAAACATTCTGCTCTATAGAAAATTAAATTTAATATGCTTTGCAATTGTAAGAACATAATTTGGGGTAGTGCACGGACCCCATTTTTACTAATAGTATCACGTTTCAGTATCCAGACTAAGGCTTTCTCTTGGATATCAGGGGGTTTACACTGAAACTGTAAGGTAGGGTCAAGTGTTAAGGACTGCATTTGCAGTCAGGGACACGCAGATTGAGTTCTTATTTAAGGTGCATACCGGAGGAGGTGCACTATGGATAATTATGAATAATTCATGCTCACGCCGCTCATGAAGCGGATGTTGTAATTAATATCCAGGGTACTGGGCCACTCCCTTACCAACCTCGAGTTAGACCATCTGTTTATGTAAGCGTAGAGCACGATAGTGAGCAACAACAGGCTTATAGAGTTGATTGCGCTCTATAGTAAGAAATTCAAACACCATTAAAATATAAATGTGATTTGTTTGTATTTTAGACATCAGTCAGATACAAAAAAACTGAAGACCACGGCCAGTATTCGAACCACGGATCTCAGTTTGCCTACAACGCTCTTACCGTGCCCTGCCTAACATTACCCGCGAACTTCCCTGAGTATATTGTACCAGAAGCTCTTTGAGGTTATCTCGTTGCATAGATTTTATTACTAAGAGGCGGCTCTAAGCCTCAGAGTATTTGTAGCGTGTAGTCTCAAGCGGCCATGTAAGGGCCAAACTTGTTCACCTCCTACTTAGCATTGGAGTGGCGAAGGCACGGGGAATTCGCTTCATGTATTTCCGTATCATGTCACTAACCGCTAACCACTACACTTGATTTCGTTACACAGTGCATTATGCAGTTCTGTTCTGAGTATTCAACTGCAATACATTCTGACATTAATTGAACCGAGCATAGATCGACTGACCCTGTTCATCACGTTCATGACAAACAATGCACTTGTGTCATTGGGCTATCTTCCTGTGAATCAAACGCGGTTTTATCCTCTGCACCTCCGACTAAGCGACTCAATACTATTCAATTTCTATGTTTGGACTATGGTTAGAGCATGACAAGCCAATGATCTAAGGTTCCAGCCCTGGCCGTGACTTCGATGTGATTCCGATTGCAAAAGATTTAACTAATGAAAAGGCATGGTCTCCACCAGAGATGATATTCTTTGTGGGGGCCTAGAGTGCTAGTTATATGCTCTATATCACAGTTTCCACTGCAGCAAGCTGGTGGAAGTACAATGCTTTTTATCTCATTCTGCCGGACAATCGTTTTAGAAAACGTCCACAGTTCGCGGTCTTCTGCTTTTCCATAACGCAAGTGCGCAGAAATTGCGATGTACCAAATAATTTAAATGAGAAGTCGCGGAAAGGATGAAATATTCTCCTCCAAAAAGGTCACTATACTTTGAATACTTATTTTGATGGAACCAGAAATAATTTTACGTTCAAAGCTGACCACCACAAGTAACCGAGGTCGTTAGGCGCGGACTCTGAGCGGAAGTTCTGGGGTTCGATTCCTAACAGGAACTTCCTCCCTGACTGGTTTTTTTTTTTCCAGGTTTACCCCAGTCCTAATAAATGGCAAATGACGGGAAGATACACTAAACACTGGAACTTTCCTTCCTTAAAAAAATCCTTTCCAAATTTGTTATTTAATCTCATGTATCATCAGTGTCCACTGCCTGTGGTGTCTTAGTAGTTGAAACGGGCGTTAAACACTATTAAAACAAAGGTTCAAATCTAGTTTCATAATGGTGTGCACTGTAGTAACTGAGATCCCCAATTTCAATAAATTAAAGACAAGGGTTGAATTATCTAGGGAGTGCGGCTGATGGTCATGGATTTGCCTGTTTCTTGCCCTCGGGAATAAGCTATATTTTTGCCTTAACTTTTATGTAAAGTATACTTGTGATAATTTTCTTGGAGATGGTGAAGCCAAACATCTTACTTTCCATGATAATCTCGGAAAACGAGTATTTTCATGGAAAGGGCAGTGATATATCTTTCCAAGAATTATTTTATTTTCGGCTACAATCACGTGCAGAAACGAGAACACGCCTAGTTCTTTTACTCAATACCCTTTTTATTGTTCCAAATACTCTGACTTTGGCAATTTTATTTCTTATATCTTGATAGTAATTGACTGAAACGTAACAGCCAAAATAATTAAAATGTTCTTTATTGATTTCCCACATTTTTTTTTTTCAATTTACGTAATATATCTTTCTCTACCAATGCATAACTTATATCTTTACTTTCGATATTTAAAATTTTATTTTATTTTTTGTTAAATAAATGTTGTTCAGGAATAGCAGCCACATAGTAATTTATATACAAATAATTTCTCTGTTTTGTATAATGTTAGTGATTGCTCTATTGACGTACATTTAATGCTTTTCATGGATGAATTCCATTGTTCCATGTTCCATTTAAGTGACCATGCAGCGACCAGAAGTGCAGAAATGCCCGATCTTGTGCATTGTATTACCAAAAATGAGGGCATAGAGATACAGATACAACATTCCCATGATTCTTCCAAGAATTATCGGATATTAAATGTGAACATGCGGTTTTTTCACAAGACGGCGCATTCAGCTCTCTCGTTAGGCTGTACTTGAGGAAACTTAATAGATAGGATAAGTAGTACTAGCCCGGGCCCCAGAGCTTATCGTATGCTATGTTTATTTATGTGGGAACTTTAAAAATAAAGTGCATCAGAAAACCCCACATAAGTTAGAAGAACTAAAAGACGATGAATAAGAGAAACAGCCGTAGTTTCACAAGAAATGCTAATGCATGTGAATGCAAACTTTGAAAGATGTGTGTGGTGTCATTATTTCCAACATTTTCTATGTTAAAGGTAGGTGATTGTTGTAAATGTTTCAATTGAAAGGTTCTGTATATCCGACTCAGGCGGCAGACAGTGTGCTTCCAGCCGCCACGCGGACAGTGCTCTCACGGATGAACGTTAAATTGAAAGCATTCTAAAAGCTCAGGATTGCATAGGAGTTAGATGCAGAGTTTATCTAGAGCCAGTGAGATGAAATGAATGTGAATAATGAATGAAAAGAGAAAAGAAAGTGCATATTCCAGGAAACAGCAAAACCCCAAGAATATATTTAAATTCTCAACTTTGACTCTCACAAATGAGCTACGTTGAACGTGAAACGTAGTATTAACCTTTGTGGTCACTTTCAGGCTTGTCGTTAGCTACCTGTCGATTTTAAGGCTGTCTTTATATGTCTTGCCCGCCCACTTTCAGTATCTCTCAACTTTTACAAATAAACTCTTTTTGTAGGAGTGTATAAAATAAAATCATCTAAATGTCCCAAACTTCCATAATTTCGTCGTATATTTATTTATGAAAATCCTAGTAGCATTACTTTTTATTAAGTTATCACATGTCTACTTGAAAATGTGAGTTACAGCTGCAGGTGAAAAAGAAACAGTAATATAATCAGACAGGCAAAGGTTTGTGTCTTCGAATTTGCCAAACAGCCAGGTAAGGCGGATGATAACTCTACGCAAATCTTCCTGTCGTGAAGGTGACTAATTGAATTTCGTTGTTATGGCAGTCTGCTTTCACGTAAAACTACGCGAGCTGAAGCTCTTCTCTTAGAGAGCGGAAATTAATTTCGCTGTGATGACAAATACAGTGTCGTCATGACGGAATAAGCGTTGGAGTTAAAGTCCTGAACAGAATGAGTTAAGAACTCTGTGAACTTTATGACGTGAGCTTGTTTGGGTTCTGTGCCTAAAGGGATTTCCGACAAATATTAGGTTCTTATTAAATAAAATATGAAAATCTACGTGGAACGCGTTTTTCATGAAAAGTTTGTAATCTTGGGAAAATTCGTTACCTATTCATAAAAATAAACAATATATAGGATATATGTATTTATGTTAAAACAATAAATAAGTCCCTATAAAATGTGACTTGAAATATTTCGTTTCAGAGTTATTTCGGATTATTCTTGAACTGTAGTCAACTCAAACGTTTGTCTTTTGTTGTTTACTGAGCGAAGAAAGCATAAAAAAGTATTAGCTGGGTGAAATGGCAAAAATGTACTAAATACAATAGAAAATGTGCACTTTCCCCGATAGGTATTTGTCTTATTCTAGGACATTCTTATGAATCCACCAACTTTGAAGAAACAAGCAGATTAGAAAGAAAGTTTCCGATGCTGGGAGATCAAGATAAGTATGAAAGTGTGAGATTGAGGAACGAGTTCCTGTTAATGTGGGCGACACCCCATCAGCTGGTGCAAGAATAGTAGCATTAAATAAAATTTAAGGCGCATAATTATTTAGAATATTCTGCATGAAAACCTTCTGCACTCTTATCGCTTTCAAAGTGTGCAAGCTTTTAATTCGCAGACTTTCGGTTAAAGAGAAAATTTAGTCAAAGCATTCTACAATAGTGTGCTGTGCTTCTGAATTTCTTAGAATTCACCTTATTCACTGACGGAGTTTTCAACTATCTTCAGTAATACCACGAGTGTTGATTATTGAGGTTAATGAATATTTTTGTCATGATAATCATACTTATTTCTCGAGCATCTAATGACAACAAACATGAGTTTGAATTAAATTAACTAAGAAAAGGTATCAGCAAAAGGAGGATTTGGTCAGATAATTGCAATGTGCGAGAAGTATGCCGTTTTTTGTACTTTTACTACAGTCACTGAAGTGATTTGGTTTTCACGTTTGATCTTTCTGAAAACATGCAGTAATTATATTAGCTTTTATTCCAAGCAAGTGGAGATCTAAATTAAATACATTACAACTGAACATTATAATAAAAATTAGCATTTACTACTAATGCGAATAGGAAAATCCATTGCAAGAGAATTGGCTTCCTTGATCCCTATAAGAAACGGGGCAGATATTATAGTAATTACAAAATAAACGCAATAGAAAAAATATTAGTTTTAATTTTTGAACACCATCCTTAAAACTATCAATTAAGTTCCATTCATGAGACCTAAAATGACCGAAAGGCGCTCGCGTGCAATTATCACAAAAGGGTCTGAGATTGCAATTAAATTAACGAGCGTAGTGAGAATTTACCTGGAAAGCTCAGACCCTCGAGTGATATTTATTAGGACTATTTCATGAATTAAAATAAAATTTTAAATACAATTCCCGTAAACTTCACTTACAATATTGTTATAATTGTAAATTTGTATTATGAATACTTAATATTTTCAAGTCATCTAGCAACAGACGAATGTCACTTGTTAATAATGGCAATAGAGAAGAGCCAAACACGGGTGGGACTATTTCATGATTAAGAATAATAATAAAAGTAATATATATTTAAAATTCGAGCACGGATTGCTAACAATTGTGTAAAATGTTCAGACTTACTTGTGAATATCTACCTATTCAAAAACCGTGAGAATGAAATAGACGCTACTATTACAGTCGCTACCGTTAGATTTACTAATACCAAGTGAGGAAAATAAAACAGAGAAAACGTTTCACCATTCTGAACAACGTGTTTATTAAAATTCATGGTTGCTTAGGCAGATATTGTTACATAATTTATAAAATGATTTCAGACTGTTTGGTTGAATGCGCAAAAATAATTGATTTGAGTGAATACTCATTAAGTTAGTTAATTTACAATGACTGAAAACACAGAAAAGTGGTCAGTGAAGCGTGTTCAGGAATTATATAGCGAATGTATAGGGTTGGCTACACTGACCACAATACAAATGCACGTCGGGTGATAAAACGGATTTGATAATTTTTTCGATAATTTTACTGCAATTTCCGATAATGACTGGGCAAAATTCAAAATTTTGTTGTGTTTCATTTGTCTATTTAAAGATGACATCACATAAGCGAAATAGTCATAACCATAACACTTGGGTCTTCTCTATCCCAATTAAGTAAGAACAAAGCAACAAAAACTCATAAATGTTTGGGCTGGTATCGTTCATAATCATCTTCTTGGCCTCAATTTCTTCATACCGCGTCTGACAAAGGAAACTCATGTAAGTTTCTTAGGAATTAGGTGCATTTAATTGACGATATACTTAAGGATCTGGTTTTTGCAAGATGGCGTTCCAACTCACTTTAATCTGAGAGCTCATCAATAATTGAATGATCACTTTCCTCAAAGATGGATTGGTAGGAGGATAAATATGGAATGGCCTGCTTTACAAGGGCGATTTCATACTATGATAGCAGGTTTTCATAATAACTAAATTTCTGCAAATCAATGAAATTATTTTTGGTTTCCGTAATATATGAGCGTCGTTAGAAAATAATTTACGATATCGGTATTTTACGAATTATTCGCAATCTATGGACGTGTGGGATGGGCTGATATTAGTACGCTTTTCAGACACTAGGTGTGTAATGAAAGGACAGTGTTCGTTTGTTGTCATGTAGAGAAACACATGGATAAAATGGAAGGTGATTATCATGGACAAAGATGAGCCGTATTGAGTGAAAGCAATGTATCAAAGCTGTAGAAATTCATAGATGGTTAACTGCGGTATGAGGTCAAGAAGCTCCAGCACAGAAGACTGTTTACAGCTAGATCAATGGTTTCGCCAGCGGCAGGAAATCTGCACACTAGAATGCGAACGTCCCTCAATATGGCGGTCTCCCAAATAACATGTAATTTGTTAACGTGTATCGAGTGCGTTGAGCGAATAATTCTTTTATTCTGCATGTATATTTATTTGTGGAGAATAGAACTATGCGTGTGTGTGTCTGAATAATGAATAAAGTTCAGGCTCTCTTAGCGCAGCCGTACTTACTTAACCGCAGAAGAATAAACTGAAGTTAAACGTCTTGGTAGACCTGCACCACAACTTAATATCAACCAGGTAGTTAAAAAAATATTTTCATAGAAATTTTAATGCTGATGTTAATGACAAATATGATTGGAGGTTGGATATGCCGTGATGTGAAAAATTTCCTGTTTAGTTTTCCTTGTGTTTGCACCGTAGCGAAGATCCTGGAACAAAATATGGGTATAATTTTCTGTAACAGATTAATTTTAGAGCCAAAAACTTTCATCAAAAGCTCGCTGTTCTTTTTGGTAATGTAATATTATTCAGCAAGTGGTAGAAGAACTATAGAAACACACAAGCATAACGTCGCACAAAATAGGTGTGTTTTAATTATGAGCAGCATTCGATTTTGTGCCGCATTTAAATTGTGCTAAGAGGGCATGATGGATCTGAAATATCCACCAATCCGCATATTTTCCATGAACTGCTAAACTTTAGTACAGAATTAGTTAATGCTTTGAAAGAAAGCAACAGTGTTAAGGCACCTCTAAAACAATTCAAAATGAGCTTTTACAGGGTATGATTGAAGTATGTCTTGAAGAGATTTCTAAACAATTAAAGATTGAATTTCCTAGCAGTAATAGCAGATGAAAGCAGTGAAGTTTCAACATTATGTCAGATGGAACTGCATACAGATGAGTTTAAGGGACACGGGAACGAGTTTTTGGCCCAAATCGGTCAAAAATAGAAAAATAGAAAATGGTTTGCAAATGGCTCCTTGAACCTTTGAGCGTTTACAGAGAGTCAACATTTGAATGTCCCCTCTCTCCCTACCTTCGGGCTCTAGAGCTGTGAGTGTTTTTTTAAACCACCGTTTCCCATCCAAAGAATGACATGTGAATATGAATTATAGTTTGTGTACAGTCACTCTCTGAAGGACGATGTAATAGAAGTGCTCCAAATTAGAAAATACTCTAACTCATGAATACTTGACAAATAAAATACACCGTTAAAGAGAGAAGCAATTGAAGCGTGTCATGTTGAATTATTAGAATTGAAGGATTTTTTGTTGATTTAGTTTATTTAAGGACGCTCTTTAACATCACAGGCCATGAGCGTCCATTCTATTCAGGGCGTGAAACGGCCGATAAATTTTGCTCAGAGGCCTCTTCTTTCAGGCTTGAGGTTCTTTATCGTGCCGTAAATGTACGACACGGGACCCACGGCTTTACTTCCCTTCCGAAGGAAGCCATACTTACGATTTTTACGCCCGAAAAAATCCATTCATCCTGGCCGGGTTTGAACCTGCGATCTTGGGTTTAGAAGGCAAATATGGTTAACACTAAACCACCAGGACCGACAGAATTGAAGGATAAACACACTTTTGTTACCATATAACTTTTATAGAACAGCATGAAAAGCTGCACTACAAATATATTTATTTATATAAAACTTTCACTTATATACAATAAAGATGAATTAAAAGCATCTGGTATTTTGATACTAATGCAATTTATCAGAAATAATTATTTAAGTTCTACTTGTGTTAAGTTAGTCATGTGACTTCAACAATCTCAATGACTACTAGTAAATTATAAAGGTACTTTTCAACTCTTAAAATAAATAAAACACTCCTGTAAAAAACAATGTCTCAAGAAAACCTGCAGTTGCTAAGCTGTCCATTAAACGGAATTTTGTGATAAACACCAGTGACTTCAATGAAATAATTATAGAATGTTTGCAAGGATTAAGGATAGATGATCTGATTTTCCATATAAAAGTGAATAAATCATTATATATTTGTAACAATATTTTATGTATAGAGAAAACATACACAGCTTTTGCATGTTCAGAATATTGTAAGTTTTATTAGATATTTTCATTGAAATAAACGTTGAACAATGAATGGGCACTGTAAGCTATTAACTCTATAATTTACCACCCGCCACTACGTGCTTGATCTCCATACTTGAATGCAATGGATTTTTATCTGTGTGACATTAAAAGCCCTTAGTTTACGCAAAACACCTATATCCATAATGGCATTTTGAGGAAACGAACTCAACATGTATTTATTCATGTAATGTATAACTTCATATAACTCTGAATGAAAAATTTTAAGGCCCATGAATGTTAAATCTTTCAATATATTGCTATTAGGAACACGCCCCTAAAATATTTAAATCAAATTTATCTACAATTAGTACCTTGTGTTATAATTGGGATTTATCACATAATATTTCATAGAAACATTAATTAAATAAACTAAAACTAAAACAATGGAATAAAGGCACAGTAGCTAAATGCTTCCCAAATACATGCGTTAAATCTTCCGAAGTACTTGAAATATAGCGTTAGTGTTAGCTGAGCTTGCAAGAAACTGATTTGGCAATCTGCCCCGCGAATGTTTACAAGTCGTTTTGTATAAAAGAAATACCTAGCAGCATGAAATCTGTCATTTGTTTTTATTGTATCATTATCTTTTGTTTCCAGTTTCCGGTTATATTCAACTTGCCAGTTTAGAAACCAAAACTGCATAAATCTATCTATATATCTAAGTTGATATTTCTAAGAAGTTGTAGAAATCTGGAGATCACATCAATATGCGAATTTAATGAGCCAAAGTTTTATTTACTGTATCGGTAGAAATCAGGTTATCTGAAGGAAAGATTTTGTCTAAAAAATAGGTGTTCACTTTAAAGTGTATTTTATTGTACAACATATTATATTCTGAAAATGATATGGTGTGATTAACTGAATTCCTTATAAGCAAATATCATAGAAATAGCTCAATTATTTGCAGTTAAGATATTTGCTTTTTATGTGTCAGACATAGCAACTTTATATTTAAGGCACATGACTGTTGATTTTCGGTTCTTGGATTTCGTAGAGAAGCAACATCTTGATGCCTGTTCATGTTTAGCAGGTTCTTGAATTGGGTAATTCATTTTCCATACCTTTCAAATATACTTATGTTTGTGAAAATTTCACACTATGAAATTATCTTTCGAAGAGAATGACATTATACAGCGCTATCAGTGATGCTTTCCGCACGCGGCGCGGCATTTTTCCTATTAGCGAATCCCCCACTCATTTGCCGCGCAGTGGAGCGGGTAGCAAGTTTGCTTGTTTCGCTTTGCTGACTGTCACAGTCGTAACGCAGCTGTTCCCGGGTGTGTGTTGTGCTGCTCGTTTCTTAATTCGATAGTATATATAAAGTGTATTATACCTTGCGTGTCTACAACAGCACAGTGTGTCTTTATTTACGACTCATAGTGTTACCTCAATGGTGAAAGAATAAATTATTGAAGCGTACAGTTGATTCTGTTACTTATGTGAATATCATACTAACTGTATTTTCAGAGAGCTAACTGACAGGGAACGTGATCATGCAGTTTTTCAACAGGACTCTGCCATCGCTTAACTGGAATAATTTCAAGGGAGCATTTCACCGCGCGTTTTCACAAGACAGAGTTATTAATTAGGATTTGTGGCTACCTCGGTTCCCCTATTTAATAGCCTGCGATTATTATCGCTGAGGAAAATTAAAAAGTGCCGTTACAAGACTAGCCTGCATATCATAGAAGAACTCAAAGTTAATATTCCATTTCTCAGTTAACTACAGTGAATGAAGAATAATTTCCTAAATAGATGGCAAAAATGTGTGGAAAATAAAGTCTTCATTTCATAATTTGATAAGTTAAAGAATTTCTTAAATTGTTTTGTGTATTGTAGTATAATTAGTTTGTTTTATTGTTTAAATCTGCCGTTAATCACCAAAATCCGGCTAACAAGAGGCACGCTCGCCCACAGGCAAAACACTCCGGGGAAAAATGAAGCTGATCGCACGGTACTATCATAACAACAGACGTTAAGCGATTAAAGTTTCAGACTAATACAGCAGTGCCAACTGAAAAATAAATAATTTCTTCTGAAGCCTCCACAAGTTGCAGTAAAAGCTGCTATATGTTCTGCTCTGAACTGCTGCCGTGGTTCAAACACACAGTGGATATGAAACATGTTTTATTTAACACATTTAGTTCTAATGATGTGTGATTTTCCTTCCATAAAGTGAAACGTAAATTTCTGAAACCCTCACCATACCCTGCTGCATTTAGGTCACGTTCGCAGAGCAGTCTATGTGTTAATTCATCCCTTGCATTGCTTTGTACTGCGCATGTTGAAAAAGAAAAAAAAAAAAAAACACAAATTAAAGCTGAAACTTTGATTGTATACACGGTTATTGTTACCTCTAAGCTTTTAGATAGTGATTTTAGATTTAGATTGTGTTATATTTACCATAAATTATTATTGTATAAATATGAGTGCCTACAACTAATTTCTTTGGATTATAAATGTGATTCTGCGAACACAGAGGAATTCAAAAATGTGTACACTGTTTGATTATCAATAAACTCGAAATGAATTGAGATAAAGTTCCAAATTTAGTGAAGATGTACCTTAGTGTCTTTGGCAAAGTTTGTTTTGTTTGTTTCGGTGGCGTGAACAGCGACGCAAAATGACGAATGTAAGGCTATCACTCGAAGAAAGGAAGGTGATTTTGAAGTAGTACTTAAAGTTTGCAAGAATGTCTGCGGTACAGAGGCATTGGAGAAAGGAGTTTCGAACACAGCCACGTCTCACAATTGCGCGTGTAGGGACAAATTGTCCTCTTGGGGGTTGATTGGGCCGTTCTTCTTTTAAGAAAAGTTACCGGTGCGGTTTATCTCTAAAAGCTGCACACGTCGATTTTACCTGCAATCCGAGAGCTGTATGGAGATGAGCGGTTTTATCTGCAACAAGAAGGTGCTCCAGCTCACTACCATCGAGACATCAGAGAGTACCTGGACGATATATAGGCGGAGGAGGTGCTGTGGAATATTCGGCACTGTCCCCATAAGTAATACCTCTGGACTTTTACCTCTGGGGGGCCCTAAAGGATGTTGTGTACCGTGCAAAGTTACCCACACTGGTTGCTGTGTGCGAAAAGATTGAATTTGTGTGCAGCGATTCCACTGGACACGTTACAGAATGTTGTTCGGTGACATCGACTGCATTTAATTGCTGATAGTGACCACTTCTAACACCTTACGTGATATTTTGAACCCCTTTGTCAACGACCTTGAAGGTTATTTGATGTAAGTAAAAAGCTATTATTTTATTGTTTGAAATCCGATTTGGCATAACAATAGAGCTCGACAAGCAATACATTTCTGAATAAAACGTGTATTTTCATTGGATAATTTAAAGGAGGGGGCCGGTAAGATGAGAACCATTATTTTCTGACATTGTTTGCCAGTAGTTGCATATTGAAATATTCTAAAAACACAAGTTAAGTTGTATAACTCAAAGTTTGACATATTAAAAAGAAAGTAATACCATACATCTGTTTATGTCATCCCCGATATACTCGTAAGATACAACAAAATCCTATTTGTCATTTCAAAACCAGGCGGGAAAGTTATAAACATTTCGTAACTATGCTGCCGTGGTTGGAACACACAGTGGATATGAAACGTGTTTTATTTAATATGTTTAATTTTAATGATGTGTGATTTTGCTTCCAGAAACTGAACTGCTGCATTTAGGTCACGCTCGCAGAGCAGTCTATGTGTTAATTCATCCCTCGCGTTGCTATGTACTGCGCATGCTGAAAAAAGTCCGAATGTTCCTCCCACACTTGAGTAGCGTAGACGCGGAGGGGTGGGCTGTAAGTCATGCTCTACTTCCCATCCGCCCCACAGGGCGCCCGGTAATCAAATCAGATACTCTCAGCCTCTTGGAATCGCGAGATGGGGATTAAGATGTTCCCGATGCACCGTCTCTATATCTCAAGTAGGGAAATTAAAGGGGGTGGACTTGGGTTTTTCTTCGACTTTTGACTTTACAGAAGTTCAAGAAATTTTTTGAAAGTTATGACGTATGTCCATATTATTTTTAGAAATGAAATTGCTTTCTTTTCTTTCTTATTCCTTTCAATCTTTTCAAATTTGTGCCTATGGAGATGAAAATAAAATTTACTTACCTCAATATTAGACCTTTTAGAATTGAGAACAACTTTTACAGGCTTCTTTATAAATATATTTGATGAGTGGAAAGGCCAAGTGTTCTAAATATCATTTTTAAATTCAATCCTTTTATTTCAAAATTATTTTATATGTTTCTAGATGCATATTCCTAGTCGTGTTCTAAGTGTCAAAGAATTTCAAATATTCATTAACAGATAACGTAGTTCTAAATGTCATGCTATGCATACAGCAGTCTGTGCTTCGTCTAAAAGATCAACTCCATTTAACGATTGAAAAAAAGAAAGACCTCTCCTCCATGTTGCCATTCCTTCCTGAAGAGGACAGGGAGAGTTTTATGAAACTCCAATTTCAACCCTTGTGTAAGAATGAAGAACTAAACTCTTCCTGTCAGTTATGAGGAGAAAATATGAAGGATGATATTCTTGTACATGTTTCATAACATATATTTTGTACTCTTTGCCTTAATAATATTATAATACGTTTTCCTGCTAATCATTGGTGCTATTTTTTAAATGTTTTCCTACTAAAGACTAAAATAAAATGTAATAATTCATTATAGGCTGAGCTTGGATCTGTCACGCGGTATCGGAAAGGGTCAAACACTTACACACTACTTTCTTATTGATTAATATACTTTAAAGCATAACTACTTGATGTAGTTTATGTCACAATGTAGAGCCCCCCTAGGCAATCGTAAAATGATATAAGGGGAAACAGAGTCACTTCTAGGGGTCTTTTCCTTTTGTCTTGGTCTTCTGCCTGTCGTCTTTGGAGGACGGCCTGTCGACGTACACCCTCAGCGTTACTACGACAGATTTCTAAAAGGTAAGGGCCCGTCAGGGCTATCACTTGTAATCATAATTCAGATTGGGGACTTGTCTCCGCTAGAATAAACTAGTTGGCATGGCACATAAGAGTTTGTCTCTCCTGAACAGCTACCCTCTAAGTCACAACTTTAGTCATGAAAATATGGAACAGAAAACCTTATTGTTATCAATTTTTTCTCCCTGACCATTGTAAATTTGGCAACGATTTGTTATACGAAGTAATTCTATAGTAAAAATGCCGACATATGATTTTGGATGTAATAAATTAAATAACAGAGTTAGACATTTTTCTGCGTATCCTGTAAAATTTACAAAATTGCAATTATAACGTTTTATATCTCCATTATTCAATTATTAATCTTTTTAAATTTGGCAATTTTTAATATATTTGAAATGTTGTTACATTTTTTTTATGCCACCAATGTTCATTCGGACTGTGGGATGCTTTCCAGGCCTTGCGAAACTGTAACGGAATTCTGAGGTTGCCATGCCTCGATTGATGATAGAAAATATTTCACCAAATGAGCTCAAAAAAATTTTGTGGATTAAGTTTCTCAGGCATTTGCCTTCAACACTGATTTTGTTTATTTACGAACGATCTTTAACATCTCAGGTCATCAGCGTCCCATTCCACTCAGGACGTCAAACGGCCGGTAAATTTTGCTCAGAGGTCTCTTCTTTCAGGCGTGAGGTTCTTTTATGTGCCGTAAATCTACGACACGGGACCTACGTCTTTACTTCCCTACATACATACCTAGAATTCTTACGCCCCCAAAAAATCCATCGATCCTGGCCGGGTTTGCGATCTGGGTTTACGAGGCAAGTATGGCTACCACTAGATCACCAGGACCGACAGTCAGGAACAGGATTCCATTCCAACCCTGCTGAGTAGGAAGCAGTCTATTTAGGCTTTTTTCTCTTAATATTATTTTATGTCCATTTTTACAATACGAGGATATATTATTACGTTCTCAGCCTAACATAGAAATGTGCAGTAGAAATTAATTAAGTTATACAATTAATGTCCTATAAAGTTAACGCACTTTAATCGCGATTTCCCCTAAAATCACAAATCATTCTTGAAGTACCTGGCCGACTTCGGCAAGTGCGATTTAATCTCTTTGGGGTAGCATTTGTCATGTCCTCCAGCCAACCTACCATGGCATTATCGAGAAAACGCCGCCCACTTAGGAAGTTCTTGAGGTTTCGTTAAAGGAAATAACCGCTGGGTTAGGTATGGATAATACGTTCCTTGACAGCAGTCTGTGAGATAACGAACAACACGCAAGCTGATGGTTTCTTGCAAACGTTTCTCTAGTAATCCCAAATGTGTGGACCGATAGTGCTCTTCATCGATCCCCTGTTTGCTGCCAGGCATAAACAAAGCGCGTTTCGAAAGTAAGGACCCGTCCGTCATTCATAACACAATAAAAATAAATTGAAAAAATCGTTTTTGCATATTTTGACCAGTTCTCTTTACGTTTTACATATACAGCATTCCCTCCCTGCCCTGTGCATGCCCTCCTTTAGCACCGCCGCTTTCAAATCTTTGCTGTTTTCAAACTTTTGAGAATGAAGCCATTTCTTGAAGCGAAGGAAAACATGGAAAGCAATGGGTGCGAGGTATGTGCGAACATGCTTTTTCATGTAGGAATATTATTCCTGACGAAAGCTTCCCTGTATCTTGGTACGTCTTAGCTTGGAAAGTGTTTTATATTACATTTAAGCTGTAATTATTGACCTTGGCCCTATAAAATTTAAACCGAGCAAAAAGTGGCCATAATCTTCGGTGCTGGCGTCTGCTTGCATTTTTTTCCTTTTTAATGAAGTTAAATGCAACATAAGACGCACGAGATCGATGCTTCATCACCAGTCACGATATGAAAAAAAAAAATGTCTATTTCTTTCTCTCGTACCGGTCCAAAAATGCACGAGTAGCACATCGGGGCGTTTGAGACAGTCCTAAGTTTCGTACAGACCTGAACACGACATGCAGAAGAATGTAAAAAGAGAACTGGTTTTTTCGACGGAAAAAACACCAAAAGTACATTAAAAAAACGGGACAGATAGGTTTTAAGTAAAAAATGTTCATTATACAGATTTATCCAATTTATTTTATTAATATTTAAATTAGAATTTATGTCACAGGAAGAGATAAAATATATTGGTTTTATTGATTTTGGTTGTGTATTTATGTTAACTATTTTTGATTGTTGTAATTTTGATGATTTAATTAATTTAATTGTAGGAGGTGGGCAAGAATTTTTAATAAAGGTAGTTGATTTATCAGAAGTTATTGATTTAGGATGGACAGAGCATTTTGGAGCTCAAAATATTTATTTTATCTTAATAAGGATTAGAAGATTAAATCAATGATTTCCAATAAATAATTTGAAAGCTTATATAATATAATTTTTTATTACTGCAGGACAAAGATGAACCCAGGCCAACAGTCACAACCATGTCATTACAATTATAATTCAAATTCCAATTCCAATTCTTTGTATACGAAATCCCAATGTTCTTTATGACCTCACCTCCTGCTACTACACCATCTCCGCAGTCATCCCCAAGATGCCTGAACTATCAGTTTTTCTCCAATACTTCAGATACTTCAAATTAGATTATGTTAATGACAAAAATACGAAGAAATGTAGGATGTGGGTCAATGACTATATCCATATGTATTTTCGTAAAAGAAAATTTTTGTTTTTTGATGTACGTATATACACAAATGATTATAAGGGTTTTAAATTTTGAATCATAACTTAAGTTGAACAAAAACTGTGGCTGTTACCATAGCAAATTACAGTACGATCTTCCCTCAAAGCTTAAACAAAAGAACGTTCGTTTTTTCAGAGTTTTTCCTTATCCTGGGAAGGTGAATGCCTGATAATTTTAGGTCCCAAGACCTCAGAGCTCATTTGCGCAAACATTATTTCATTCATTCCTTAAGATTACACGTATAGTATTCAATCCACAACCTACATACGTCGCGAGATTATCAATGCAGTCAACGTGATAACAAATAAAACATTAACAAAAATAAGTTCATTATTATAAAGAATAACAGCCAACGATGCTATTACTTTTTATTCTTGACAATAACATTATTAAGGTAGCTTTAATGAGCAAACATAAACAGCATAAAAATAAAGATGTTG
Source organism: Metallyticus violacea (assembly GCA_030762175.1). Classification (NCBI taxonomy): domain Eukaryota; kingdom Metazoa; phylum Arthropoda; class Insecta; order Mantodea; family Metallyticidae; genus Metallyticus; species Metallyticus violacea. The sequence goes on from CM060832.1 coordinate 35,172,808, forward strand.
AAAGAAAACTTCACTACTAAGTACGTAATAAAACGATAAATTTACACCTGCGAAACCTGCCCAATCTCCTTTAACGATATGCAAGGAAAGTCAATGTTCTCTCCTGCAGCAGAGAGCTGCTATGAAAATGAACTCGGCGTGAAGATAATTTTGTCGCACTCTAAATGCTTCTCACTACATAAACCTGGGACTCTTTGTGCATGATACAGATTCTGTATATAGTGGCAATTGTACCTTAATTTGAGTTTAAATAACACATGCTATCTCCCGTGACCTAGCCATGTAATCTCTGAAAATTATCCTGCTGCAGTCATCCCACATAAAAGCAACTGTTGTCTCGCGTCATAAGGTGTTTCTTGTTGAGCGACCCGAACATTTAAAGTGGCGAGGCATCACAAGTGAACGCTTTAAACTGAACAAAAGTATTTGATAAAATATTTGTTTTATGAACTGTTTCTCTTTAAATGCCACCGACTTGAATACGGACTCGACTTGAACTGTATTAACATTCCAAAAACGGATTTGCAACGAATGAAATGAAATGAAAGAGTTCATTGTGTCTCATGAAGGGCCAGGGCCTCCTGCTAGAGGGAAAAGCTCATTTTGTGACTGACGTGGTGAGCTATTCCACGTGAGTTAGGACTACTACTGAAAATGTATACTGACTTATAGTTTCTTGTTCTCTTTGAGTCCTTGTCACTTCTCACTGCACTCACTTCTATTGCGCGCGATGCTTGACCAATGAACTCCGAGATGTTCCTTGAATGTGTCTGACCGTCTTCTTCTCGGTCATCCTGGAGTCTTCTGAGCCCACCTGTCCTGCTGCAAGTGCCCACCCCATTTTCATTTTATCCCGCAGCTCTGTTCATGATGCTTTCTGATTCTGTGATTTCCTGCAGTCTAGTGTTGATCTTGTCTCTCAGTGTTATACTTAGGATTTTCCTCCCCATTTTCCTTTCACATATTGTTATGTCTGTCGGTAAGAGAGCAGGTTTGACATCCATACATCGGGAAGACGCACGAGTTGAGTTCTCAGTTTCTTGTTTAGAGATGTGTCTTGCAATATGAACTTAAGAGACCAGAAAACTTTCCAAGCATGTGAGAATCTCCTATTAATCTCTTTATCCATTTTATGGTTAAATGAGACCGTCTGGCCTAGAGTTATGCATTCGTCCACATACTGCAACGAATAACTATTAATAATGACGCAATGATCGTTAAATAAGCAATATACAGAGAGACTTTTTGACATGCGTGTGCAGCCGAACGCAAACCGCGCTGGGCCAAGCTAGTTCCTTGCTCCATAGATAGACAAGTTTCTCCTCAAATGTTACTCGCATAGCTTTGATCAATAATAAAATGTACTCGGCATTAGTTTTTCTGAGTTAGACACTTTGTTAGAATTGGCGTATGTCTAAAGGCTATATTTTAATGCAGTTTTAAGGGCAATTCGCGTTATTGTGACTAGTGTGGCCTTGATACAGTGTGCGCTGCGTTCGGCTGCAGAGATAAGTCTAAAATAATTGGTATTTATTTTAATCATCACGTTCTGAACAAAGTTATATTCTTTTAATACAGCTATCATCGTTATAGAGGTATGCTTTATATGGTGAAAGACCATGGATTTTATTGTGATAAAACCCATAACCCGGGCGGGAAGGAAAATATTTACCCAATGTATTTTCAGATTGGCAAAGGTTCGGAATTGCAGTCCTCGAAGGTGATTATCCAAAGATACGGTGCATGGCATTAAAGTCTCCCAACCTTAGCCGTAGGTGGTTTTGCATTATTATGCATTTGCGATTCACAAGTGCACGCTCCTTAATTTTCAGTTTTTCATGGATAACTTCCAGCTGGTTAGAGCACACAATAGCGTTGATTGCCGATTGCCGATAGTAGCTTGCGGTATGTCGGAAGCTTGGCGTTCCACAACCAGAATCAGTCTCTCTCGGAAAGCGAGGCCCAAACAGATGGATGGCAGACTTTTGATAAGAATTGTTTTTAACTCTTATAACTAAAATACCAATATTAACTTTAATATATATCTCTAAATTCACCAAGATGTATTTCACTGCAAATATTACACACATAATTATACTGCCGCTTGAAATGACTTTTACAGATCGATTGATGCAGACAGTATTATGTCAAAACGCATGTTACACACTATAAAGTGTTAATACTGTTATAAACATCCGCGAAAGTGATGATATATAGCTGCCATTTCCGTACATACTCCACATATCGAGGTTGAATTTGTTCCCTGTGCCATCTCTTCAATCTGGTACTTTATAGCTATGCTTTATGATGGGCACAAAAGCGTTTATGATATCACTAGAGATCATCATAGCATTAAAATTGTCGGTTTATAAGTCTATGATGTTCATAGCTGATATTATCAACGATCACAGTCGAAATATGTTTCTTTAGCCAACCTTGTTCCGTATAACAATAAAACAGAATAGGCAAGAACTTTCAGAATCATTAAATGATACATTAATGATTATGACATGATGCCAAAGTTAAAAACATTGAACATTTTTCCTTTGTAAAACCTATTTTTAAAAATGATTACATTAATGAAGGCTTTATATTCTGAAACCTTACAAATATAGTTCCTAAAATAATTTCTGACAATATTTGTCTGCAGATAGTTAACCGCAGCTGAAAGCAAGTCGCGAGGTCAGATCACGACAGTCGTTGATGGTCAAGTTTCCCCTGTATTTCTGTTCGTATAGCGTTAATCAATAACACTGCTATACACAATATTTGCTGAATGAAAACTGTTTGTATTTTCTGATTCGTTACAACATAGAAACTCAGTTCGGTTTCATCTGGCTACAGTTTTTCAGAAATCGGCATTATAGAAAATAACAGTTTTATTATTTCTTCATTAAGCAGATAAATAAAATTAATATTAGGATAAAGTCAAACATAATAGGTTGTTCACTTTCTGAATGGAACAGTAGGGCTAAATCAGAGCATAGACCAGAAAAAATTGGCCACAAAGGAGTAATTTAGTTCGTGGAGAAAAAAATGTGAAGTATAGACCATTGGTTTCTCCTTCTAATGTTCTTCTTGTACCACTCCAAATTAAGTTAGACCTAATGAAGAAATTTCTTATTACTAAGGATAGTTATTGTTTCAAATTTCTTGTTATAAAGTTCCCACAGAAAACTAAAGTAATGTGTATTTTCAATGGACCCCCAGATTCGTAAACTTATGCAGGATGAGACCTTTCCTCAGTCAATGTCCGAGTTAGAGAAGTCAGCATGGTTGGCATACAAACAATTGACAAAAAACTTTCTTGGCAACTAGAAATCTGAGATCTATAAAGAAATTGTGGAGGAAATGTTACAACATTTTAGAAATGTAGAGTGTAGAATGAGTGTTAAAGAGAATTTTCTCAACAGCCATATTGATCACTTCCCTGAGAATTTTGGTAGAATGAGTGAAGAACAAGGTGAAAGACATTAAAATAATGGAAACCATATAAAGGCCATTGGGGTATATCATGGTGTTTGAAAAGGGAAACTAGTCAAATACGTAATCAGAACTTTGAAAAAAAAATGTTTTCTTATCCCTAATAGTGAAAAAATTTGGACATTTACAATTATTGACACATATCTCTCTTTTTTCAATATAGTAATTGATTATTAAACCTACAAAAACAGTTTTGTCTTAGCTATATGTCTTAAAACTTAATAATATTTCATCAAAATATAAGTACATTATTACATTTGATGTAATTTTGTTTAGAAACTTAGTCCGATGAAGTAAAACTGAAAACATATTTGAGAATTAAGTAATTCATATCCAGGAAGAAAAATAAAAAGTCATAAAAAGGGTACACTAGTGTAATGGCATGCACACAGTAAGAGTATTACTTAAGTGTCGTTAATAAGCACTAATCTGTGTTACAGAAGTTGTTCCAGTGGTGTCAGTCTGCAGTCATGCATTTCTGACATCTAGTAAAGAATTTCGCATTCACTCACAACAGAGGTACCTCCGCATTTCTTATCAAATTTATGCTACCTATGATGATAGTGGGGTAACCTGGAGGAACTTCTATAAATATTGATAACTAAGGCTCGGAATTGTAGCTTTTATAGACTTTCTATTAGTTTTTAAACATATTTAAATAGTTTTAGTTCTTTTAACAGTTTAAGACAGTTTTTAAGTTTCTCTTTATTTAGGCACATAAACACGTTGAATCAAATATATTACTTTTTATATTTTGATTTTCTATGGACAAGAACCACAACACTATCTAACACTTTTGATTAATTTTCAACAGTTTATAGAACATACTTTTACAATTGTCACAGCAGCATGAAGAGAGGGTCTGAGACTCAGTTCGTAAATTTATCTGGAAAGTTCACACCCTCGAGTGATATTTATTGGGAAATTTCAGGAATAAAATAAGAATTTAAATACAATTCCCGTAAACTTGGCTTACAGTATTGTATTATGAACATTTTCATACCATTAACAACAGACGAATATCGATTGTCAGTAATGTCAATAGAAATGAGCCAAATACGAGTTTAGAGCTATTTCATGAATAGAATAAGAATAAAAGTAATATATATTTGAAATTCGCACACAGAAGGTTAACAATTATATAAAATGTTATACTTACTTACTATGAATAGCTCTCTATTCAGAAACCGTGAGAATGAAACAAACGAAAGTATTACAGTCGCTAGCGTTAGATTTACTAATACCAACTAAGAAAAATAAAACAGAGAAAATATTTTACCATTCTGAACAACGTGTTCATTAAGATTTATGGTTGCTTATGCAGACACTGTTACATAATTTATAAAATTATTTCAAACTGTTTCACTGAATATGCAAAAACAATTGCTTGAGCTACACATTTAGTTAAATTTACAATTCTGAAAACACAGAAAAGAGGTCAGCGATGGTGCTCAAGAATTATATAGTGGAGGTATAGTGTTGTCTATATATATAGCAGATTCTTCAGTATTTTGTACTATAGTTCCAGATTTTACAGTTATCATTCTCTTCGCTTGCCCTCCCATCGCATCTATTGCTCCTTTTACTAATAAAATAATTCTCAATATTTTAGTAAGCAATTTTACATTGCTGAAGATGTACTTTTGCTTAAAACAACTCGCAGTTTCATCTCTAAACACCTGTACATACTGTGAGATACTTTTTTTTAATAGCGTTTAACGCCCGTTTTAACCACAGGCGTGGATAATGATGAAATATGAGACGAAATGATACATTGAGAAAGGATATTTTAAGGAAGCATTCCAGGCCTAAGTTTGCGTACCTCCCCGGTATTTGCCATTTATGAAAACTAAGGAAAAACCTGAAAAAATCCTCAGTCAGGGAGGACGGTCCTGATGGGAATCGAATCTCAGACCTCCATCTACAAGTCCGCGCCTTAACGACCTCGGCCACTCGTGGCGGTATGTGAGCTAGTTGACCAAGCATTTAGAATGGCAGTCCTTCGCGGCGCCACTGCGAAAAATGCACTGATTAAAAAAAACTGTTTCTCTTCTGTGCATGAAATATAATATGTTACATGTGTCTAACAGTTATATGAAGGAAAAAATAAACAAAAAACGCAATGAAATGTTTTAAATATGAATACCGTGTTTGCTCTAATTCAAAGTGTGATATATAAAATATCTGGTTTAAAATAAAAAATTTACGTACAAAAATGTTTACATGCAAAATAGATTGTTCCTGTATGCACCTGTACATAGGGATTTGTAAAGCATTTTCTTATTGAATAAGGAATCACTAGCATATTTTCTCAACTTAAAATAAAAATTTTAATTAAACGATCCTTTCTGTGGACTCACTTAAAAATATTATTTATTAATACGAAATATGTAAAAATATAATTTCATGTTTACTGCATATAGCTAGATATTTGCATCTTCAAAGTGGATGCTATGTATGTTTTTATTTTAGCACTGAATCGCGCGTTTTCATTTATCTCAAAATATCGGATATTTCTGATGTGGAAGCTACTGCCATATTCTGCAAGTATCCAATCTATATGTGTTATAGCCTTTTTTGGATAGTTCATGCCAAGGCTTTACGATCAACGCTCGCTGTTTACGACATGTGACATCAATATAGATAATCAGGATATTAAAATGATAGGATTTTAGTTCACAGCACTGCAGTTGCGATAAGGTTCTACTTTAAATCCTTTTTATAACACAGTTTCTTTTAATATTTCATACTAGAACTTTTTTACACTCCATGTTTTTCTTCGAACAACTATTATAATTTTTTTAATGTATATAAACTATAAAGGCAGTGCTGCTATATTTTTAAAGGAAAATACCCATCTGTGTTTCATAAAATCTATCTAATTTTAAAATAGACTAAAGATGTGATATTCAAGAACAGGATTTATAATAACAAAAAAATTACCAGAGTGTATGGAACAATTTTCAAGATGATAACTGTAGTTGGAAGTTTTGAGAAAATAAAATTGAATTTAATTCTCTGGGCAGATGGTAAAGGTTTCCAAATTAAAGCAATTTATAAATTTTATAATACTTAGCGAATTTTTACGAACTACAAATAGGAAACAAATGCGGAAAAATTCGATATCGCCGTCGGAGCTCAAACATGGAGCTCATCGAAGCTACCTGGACCAGATGAACCCGCATCGTTTCAATCAACGTCAAGCTTCTAAACCAGAGTTGTCCAACGTTCGTTAAAACGTACTTTAGCATAATTAGAAGCATATGAGTTAGAAGAGTATATAATAGACGTGTTAAGAGTGGATAAACACAGGCAGTGAGCAGAGAGAGGGGAATTGAAACCGCCACGGGTGGCTGAGGTCGTTAAGGCGCGGACTCGTGAGCAGGAGGTATGGGGTTCGAACCCCGCCAGGACCGTTCTTCCTGACAGAGGTTTTTTCCAGGTTTTCCCCAGTCCTCATAAATGGCAAATGTCGGGCAGGTACCTTAAACTTAAGCCTGGAACGCGTCCTTCCTTTAAAAAAAATGCTTTCCGAATATATGTTTCATTTCATGTATCATCAGTGTCCACCCCCTGTGGTGCCTCATTAGTAAAAACGGGCGTTAAACACCATTCAAAAATACTTCAAGAGGCGCACGGGTCCAACATGCTTTTGTGATTGACTTGGTACGTTTGATTTAACACAAGATATTACATTAGATATTCACAATAAGGTACAAAATATATTAGCAATAAAACCAAAAATAAATAAAATTAGTATCAGAAGAATATTTTTTATAAATGTTAGAAATGTATATATAAGTTAAAGAAATCCCATTATGAGTGGCAACTGGATTCGGTCCATTTATTTCCCCCAACCACCTCCCCTGTTATCAGCCTTTTTAAACCTGAGCTGTTTGGCTTTCATCAGAAATTTACCTAATCCTTCTTCTCCTTCTTTGCCTGCCAGCAAAGCACAGTATAACCACCTGCTCTGTTCGAGCATGTAAAGGAGTGCGGTTGATACTTTTCCCTCCATTCTTGTGTACCTTTACTTCCAGCCAGAAAAGATGTCCATGATTCGCCCTCCTCGCAGATGGGACAAACTCTTCGCTCGTCCGTAATCTTTATCGCACGCCATGCCCCTAGTTTGAGTCATGCGAATCCGTGTTTAGTGGATTTAGCCCCTCCATCCCTAATCCGATTTTAGCCCAGACTGTACTTCCAGCGAAGTTATCTCTCTGTACTGCAATATTCTGTTACCAATATATATCCATCAAGTGGTTCCTATAAATATATTACATTTTCAAGTTTGCTAAGAAAATCAAACACGCTGTAATTTAGCAGCAATTAATGAAGTAGGGATTAATATATGAATAATATTCCGATATTAAAATATATTGCATAAAGAAATTGAAATAAAATTTCATTATCCACACACACAGTACATACAATAGCTGATTCAACTGCATCAGAACTGCAATTCTATTAAGGAAAATGGGACCACACGTTGCAACGTGATCCAGGCATACAATTATGTGTATGTTTGCTTGTAAGGAAATCATCATATAACGTTAGATTCAAGTAAATGGCGTTAATTATGCATAACCCCAAATTATATGTATGCATTTTGCATTCCAACAAATTAGGCAAGCACATCAGCAACTACTAAATTGGAGATCTGCAATTCTAACGTTGACACACATGACAGCTTTCCAGACTCCCTGAAATGTTAGGCAGTCATGCCAACATTTGAAAATTTAACGGAAAGTTAATTAACACAGGTTCGGAATTTAACATGCTATGCCTACGGGTGTCATATTGTACGAATATATTACGAAATAGGCTAATACCACAATGCGAATTCATGAGGATGATGATAAATTTAATGCCTAAAGCTATGAACGTTGGAGCGATGACAGCACATGGGAATATTTGGCTTCTTAAAAATGAGCTTTCACATAAAATAGGGAATTTATTGATCAATTTAATTGTGAAATACCTTCGCTGGGCTATTATATCCATGAGTCAAATTGTCTGAAATTTTGTATATTAGCATTAAATGATAATTTGTTGAAGGCGTGATAATTCTTAACGTTCCATACCGAGAAATTCGTGCTTTACAAATATGTTGTATTAATGAATTAACGTTGTAACTGAGTGTGTAAACAAAGCTTATATATTCCCTGACATTATTAAGTGAGTAACATTACTAAGTGAGATATACGACGGTTTTGCATTATTGTTTCCGTAGTACCAGGGTTTTCAACTTTTTAGGAAAAGTACTAGTACCTAAGAGAGTGAATAAAATATAAACTGGATTTTTAATTTTACCCCTTATAAGTACAGAGCATTTATTTGGGCGCTTGGCCGGCTTAACGGGGATTTGCCTGTCTTTTTTCTAACCGATTTTGTTATCCTCTCCATTTTGCCGCCTCTCCGTGTGCTAACGCGAAGACTTTGTGCTGTAGAGCAGTCGAACGTTGTGAGATCACGTGTTTCGGTGTTATAGTGTGTTAGTGCTGTTATAATGTTAGAAAGTCCGTATACTTTAGCACACAGAATATTCATATATGCTTCCTATGTTACAACAAACTCCTGTAGAGATGTGAGACTGCGATTTATAGACTGATTCCCTGCTGTTCCTACGCCTCACAGAGAAACGGTCTGTAATCTTGTGAATAGATTTAGGGAAACGAACTCCGTTTGTTCTTGATAAGAAACCGAAAGTAAAACATCATGTTCTTAGAGATGACATCGGAGAAGAGTTAAAAGAAGTTTAAAGAAATTTCTGAGAGAGCTGGCACAGGAATCAGGAATTTCTCAAACCTTGGCTTGTTGAAACCTTAAAAGATAACTGCAGTTCAAGAATTGCAACCATACGGTAATGTGAGTAGAGTTAATTTCTGCAATTGACGTTCGCTCTTTTGACGCGCCTTATTTTCACGGACGAACCATGGTTTTATTAAAATGCTCATATAGCAACACAAAACGATAGATACTGGAGTGCAGAAAATCCCGATCTTGTACACGAAAAGCTATTTAATGACCAAAAATGTGTGTTTAGTGTGCTGTAGAAATCTATGCGATTGAATTTAAGGGGCTACGAATATGCGACTCCCTGGCAAACAGCGTGCTTCCCGGTGCCAAGCAAATCCCCCTAAAGCCGGCCACGTGTCCAAACGAGGGCTCTGTAGTACGAAGCGAGACATATCTTAAAGACGTTACGCGAGTAGTAGTAGGTTGTATAAGGGAAACCAGTTCGCCTTGCATAAATTTTTTGTTTGCCAATAGCACCATGTTCGAGCAAGAGATGCACTCATCGATTACGTAAAGTATTATTATTTATTAATATTTAGATTCTGGCGTGGAAGGGCGTAAAACAGACCGCACTTTTCAAAGATCAAGGGCACAGTTTAGGTTGATACACTAAATCACAAGTGCAGGTGTAGCACAAAAGTTTTATGAAAGGATGAGCAATTGTAGAAAATAAAATTCACCGACGTCTACCTCGGATGAATACAACAGAAACAAATTTCGGACCGTTCGGGATCATTTCGAGCGTGAGGAGACATTTGACGATATTTGAATTCTTTTCTGAGGCTGGGAAAAGTCATGAAAGTGTTCAATCGATCATTTCAAATGGATTAGATTACCTAAAGTCTCGGCAAGGTGATTACCACTCACGATCAAAAGACTGCAGAAATGTAGAAATGTAACAGAAGCTATTGACTTAATCCCGAAATCAAGGAGAGGAGTTTCCACATCGAATAGTAACTTGTGTTGATACGTGAATAGCCCACTATACTTAGGAGTCGAAGCAAGTGAGTATGACTTGGAAGAAAAGAGGCGGAATCCGTTCCTGTCAAAGCAAAAACTCGCGTGCCGGCTTCACGAACGCCCAGCAGTCAATGTAGCTTCCGATTTAGGCAAAATGTGCTAATCAGTCAATTCCAGTTCCTCTCCGAGACAACGCCCGTCCACATTCTACTACTGCTTTGACAATGGAAAAAATCGAGGAAATACGCTGAAGAGCTTGAAACACCAGCCAAGATTTATTACCTTGCGATTACAATGTTTTTTGAACCGTTGAAAGAAGTACTGGGAGATGGGCGATGTAATAGCGACGAAGATATGGAAGCATTCGTGCGCAATTGACTGCAAACCAATTCCTTTCTTCGATAATGTTATTAAGAACCGTCCATCCTGTGGGGAAAATATATTCGTAAATCGGAAAATTAGTAGAAAATTTATATGTATTTAATTTCTATTAAATAAATATTGTAATCCAAAAACGTCTTTTTCTGGTACTTGATCAAACTTCCAACTGTATTTAATAACTCTGAGTGAGCTAGTGCGCTCTAATAACTCGCTTGCCTGTTAGACATTGAAATTTCGAGCACGGCTAGTAGAGTAGTCTTATGCACAGAAATAGACTACTCTATGCTAAATGATGAAGATGAAGATGGGAATGAGAGGCAGGGGAAATCGAAGTGCACGAAGTACATGAAGGAAAATTGTTCAGGTGCCCCTTCGTCCGCCACTGCCTCTCGGACAGAATCTCAACCACCTCGGTGGGAGACGTGCCGCCTGCCACTAAGTCACCGTATTAGTAAATCTAAGATGCTATGTTTTAATGATATAGAAGCATAACTGCAGTCTGAGTCAAGAGTTTTATTTATTTTCCAGATATATTAACTCTTCAATCGAAATTACATCTACATTTTACATATTAATGTAAGAATAATTTATAACAACAACATTTCAGTTCCCAAATTCTGATCAAAAATATCCATTCCCCTTCTGGATATGTATTAACTATTAAATTGGCATTATCTTCCTTATTATGATGTTTTAATATTTATAGGTCTTTTCTTGTCAACCATTAACATCACACAAACTTCCCCACACTTTGGAGCTCTTTTGAGATTCTCTTGAACATTATTCAAGCATTATGGACTTTATTTTGTTTTTTCGACCACTGCACGAGTGCGGACCCTCACCAAAACTTTACGAACACCCTGTGTATGCGGTGCAAACTTTTAAACTTTATGACTAGTAGTTAAAAGGCACACATAAACCATATATGATATGATCTGCAACTTAATTTTTTTAACAGCAAAGATAAAAATGGTATGCAATAAAATCACATATTAAGCGAAATTTATTGAGCAGCATTTTCACGGCTAAACGATGATAATAAATCCTACGGAGATGTGCATTCATGTTTAGTGCAAAATGCCGCTGTAACAAAATGCGGAAATGTCAAGGTGTAAAGTCAGGAAAGCCTTTCCTCGTTCCATCGTCTACGAATACAAGTGAGATATTGTAAGGATTAAATATTCCATTTACTTTTATAACTACACTTATGGCCCTTTTGGCACCCTATCAATGCAGAACAAATATTCCAATAATATTTCCCCCTTTTTATAGCAAGTTTCTTCATCGCATTGCCAGATAAAGCGAATTCCTCTTTCCCTGAGGTTTCCCTGCAGTTCATGTACCTGTCAGCTAATGCCTGGAGATAGGAGCAGATCTACCATCTAAAGAAATATTTATTTAAAGTTTATTTTTTCTTTTTAATCACTACACATATAATAAATGGTCCCAATAATTGAAGTTAAAAACTCTTTTAGAAATGATATAAATCAGAAAGAAGTATTCATTAAATAACACGTTATTAAACCACACCTAAATTATTTAAAATATCGGTTAATATGCCAATATGAATTTAATCACGTAATAGGGCAGAAAGCTAATGAAGTAAAATGAAAATAAGTTTGCAGCAATATTCCAGTCCAGCGGTTCTCCAATCTTTCTTGACCGTGGACCAGCATTAAAGCTTTCTAACTGTCACGAATCTCTAATATTTAACTCAAAATCTAAAGCCCTAAACTGACATCCTACACTTTTTAAAGTTGCTCTCACCAGTGATCTAAAAAGTGTAAAGATATAAGCAAATAAATGCGCAATTTTTAAACATTTGCCTTTTTACCGTAACTCATCCTTACAACATAATAAAAACTATAACTATATGTCACGTGTCTTTCATTTCTCCTCAAATAAACATAATATCTTATACAGCACCCTACCGCTGATGCTTACATAAGCATCAAATTGGGAAGAGTACTAAGGAAAGCACCCAGGATATGACCTAAGGGAGAAGAGAATTGTTTATTATACAAATTAACGTAAACAGAATGTCAAATCGAAAGGCTCGTCAATCTTGCATTCAGCAACATTATTAATATTAACAAGTTTCAATAACTTTATTCAAGCTGCAATATCTTGTCTATTTCGCTTACTAGGTTGCTAACTTTAACAAACTCCATGTCGACTGCGCGAAAAATCCGAAAAAATATTTTACGTTCATGTCCTTGCAAAAGATTAAGATACTTTAGGCTTAACGATTTTAATTTTGAAATAAAAAAAAGATGTACTCATACTGCCATCATTAAAGGCAACCATTAAACTTTGTGCTACAAATCAAAAGCAGCAGAATAACACAGAAGGCTGGACAAACGTTAAGACCAAGATTATTTTACTGGCAAGGAAGGGACTTGTAGGTAATGATGGTTATGATTTCCTCAAATGCTTTAAAGGAAATTTCCCATTAAATGACATGAAATGTGAGAGTATTTAGCCTTTGCCGTTCCAGTTGGGTTTTCATTTTTCCACTGGCTACTTGTAAGTCACTTCTAAAAGAGGCTTATAATTCACCTTTTACATGCTGCTCCAACCAGGAACATTAAGCTACTTAAACCCAGGAGGAAGTTCCCATCCTGCGCATGCATATAAAACATTTTTACGGCTTCTGAAGTCAGTCTTAGCAACAACTGCGCTTCATTACTCGAGATGTATGCGAACAGCACATAAAAAGTGACGGCTACATTGTACGGGATATTGTGATATCTTTCCTTCTAACGTTTTATCTTTACTATTCAATCATATTGCCGTTCTTTTCATGTGACTTATTTTATCTTGAGCAGTGTCTAACGTCCTTTTTACTACTCAGAGATCACAGGCGGTAGACAACTGTGATATGTGATGAAACGATAAGTTAGGAAAGAATTTTGTGAAGGAAGCGTTTCAGGTCTAAATATAGGGGGCACTTTGCTGACATTTGTCATTGATAAGGACTGAAAAAATCTGTCAAGAGATGAATGTCCTGGCGGGATTCGAATCGAATAATTTCGTTCTCCAATCAATGGCCAAAAGGCTCCTAGTTGCGTTTCCCGCAAAATTGTGGCTAAGTGATTTTTCGAAAAGACCAGAATAAACCACAACATGACTAAATTGGCATCACTACGTGGACAGAATGTTATTAACATACCGTAGGGCGTCAAACCACAATATTTACTGTGCTCATTATGGACGGAAATCAAGTGGTTGCTTGCAAGAGCCATTAACAGAGTTTAATGTGAAGAGAAAATCACGCTAAATATTCAGTTACACAAAATGAATGTGGGGTGTGCTCATCAACAATTCAGCTAGTAAACATGGATAGAAAACTTCTTTAATCAGCAGTCCGAACAGTTTTTACTTTAATTTTATGAATGTTGCTGTTTTTTACTACTACCTAATTCCTGCTAACCAGAGTAACCCAGAAACGGATGAATGCTCAGTATTGGGGGGGGGGGGTGCACAGGCACACACGCGCGTAAATAAGATCTATATATTTTTCTAGTCTTGCACCAAGTCACATTCTGTTCAAATCCACTAGCAACAATAGCATGGCATTCATATACTGTAAAATATAGAGTCCGGGGCAAAAATGTACAAACATTTTTTGGTTAAAGAGGGTTTTACATTAAGTATTTTGAGAATGGGAATGAATGATCTCAGATACTTCAATATGAAGCTAAAGGCATCACGATATGGATCAAGTTATAGCTACAATGCGATGTGACGTATGTCCATAGTCAGTAAACGAAGGTCATTAGCGGATGCGCAATCACAAGCAAGCTGCCTTTAATCTAACAAATCACTTTTGCCACTCAGTATGGCGTTTTGAGAGGAGTAAGAACTTCAATTAACATAAAGCTATAATAAGGCAAGTTATTATGCTTTTAGTTCACTTTACCATCCATAAATCGTCTGTAGCTTTGGAATTAACACCAGCAGTGCCACAACGAAGTATCCGAGACTATTTGATCCTATTTTTATGCTGCCTATTTCTCGATCCTATTTTTACCCTTAAATTCTTTGTATTCACTTTTTTTCGCACTGTCTATATATTACATATTTTAAAACGTAATCAATTGTTTCATATTATTATGCTTTACACACTTCTTCACCAAAGGACTATCGAAATAGATGAATTGTGTATGCTGACATCTGTACAGATAAACATTGCAAACTTGTAATTAATTTTTTTTTTTAGATTTCACTCATGGGTGTAAAGTACGGGGATATATTTATATTCCCAGCACCATTCAAGAGTGCAGCTTTTAGTAAACCAAAAATACCAAAACAGGATTTTCCCGAATAAAAAACGTTAATTGCAGCAAACCGAAGCACCATGCAGGACATTATTGCTTATAAAGGGAATAACGGATGTTTAATAATAGAGTTGCATATTCTCATTGCACATAAAATTCACCAAAACTGGCAAAAACAGTTCTCATGGACATATAAGTATTTAAGATATGACCTATTCTGTATTTAGCCCACACAGCGTCTAATCAGCATGGGTCTTATTTGTGTGCTACGTGGGCTGCCTAACTGTTTCGGTTCATTGTACTTTTCTTAGTGTAGCAGTACACTAAGACTGATGTTTAAGTCATTGTAGGCCAGACTTTAAAGGTATAGGTACAAGGAAAAATATATAGTTCATGAATGATGGAGCACCAAGTTAGGGGCGATGGACTGGTCGAGAAGATCTAATAACATGGCCTCCCCGAGTACTTGAGTTTAACGTTTGAATTTGGGATACTAAAATGTTAGTGTATGCTACACACGTCGACACTCTATACCCTGCATGTACTCACATCGAGATCAGCCAGAAGATGTGTTCGCATAAGATTGTGGGTTTCTGAAATGTACGGCTGAAGGATGTGGCAATGCGTGGTAACCACAATGAGAGTTTCTTGTAATGACTTCGCAATGGACAGTTGAAGATAGAATACAATACTATAAGAGCACAATTGTTTCCTTTACATATGAGAACTGTTTTCTTCTTTCTAATTTTAATCAACTCTACCCACTAATCAAATATGGGACACTTATTTAAAACAGACGTTTAGAATTTGCTTTTTCACAAAACGACGCTTTACAAGGAAGTTTGGTGAGGAGTAAATAAAGCACTATGTAGCCATTGTGGTCGGACATCCGGTCAGTCACAGCTGTTTCTTATATTGCGATACATTGTTGACGGTAGGCTGGTAGAATGTAGTACATTAAGGTAATGTAGTTTTAGAGAGTATGCTGAAAAATCTCTCATAACCCCCACCATGGCGTCAAATAGTATATCATCATAACTAATATCAGAAGAGTACCGTAATATTTGTTAGAACCATTTCACGAATAAAATAAGAATTAAAAGTAACTCCTATAACTTGGCTTACAAAATTGTAATAATTGTATATTTGTATTATGTTTACTTAACCTTTTCAAGCCATCTTGCAACAGATAAATGTCGATTGTCAGGGGTGTTACTTATTTTAACCCTTTATTTTGAATTAATCTGATAATTAAATTGTGTCCAAATATTTTATTAATACCATTAGAGAAGAGCCAAATACAGGTTTAGAATTATTTCATGAATAGAATAGCAATAAAAGTAATATATATTTGAAATTCATATACAGAATATTAACAATGTATAAAATGTTATACTTATGAATGCCTACCTATTCAGAAACCGTCAGACTAAAGTAGAGGAAGGTAGATTATTGCACTAGCTACCGTTTGATTTACTAATACCAAGTGAGAAAAAGAAAACAGAGATAATACTTTACCATTCTGGACATCTATTTATTAGAATTTATGGTTGCTTAGCAGATATTGTTACATAATTTAAAAATGATTTCAGACTGTTTGGCTGAATACACAAAAACAATTAATTGTTTGGGCTCTGAAGAGCCCTCCATTTTGCATTATCTTTGTCGATATTCGATAATTTTGTTGCTATCGATATCTTTCCCCCTCCTGCTAACAAAAGTGTTCAGTGATGCGTGCTCAGGAAGTACAGAACTCACTACACTGACCAAAAGACAAATTCACTTCGCTGGAAATGAATGGGATTTGGTAAAACTTCAACGATAATTTTACTGCGTTTGGTCAAAATTCAAAAGTTTCTTTCTTTTCATTGGTCGAATTTATGATGAAGTCAATAATTGAAATATAAATATTTATTTTTATTTCTTGCAGTTCTAGTCGGCAACCAGTATGGTGAGTAGAACTCAGGCGACATTAAATTATCGTATGCCGCGGCTATTTCAGCGCATTCTCGTGAGATTCGTTGGTACAGACATCTGCAAGAGTTGAATTTTTTTTAAAAATAGCTAATTTGTGACAAGAGGTGCATAGACGGACTTTCAATCATCAATGATGAGTCATTGAGTCAACTCTACAAAAATGGGTTCCCACCTGAATCTCAAAGCACAAGTATGGCTGGGAGCTGGAGAAATGGCTAGTGAGAGGAGTGTATTGATAACATCCAACTGTTCACTATTAATATCCTATCCTTTTGTTAACTCCGACCGACATAAGTATTTGAATAGATGATACATATGCAGTGTGTAACGTTTCACTTCGCAGATAAAGCCCTCTCCCTGTATAGGTATGTCGTTAGCCATCTCTCCAGCTCCCAGCTTGCAGTAGTAGTGTGTGACAGGGCTAACATTACTCTGCGATACAGTCTTCTACAGTGGACATAGCGCATCGGTGCTAGCGAAACAAGATAAGAAAGAACGTTCTCTCTTAACTGGGGCAATATTCTCTATCGAATTCGTCTAAAACATGCAAAGAGAGAAACATATGCATGGCTTTATATTTGAAAAAATTTAACACATAATTTGGTTGACTGGAAAACCAGTTTGTGTTATTCCAATACTTTATTTGTTCCATAAAAGAATTAACGATATAATCGATAATGACACGAACAGCGGTCGTGTGACAAATTGTTACTCGCCTACACACATAGCCCGGGGTCAGTTTTTCAATTTCCGTTATACATATAAATTAATTATAGCTTTTGTATGTTCATTTAATTAAGGGAGATATATTACAAAAATTAACGAGATTTTATTATGAAATGATGTAATAATATTTTATAAATAAAATTTAGTTTATTACTTTTACAAATTAAATATGGTATGCGTCCGAACCTCAAACCTTCGAGATATTAAATACAGGATATAGCCTCTGGTGAGCGAAACGGGTCCAAATGAATGTCTGATTAATTTAAAATCAATATTTATTTACCATTACGTCGAAACAGCACAGAGGATTTAATTAAAAAATATAGTTTTGCTAATAATTCAAATGGGTTCAGTTCTAGAGTATTTGAGTTCATTCCTCACGGCTATTAAGACATGATGCTATCTTTACAACCTTTGTAGTGTATGTCGTAAAAGACAAAAGTTACATTTCTTAAATAAATTATACCTTCACTGCTTAACGTAATTAAAAATAATAATAGTAATCCCAATAAGGCTTAATATAGACATCCGGAACATGGAACCCCCTATAAAAATCAGAGAGTCCATTTATATCTAAAAACAACGACATTACAGGAAGGAATTCCAAGATTATGCCGTTTTATTCCACACAAGGATAATAAACCTGATTTTTTAAAATTTTGTTATACAGCACTCCCCATTACAATAAAGTAATATCACATATTATTTTGAACAAAGTTTACACAAACATGGTTTAACAATTGTTCATATTTTTTTTTTTTTTTCCCTTACTCTCCTTATGAATTTTCAGAATAGTATTTCAGTTGGCTTTGATTAAGCGTCACTTGTTTTTCTCTGCGTCAAATTATTATATTTAGCATTATATTGTATAATAATACCCTAATGTTCTCTATTATATCTATTTAATCTGTTATTTATTCACTTATATAATACAATTATGTTTCACATTATCAGAAAACCCACATACGGAGCGAATTGGAGCGGGCCATAATGCTTTCGTGTTTTGGAGGTCCGAGGATTATCCTGCAGCAGATAAACAATACTGAGGTTCTACACCCTAACCTAAGTTTTTCTGTCATCTTAATATTGCGCTCTAGCTTTTGTTATTTCCTTATTTTGTTTTCTCAGCCCTTTCCAAGTCTAGAGCGGCACGTAAAGAAGCTACGTCACTACACAGAGAGGTTTGATAGGCTATAAAACTGTGCCATTTGCGAGAACCGCTATGGTTATGGAGAAGTATTAGGATATGGCCGGGAAGCTTAATGTCACAACACGACCCTCATGCGGAAAGGCATAACAACGTGCCGGCTTAACAGATTTTGTGTATCGACATATCGAAATCTTAAGGAGGCCAATAATAATCGCTTAGTACATTATTTTGTATGAAATAATTGGATATTTAATTTCCATTCCTATCTTCAAGAACACTATTTTATTTAACCAAATTGAAAGCCCGAAATGTTGCACATGGGTGAAAGACCTGTACGCAAATATTTGTCAAGCCGTTGTCATTAATTGTGGAATTATTCAATTTTTATTATACCAGGGCTGTTCAGTATTAATTTCTGGGGCTAAAATTTAACTTTGCATTACGTTAGCGTACTAATTTCATTGTTGTCGCTTCCGGGATAGGTGCATTGCAGCCAAGGGGAACTACTTTAAAGAAAGATCATCAAAAGTATGAGGATGTGTAAAGATATTTATTAAAACAAATTATGATATTGCTCCATTGATGAGCAGTTGTATACGCTCTCAATATTAAAGGAAAAGCACAGTACATTCAGTTAACATTCATACATTTCTGTTTTATTTTTCTTAATTGGCATTATGAGCAAATAAAATTGTAGTAACCTTGGCCTATTCCGGACTCACAATTTCTGATTAGGCAGGTATTATTAATATTTTGTGACCAAATATAATAATACTTCTAATTTTATCAGAAGTTAGTTCTAATATATGTCATAAGCTAGTGACTTTGTCACTAACCTCAGAGCATTTTGTGATGTTATTTATATTTCATTCCCTTCCATACACTCTGAAAGATCGAAATTAAGAAAGGGACTGGAAACAATAGGGTTGGGCTCCATTTGCATAGCGGATCAGGGGAATAGAAAGAGCTGATGGAGGAGGGTTACGAACCGTGAGAGGGATATGGATAGGCAGCAGATAATGCGCAAAGCAGGGAGATGATCTCGCTGGAAGTACAATCGAGCTTTAAATCAGAATGGGATATGGAGCAGTACATCAAAATAGGGACTAAAATTGCATGGCTCAGACTAGTAACATGGCGGATGATTAAGTTCACTAACGAATATGAGTGGAAAATTTGTTCCACATGTGATGAGGAGGAATCATGGACACACATTATGACTGAATGTAAAGGTAATTATGGGGGGAAATGTATATACCGCATTCCTTTACGGATCGAACAGATGGAGATGGTCATGTTGGGCTTTACTGACAGGCAAGGAAGGAGAGGGGAGGTTAGGTAAATTTCTGATGCAAGTGAGACAGCTCAGGTCTAAAAAGATTGACAAACTGGGATAGGGGTGTGGGGGAACAAATTGAGTGAATCCAGCTGTCGTTCATAACAATATTTCTTTATATTTGTATAGTATTTTAATATTTTTTTTTTTAAATTTTATCTTTTGGTACTTAATTAGTGTATTATAAACGCACTTATGGTCCGTTGTACCCGTGCGCCTGTTGAAGTTGTTTTGTATTGTACTGTAATAAATACTATGCTGCCGCCACCACCACCAGCAGTACTACTTAACAGAAAACTGAACATTTGAAAACCGGCTATCAGTTAATGATTTTGAATTATTCTGTGTTTGTAATTAGACACCCAGGCAATGTTTTATATAAGCTCAAAAACATTATGTTCTATTCTAGCAGCTACACGATTTCCTGCTGATTGTCCTTTGATCCTGATAGCGCCATATGTTAGCCAATGGACTCCCAAGAGGCTGCTAGCAAAGGTAACGGGCTAGCACCTACCCTGCGTTATTCCCTGGCACAAGTTTTGCATCAAGCTAATGTACCTGCTACAGTTCATATGGGTATACTTTAAACAACAGCTAGATCAACACGGAGAAGCTGTTTGTTATGCATTTAACGTTCTAACTCTGCTGCCAAATGTAGCACGTTTTCCCAAATGTATTGCAAATTTTAAAGGTGGGCATACGCTTCAAGCGTTGAAAGTGATACCGCAGTAACCTACTTTGCTTATACTGTACTCTCTACTGTATTCCCATCTGGGTCAAAGATGGATTTCAAATGTTTCTGCTTATATAAATTCAGATAATTATATACCATGACAAATAAACTATTTCGTTTGAAATCGAACTCAAACTTAACAAAATTGTCCTGGAGTGTTTTGAAATTGAACGTACTTTTTGTTCTACAACATTTAAAGACTATTGCTTTTGTGAAATATGACATCCCTAGCCGTAACAATATTCTTGCAAAAGTTTACTAAATTTAATACATATTGTCTTGTTTTATACACATATAGTTCTTGAGCTCCTTAAAATAGAAATGTGCAATATAGTTTATTTGTAAATATAATTTTAAGTTTGCGCCTCAAAGTAAAACTGTATAAACATTTTATACCTAGTAGTATAGTCATTTTAACTGATTTGCACGCCAACAGTTCTCACACAGTCAGCACTCTCAAGTCAAAGTAGCATAGCTGACTTCTCAATCGCAAACATAGACTAGCAAAAGTTGCGCGTTCCAAATTAAATGTAACGTCTTGATGTAATACATAGATGGATGGATGGTCTGAGGTGGAGGAGGATACTTTCGGTACTTGAGCCATGCTCACAACTGGCCCTCTGTGCCTACGTGCCCCCCTTCCGAATGGAGGTATCTCCGGAAGGAAGGGATGAGGTAAAAGTAATTGCCGGGCGGCCACGATCTACTGGCATTGACTGCGGAGACGCAGATGTGTCCCTAAAAGTTTTTAAATAGTACAACCTGGCGCCAATATGGAACCCCCCCCCCCCGCTTCCATACTAGACACCGAGGCAGGAATCTTTACAAAGAGCCAGCCTCACACTGGCACTTTTGACCTGTAACAGAACCAACAAAATGAAACAATATGAAATGGAAGAGGGGAAATTTTATGAAAAGTAAAATATGCATCCCAGAATTGACCAGGGAAAACTGTGAATCAAAACATTACCGTCTAAGCTAATTTGTTCGGTTTATGTACCATAAAAATTATATTGACACCTTTCTATCAGAGAAAGATATATAGAGTTAATTCAGCACGGTTTTCTGTTTTAATATTATTCATGAAGAAATCAGTCAAATACAAGTTTATTTAACGTGTGATGTCAGCTATATTATCGACTTTTTTGAAATGTCTAACATTAAACGATTTTTGTGCTCTTTAATACCTTAAAGTTGCTTTCATACCTCAGTAATTACATGAAAATTCTATGGAACTAATGCTACTAAATCATTGATATATATAAGCACCTCATTTGTATGATCGAAACAAGTTTGTGCTTATTGGTAGTAAAGGTAATTGACATTAGAAGTGTTCGATACTTGATACTGAAGGACTATCCTTGTTTTGTTTTAAATTAATATCAGTAATATTAGTTATAATGCTCATTAAAAATTACTGACGATCGGCTTATCTATGAAACGTAAGCGGGGCGAGGAGTTCAGAGTGTATGTCAAACAGTCAAAAGTTTTTATTGCAAAAAATTATTTAAAATGTGCGCCCCTCGTTAACCGGTTAGTCGGCCAGCCGGGTATCTGATATTAGCGGAAAGATTAAACAATAAAACAAAACAACCATGCAACAATACACAAACCAACTTAAGAGACTCATTACTTATCAAATTATCAAATGAGGTTTTGAAATCGCCCGCCTTCATTCTACACACATTTTTGCCATTTCTTTATGAAATTATTCATCACTCGCTATAGTTCATTTTGAAAAGGCCGGACAATTTTCTTTCGAATATTATCTTTGAGTTCTTGTATGGTGTGCGTATTCGTCTTGTACACGGCATTTTTAAATTTCCCCGTAGATAATAATCGCTAACTGTTAAATCGGGAGACCGAGGGGACTACAAATAACTCTGTCTTGTGGAACCAAATTGTGAATTGCTCTCATGGAATTATTCGCAGTGTGAGCAGTGGCAGAGTCCGGTTGAACAAATACATGATTATGCTCCCTGTCGATTAATTTTTTTGGAAAAAGGGGTTGGTACGGTATTCAAGTAAATAACAGAATCAATAGTGTGCTAAAACAAATTGGTTGTATAATTTCGTAACCACTCAGTTAATACACACAAATCGTGTATAAAGACAATCTGTGCCGTTGTAAACACAGGGGGCATGATACGTTTTATGTATATTGTCGAATTAACAAAATAACAACACAACACATGCCCGGGAACAGCAGAGCTATGCCTGCGACAGTCTGCAAGGCCAACAAGTAAGTAAGTAGGCTTGGTATCCTCTCCAAAGCGCTAGTGGGGGCTCGCTCTTAGGAAAAACATCACTGATCGCACTGACTGCGTTCATAACACATTGTGTTCTATATGAGCTAGTAAAAATAAACACATAAATAACTTGTTTGTTAAAATAGCGAACATGAGCCAGATTCTTGTAGCTCCTCCCTTTCCCTGCTAGAGACGATGATAAGATGGGTCATGCCGAGCAGGTTGGCTCAGGTAGTAACGCTTGAAACTTACATTCGGTGAGTTCCGAGTACTTTGAGGCCGGTCATCCCGACCTTGAAGAATTTTTTTCTGACTTACCCGGTATTTCCTTCCATGAATTTTCCTCTCCTCAATTTCATTTCGTTTCATTTCTTTGGGTTTGTTACAGGTCGAAAGTGCCAAAGCGTGTGGGCTGGTGCGTTTTCTGTTCCGCCGGCATCGGGGTGTTCTATCTGGGAACGATATTAGGGAACTCTCGGTGCCCCGATCCCGTGGATAAGTTCTCCTTTGCTACATCCCTTCCTTCAGGTACAAGTGGCCAGCTATTGAGCAAGGCTGAAGTACCAAAATAATCTCCTCTGTCTCTAACAATCCAACTTTTTAGGAGTGTTCCATTTGTGTTTACAGCTGTCAATATTAATGTGTGTGGAGTGATCAGTGATCAGTTTCCTTCTCTTCGAAGGCGATCAGATCTTTTGTTTGGGTAGAGCAATGCGTGACGCTCCTGATAATCACAGTGTTTTTTTTAATTGATTTATTTATGGACGCTCTTTAACAGCTCAGGTCATCAGCGTCCCATTCAACTCAGGGTGTGAAACGGCCGACAAATTTTGCTCAGAGGCCTCTCTTTCAGGCTTGAGGTTCTTTTTCGTGCCGCAAATGTACGACACGGGACCCACGGCTTTACTTCCCTTCCGAAGGAAGCCATACTTAGGATAATAATCACAGTGTAATATATTAAATGTTTATTTTCGTTTGTTGACAAGACAAGGAAGGAATTATAATTTTTTATGTCAAGTATGCTTCCGATAATACACGTTGAGCGTTACCGAGCTTGGTTGACATCAAGCTAGCGACAAGTGAGGAGGAAGGGAGTGTACTTCTGCTTAACTTCATTTTGTTTATATCCATTAACAATGAACATGCCGAAGTTATTTCTGTGTACCTTCTGCTGGTATATCAATTCGACTGCGCTAATAAACGGGCACAGGCTTTTCATTTATGATAGCTTCTAATGGCAGACTTCGTGATTCTGACCTATGGAACATGCAACTCATTTATGCAGAAGCACGACGCAGTATTATTGTTGCATGCCAAACGCTTCCCAAACAGGATGTGGGTGTCTTGTTCCAACCACTACATGCACGTCATGAGACACGGGATTCCAGAGAATACAAATCGGTTCAATGCAACATAATTTCAACAATATAAATATGAAATTGAACTCTCCTTACATGGAAATGAAATAATACCTATGAGAGTAGAGCTTGATTTCTGAATACATCCCTCTTTCGGGAAAATGGAGCAGCTAAAAATTTTGGCATATAAAACATTTCTCCTTTACCTCTTATATAATTTCTCGAACATTGTTGTGTTGTGCCGGTCCTAGTGGGTATTGGTAACTATATTTGCATCATAAACCGAAGATCGCGGGTTCAATTCAGGCCAAGGTCGATGGATTTTACGCCACGAAAAAGAACCTCAAGCCCGATAGAAGAGGCCTCTCAGCAAAATTTATTGGCCGTTTCACGCCCTGAATTGAATGGGAAGTTGATGACCTGAGATGTAAAAGTACCACGTCAACAATCAAACATTGTAAACGACCTTTAGAAAAATTCTACATATATTTCCCAGGAGTCCTGTTTTCATAAATTTATTAGATTTAAAATTTGCTAATTTGTTTTTTAATTTGGTTGTATTAAAATTTAAGTACTTATTTAATTAATAAGTTCAATATAATTTGTTTCTTGCTTTTGATACAATACTGAATGTATTAAAAAAAAGAGTATAAGATGAATGGGTCTGCCATTAAATGGAAAATATGAACTTTAGTAAGGAACTTTTGTAATAAATGTTCAGTTTCAGAAACATACAAAATACATTGGAATAAGTTAATGCATAGAATATACCCATCAAGTACGAGGTGAGAATGTATTTATAACAACTGTTATCACTTCTTTTAATTACTATGAACATTTAAAATCTCGAGCGCAAGTCCTCCGCGATGGACTTTCAGCAATGGGTCCCGTGTTACACAGTTACGGCATGTGAAAGAACTCCATATCTGTCCTGTCCTTTTGGACAAAATTATTGCCTGTTTCACACCCAATAAATGCCTTGGTTCTCTGTCAGTTACGTTGGAGGCAGTGGTACTAACTAATTAAATATGAACATTTAATTGGTATTTGATAATAGAAGAGAAAGGAATTTTCGTTTATTTAGAGCATTATTTTCATTGATAGAATGTTCCGCCTTCAGTAATGTTTCTGTTATAATATACCAAAAAGTTTGGAATTAAATAATACTAAACTGGTTAATATTTATAATCGTTAAGTTAATCCTTACAGCCTCCCATAGGTATTATTTGGTCGTTAGTTTTGAAAATTGTAAATTTCAGCGGAAATATTTAAACTGGTAAATTTAAGGGAGAACTTACTGTTAACTTATTTGTGCAAATTCAATTATATTTAAAAGATCATAATTTGATAAAGACATGGTCTCTTTTCAGAGATTACAGCCTCTATTTGGGAAATATGTTTTATTTTATATGATATTGTTAGATTGAAAATATATTTTGCAATGTACGATTTTTATCTTGGTCATAGTATTTTCAGAGAATGGATGGATGACTAATCGTTGTGACAAATGCATAATTATATGCAGTTTAGCGAACTTCGGGATGAACAGAAAATTTGCTTATTATATTTTAAATTTCTTTTCAAAACATTGCAGCGAGTTTTGGAAACATACATGCATGAGTATATGATAAAGAAGAGATTTAAACAATTAAATTAGAAAAGATCTGTCACTCCCTTTTAGCAAATAGTTATTTGTTGGTTTTCTAGCTTTAAAGATATTATCACAATGAATGAATTAAATTAAGTCTAAAAGCTGAACCCTCAAAAAATTGTTTTAAGAGATCTGCAATGGTTTGATCTGAATCAGGGGATCGAACAAGTAACCGCGAAGGCAAGTTGAGGGGGAGTGGAAGTTTGCCGGAAAGTTTTTCGAGCGAAAATCAAATATTTAAGCGGAGGTGGAGCCACGCATGCGTCCCGACGACCAGCTGACGGGTTGTCGCGCGACGCCCAACACCGGCTCCAGTTGCTGGCAATCTCACACACATGACGGTCGTCTTCACGGCAAGCTAGTGACCCCGCCTGACCCCAGGTCACGACCTCTGGACCACCACAACCACGCGGTTACAACAACAGGTAAACCACTACTTGCTTTATTTCACCTGTCAGCTTGTGTTATCAGCACGCGATGAACATCATCTCCAGAAAATTCCGCTTTAGTAGCCACAGAAAACTTACTTTGTAACATTAAAAAGTTACTAAATAATATTTAATTAATTTTAGAATAATGTTCCTTGCATTCTTTCATAAAAAGGGCTAATAAAAAGTAAATTATTATTTGATTTGTGCTGTTTAAGATGAATAGAAGTTTACAAATTTAAAGTAGACAAACATTTGAAAACTTTGTAACAAATCCTAATACTTTTCAAGAATTTTGTAGCCACTAATTTGTTATTTTAAATGTTGTCATACAAAAAGTATGAGGTTTCATTACATCAGTTCGAGAAGTTGTTTGAAAAACCGCTGTAAAAATAAATGAAGTTACACCCTATTAGTTTTTGAGATACTTTAAACGAAATTTTATTTAAAATTAGTACAGAGTTAATAATAGAAAATGTGTTTTATATATTTTATAACAATCTTTTGAATTCCTTAAAATAACCGGCCTGAAATGTACCCAATAGATCATAAATAAAATAATGATGGTTCAAAGTTAGAGCTGATAATGCCAAAATATTACTTGCCACTTTGCACGACAAGCAAACTTAAAAATAATAACTGGTTTTATTCGTAATAGAAGCTGTTGAACATATACCAATAGTTGAAGATGTTAAAGGGGATAAAGCTTGAGCTATCTGGGCTGTCACGTGGTATTATCCAACAATTAATCCAAAGTTCCATATGTAGTTCTTTTTTTATTTCGACCATCAAATGTTTCTCAAAATGCAGGAAGAGCAGTCATGTGTTAGAAGTGTAGAAATGCAGCTCTGCAATGTACGTAGAAACCAAAAGGTCTTACAATTCAAGAAATAACGAATTCTTCACATTCACAAATGTTAAAATCTTAGAAAGCACATAAAATCAAATTTATTCTACCAACTCTAGCTAGAATTTAGTTATACAATTATTTTGCAAAGTCATAGCTATGTAGAGATATGGTTGTCATTTCGCACTTTGGTTAGTATGTGGTTTAACAATTTCATCTCCATTTATTGAAAATATCAGATATCTTTCTTTAAATTCTAATTGAGAGAGCAAATATGCATATTTAAGATGTTTAATAACACCGCCGCCATATTACTTTTTCTGAATATATCGAGTTTTGTAAGTACCTAGAATATATGCATGTCTGCTTTATAATTATTTTAATATTTTTATAAAAGTGTTATTTTTCATGGAAACGTTGTAGTAAATTTTATTGTATAGCAGTTTTCTCCATACAATAATGAACGCTTCATGTTAAACAACGTTTCAGTAAAATTTGTTTTATATAACATTTAAAATTTACAGTTTATGTATAATCCAATTTTGGAATAAACAGTCCTTAATAGATAACATTATATAACAAATAAAAATGTAATAGAATGGAAAAGAATATAAGAAAGTTTAATTTTAACTGACAGAATTAACACAGTTTATAGGGCCTTCTCTTCAATTTAACCAGTCCTAATAAATGCAAAATAGGTACAAGATATGGATAGAAAGTTTTAAACATTTGAGCTAAAACTCACACATTAAATTAGTACTTAAGAATTAATACACACATTTGAAAGTATTTCTTAAACCAATTTAGGTACGAAGTATGAAAACTAGTGAAAATCAATATTAAGGTACAAGCAAGAATTGATAATTTAATTTTACTCAAACCCAAATTCCATAATTGTGTATAAAATTAGTTTATACCGACCTAAAACATAAACATACAAATAAATAATAAATCTACATTGCAGGAGTCGAAAAGAACAATTAGTGTGGTAAAAATGCAGATGGTAGTTTATTGTTAAAAGTTTCCGTTTAGATAATGAACCCATACATTCCTCTAGAACGTATTCCAACTCTTTCATTAATATTTTTAAAGAGAATATATCCAATGATAATAACAGAAGACCTGTATTTCTGTATTACTAAAATTTCAATCTCTTATAATGGTTTATTATTCCAAGATCGTGTTCTCAAAAAGTTCTTAAGTAGTTTTTAAATTTTTTCAACAGAGTCAAAATACTTATTGACAAATACCTGTAAACAACATATGTATGCAATTTACGGACAGGATTGGCATCTGGGGCAAACATAAATTAATTCGAAAGATCACTAATAAAATTGTACATGCGTGCTAAGTTAAATAGAAAATATAATTGGTTCTTGTTTTGGATCACGTTTCTCAAATATTTATTTATTCTGTATTCCTATTCTATTAAGTTTGTCAATTTGTCTATTGCTATAAAGCGAGCCTGGAAACAAAATTTCGTACGATGCTCTTTTTCCTGGTTTTTGTAGAAGTCTTAAATAAAAATATTTTTTCACATCCACCAAGAGCTATTCTTCTAACAATCCTAACCATTAGCTTATACCACAAATGAAACCACTTGAATGAGCACTTTAAAGTACGGACATAGTTAACCAAACATTTTATTTGCATTAAAAAAGTATTAATATGTCAATTACCCTTACACACTTAAAATAAACAAATAATTGTAAAGGATCTATGTAAATATAAATAAATAGTCTGGGAGGATTGATTGCGATCTATGGCAACATGTTTAGAAGTTCACATAAACCTACAGTGTGAGCAATCCAGTGTAACGCATTACAGCCTTACGGGGCTCTTTCAGCTGCTAAACACTCTTTATTTCTAGATTATCAGGAATTCAAGAGCTACGGTTTCAATGTGCTTACAAAAAGGGTAAAGCAAAAATATTTTTATATCACAGGGCAAGAAACAGGCAAATCCAGGACCAATCTCCAGCCGTACTCCCAAGATAATACGGAAGGTTAAGGATTTTAAATCTGTGCCAAATCCAGCAACGAACAGAACTATTTCGTTGAAATTAGAAATCTAGGTTAAAACTGTGAAGTTATCATCTGGAATTTCAGGCTAAAACCGGGTCTGGCGGCATCAAGATATGCGTTCAAGCCTTATCTGCTTTAAACCATCTTATTTGGAGCTATTTCATCTCTTACAACGACAGCTCTGTTAAATTCCCTGGTTCCTGGGCCCTTGGAAGCAAAGGACCGCACACTGGATTGTCTCTGGAAAACCTGGCAGGAGGAATGAGTAAATTAGATATCACAGTACTCCACACTAAGTTACTCCCGTGGAAACTGCAATGCTGAGCAATAGGTCACATTTCCAACCAACATATAGAAAATTCACCGTTGATGGAAATATGCTTTTTCATAAGTTAAAACTGTTTGAATTCGTTACCACAGATCGCAAACAACCCTCCATAGTATTTCTGTCTCACTTATCTACGAGAGCATGCTAGAAAAAACGAAAGTTGGAGTTCGTAAAATCTACATGGAGTAAAAATGAATTGTGTCACTGGTTGGATTTATATGTAAGTCATTAAAAAAACGTTTTAACACATAGTATAAAATTATATGTCTGACAAATGTCATGCAGGTGTCGCTGATTTTCTTGTAGAAAACGTCGAGAGTTAAGATTATCAAGTAGGAATTACATCATTTTGGCATTACAATCTTCACATAGTCTTATGATTTTATCCTTGGGGCTCGCGGTTGCTGTAACAACAAAGTACTTGAACCTATTAAAATAAATGCATCTCGTTCTCGAAAAGCTCTCAATACAGAGTGGATGATCTTACACATTTGTTTCAAAGCCAGAACTGGATGTGTGGCGTGTAGCGACCGGCACGGGAAAAATTACGATATAGCAGTCAGCTAACAGAGAACATTCCTTCCTCTCTATTGCTACACGGCACCATGCTGTGTGCAGCTGAACTAAAAGTTTTCGAATCGTTTCCATCTGACTTCGCATTTGGAGCAACATTGGGACAAACCAGTTTACTAACTTTGCGTTTTCACTTTTCGTTTTAGTTGTATTGAAATGAGAGTACTAACTATATCTTATGCTTATACAAAGCTTTAGTGTAGTAATAGTTTACGTTATTCTTTAAATATTATAATTAATTATTATCAATTAACAAATGTGCAAAAATGTTTAAGCCATACACAGGGTGTTCGTTAATTTCGGAGATGGCAGGAATGGCCCATATTCCCTATTGTATCTTTCAGTGTGTTGAAAGCAAATCGATATTCTAACAAACAAGTAAAAAGATGTCAAGAAACTAACCATAACAAGTTAGAAGACAGCTGAAAAGCAGGATTCACTTATATTCGAGGAGTAAGTGACAGAATATAGGACACATCCGAAAACACAGTATTAAAACCACCTTTACATCTTCTTAAAACTCAAATCATTTCATCCTATCTAACGCCAGTGTATATAGAATTGAGTATCAAGGTATATATCAGAGAGACAGGGAGACCTGTTAAAACTTGCCAGAACGAACACTTAGTCTGAAACTAGTACGAGTAATAATAGGCTTTTACTGTAGCAGTTTAACTGCTACATGGACCTTACGGCCTAACGTGTTAATACCGTCCTTGTAACAGTCAATATATATATATATATATATATATATATACATACATACAACACATATACATACATCACACGTTTTCTATGAATAATTCTTTTATATATACATACACACAGACATGCGGGCACTAAAGCGATTTATGAGCTGGTTAACGAATTCGACGAATTGATTGTTAATGGATGGTCATATGTGCAGTTTCTTTGAGAACAAACAAATAATGGCGATCGCTAGAGCGTTTGGAGACACGTATATAAACATGTATGCATATATATACATATTTTCGTTTTTATTTTTGGCACCTGGTGGTTAGGATCGATGGAGATATGAAGAATATTTTTCAAAAATCCTCTAATCCTTCGGAACTCGCTAATAATGTGAGTATTATTTCATCAGCACACAAAAGTGCAGAGCTGCTTCCATATATATGATAACTTAACATATTAAACGTAAATTGTGAAACAATTCCGTAATTAATAGCGAGGAAGAAGCATCTGTTAACATGGACAAATTCACCGCAGTATGAAACTTGGGATTAGCCAGTCACTGGTTGTGTCCTCAACAGATTTTGTTGATTTGTTTTATTTACGGGCGCTCTTTAACATCCTAGATCATCAGCATCCCATACAATTCAGGGCGTGAAACGGCGTGAAAAGGTTTGCGGTTATTTTTCGTGCCGTAAATCTACGACACGGGACCCACGACTTTACTTCCCTACCGAAGGAAGCCATACATACGATTTTTAAGTCCATCCATCGACCCTGGACGGGACTGAACCGGCGATCTTGGGTTTACGAGGCAAGTATGATTAACTAGACCACCAGAACCGACTCCTCAACACAGGCTACGTGTAGTTGACAATATTCGCCAGAAAATAATGCACTACTGTAAATACATAAACATTTAAGCATTTTTCTTGCGAATTCCTACTTCGGTTCACTGACTCAGCAAGTTCGTGACCTCACGTTTAAACTATCAATTCTCCCTTCCCGTCACCCTTACTCGAATAGAGATGACTCGACCACCTAATAATGAATAAAGTTAGGGGTGGTTATAACTTTAAAGTGTTTGCCCTTTAGATGATGGCGTATCTTGTTGATTTATTGAAGCCGCAGTGTCTGCAAGTAAGAAGCATAGGGCCATTAGTGCAGAAGTTTTCAGCGCGAGTGTTTTCCTTAGGTCGATCTGCAATTATTTCTTGTCGTCACGTGGTCGCTAAATATTAAGGATAGTGTGGGGAGAGAGAATAGCAAGGCTTGTAGCTGATATTGATTCCATTACAATGCCTCCTTGATGAAACCGCATGATTTATTATCTGAATTTATAACTGCGAAACAATGAAGGCTTATCCGAGGCAAAGACACGTAATCGCAAAAACATGTCAAGTCCAGCAGAAAACATGAGCGTATCGTTTGTATTAATGTCAGAAAATGTATGAAGATTGCAATGAAAGAGTAGGTTTTGAATGGAGTATTTAAGTGAATAACAAGTACATTTAAAAGAAGTTCCATTTAAACAAAAATAACAAGTTCATTAATGAGGGGAAAGTTTGAAACCATTGCTGTTTACATTACAGGGTTCAGCTTCCCATCTTCTCACAAAGTCCGCCCTGATGGTAAACATACTTGCCTCGTAAACCCAAGATTGTGGGTTAAACCCCGGCAACGGTGGATGGATTTTTTCCAGATGTAAAAATGTTAAGTATGGCTTCCTTCGGAAGGATAGTAAAGCATGGGTCTCGTTTCGTAGATTTACGGCACGTAAAAGAACCTCAAGTCTGAAAAAAGAGACCTCTGAGTAAAATTAATCGGTTATTTCACGCCCTGAATTGAATAGAACGCTGATGACCTCGGTATTTAAACAGCTTCCGTAAATAAAAAAAATCAAAACATCAACACACCATGCCACCCCCGTATATCGTTATACCTAAAATGTATAAATGAATCAATTGACTACATCTGCTATTTTTATCGTTACCCCAACTTTTGTATTGCTATTTAAATTTTAACTATCATATTGAGTGATTAATACTAATAGTTGAGCTTTGGTAATAAAGTGTTTCAAAAGTATGTATACACCAAGGGAAATAATAGAATCTAAGGGGGTAGGTCAGGAATTCCGAAATATGCCTATTACTGTAATATTAATATCTGTAAAAAAAAAAAAAAGTTCATCTTACAACTGACGGACTTAATTTTTTCCCCCGTCCAAGTTCAAACAACAATAGCAACAGTCCAAGCTGCTACACAACGACGTCAAACAAAAGATGTGATAAAAATGCATGTATCATGAAGTAGGGGTGCCTTTTGAAATGCTGAATTGCTGAAGAGAATGAGTGGAATTTAAAATGTCATTTGTTTTAAACTTCTCTAAATTGATGCGAGTTTTAATTAAAAGTTATTCAGATTGGTCAGCATTGAAATGAAAGTCCCGTATATAGTTTATAACTGCGCCACGGGTTATTTTATGTAAAGCCACTTAGTTTGCGAAGCTGGAATTTGCAGTTTTTTTTTTCCATGTGCTTTTAACTTCTATATAGTGTTGCACAAACCACTGTAAATAAGGGAACAATTCCGAATGTCTAGGTTTGGAATTATAAAAAATTTATACCTAATATTTGAGCCTTGAGA
The DNA here is from genome assembly GCA_030762175.1 of Metallyticus violacea. Lineage (NCBI taxonomy): Eukaryota > Metazoa > Arthropoda > Insecta > Mantodea > Metallyticidae > Metallyticus > Metallyticus violacea. The sequence continues at coordinate 35,206,430 of CM060832.1, forward strand.
ATGAGAAAGTTTGAGGACTTGATGAAGCAAATGGGCGCAAACAACTGGAAAAATTTAAATATGAAACATGTCAATAAACGGATTCCATACAAATTAAGTAATAATGATCGGCTGGCTGAGGTCTTTAAGACGGGAACTCATGAGCGGCAGGTCTGGGGTTCGATTCCTGCCTGAACAATCTTCCCTGACTGAGATTTTTTCTCGGGGTTTTTCTCAGTCCTCACAAATGGCAAACGTCAGGGAGTTACCCTAACTTAGATATGTAACGTTTCTTTCCTTTAAAAAAATTTCTTTCCCAATTTATCATTTCATGTCATGTATCACCAGTGTGCACCACCTGTGATAATTCAGCAATAAAAACTTCCGTTAAAGATTATTAAAAATAGTTATACCGGAAACTTCATCAGTATGAAGTTTGTACTTCCCCGACTTTGCTACAACCTCTAACGATGTGCTCAGTGGAGGTTTGTCCTGAAACACAGAGCACCAACAAAGGTTTCTGCGACAAATCCACTAAAACCTGATTAAAAGTCCTTTCGTTGTCATCAGGAAGTTGACAATATCATCCTAAGTCGCAAAAAATAGACAATATTAGTTAATAATAAAGCCCTAATTCTAAAGACCACGTCATTGCATCTAGCACAGAACACGAACAGAAAATAAGTTGTAACTTAACCCAAAGAATCTATGGTTAAAAAACGAATCAAATTAAAATGTAACTTTGAAAAAAAAGTGATTTACTACGTTTTAATAAACGGCATTTTAAACACCCAGTTAAATTAGCAACGAATTAAAATTTCTCACTGTCTGTATTGTGTATTGTAACTATTTATTGAGTGCAGTAGTGCATTATTCCGGTAGTATTAATAGATAAACATGAAATTACAATAAGTTTAAAAACAGTAAACAACCACAATGATGCAGTGCTTCAAAATATATTATTTCCTGGAAATAACCAGGAAACTGTGAACAATGAGAATAATCATAGTTAACCAGAGAAATCGCAAACCAGAATGATCATAATAAATCACCATTATATTATAATAATAAAGTAGGAATATCACAATAATA
>CM060832.1:35215000-35265000 GCA_030762175.1 Metallyticus violacea
TAACATAAGTTGCTAAATATCAAAGTAGTCCGTACTCTAAATACTATGATTTTAGCACAGTATTCTTTTTAATGTTATAAAATAAAAGTTATATAAGGCATGAGGTTTTCTAAAATGTAGATATCAAACAAGCTAGATGATGTTACTATAACAGAGTAATATCATGGTTTATATACACTGCCTTCCGTCTTTTGATTTCTAAACGTAAATGACAGCATTTTTACTCGATTACTTCCACTGGACAATATTAATAAACACCATAGTACACAGAGAACAAAAATATTTACTGCATCTATCACCTCTTTCAGGAAGCAAAGCAAATGCATCACCTTATATTAGACAATTTCTTGTAGCAGTACATTAAATTACCAAATGGACCAAAACGCGAGGAAAAGGGGCGGGGTTAAGCGCTTTTATCGGCTCTTCAATATAGGATAAGACCCAGATATTCAGAAATACATAGGCGAGCTGTTTACGCTTTCAGCGAATGAAACGGAGGCGGAACATTTTGGCTGATGAGATCCTGTCAAGTTTAATGCTTAACCGCCTTGGGAATTATGATACGCGCTCATCCAACTGGCGACTTAACACCACGAGGAAGAGGCCTACGCTTGACACTTCCCTGATTAGTCCAAAACATACAGCTTTGTATATCTGTGTAATAAAACGTACAGCAAACATTGCGTTAGCACTGGCTTTCGAAAAGCTGCTATTTAAGTCAAATGCTTTTTTTTATTTTAAAGTAATCCACGCGTCATGGGTAAAACTCGATCAGACTTTTATGTTTATTAAAGTCGTTACATAATAGATTGTGTTTATAATGGAAAAAATATGCATTTCATGATAAAGCCAAGGTAAGTAGTTTTGAATAACGAACTAATATTTTTGGTTCACTTCAAGCTCAACCGATCTCCGCATGTTAGATATTTCTGATATATCGCAATAAAAGTAATAATAATAAGTTTACGTATAAAATATGGTGGCTATAGAGCATTATGCTTATTGCTACTGCAGTGATTCGGAAAAATTGGCAAAAAATTCGAATCGGTGATCATGATTGCTAATAGCTGGAACCGGATTATATGTAGATGCTGAAATACATGCACACAGGTTTACGAGATAACACAAGCATAAATGTTTTCCGTAAATGTTGTTTATTATATTTTAAACAGTCCCTATAAATTACATATTTTACACAATACTACATAATTATATCCTTTAACTCATTGTCTTTACATTCAAAGTGAGTTGGTCCTAATGGTACCTATTTGAACTAGGATCAGAGTTTTCTTCCAGCCTAACATGTTTCCAGCAAAAAGTCATGTTGTGCCGGGGTTTTGCGCTCATCCATTTATTCAGAACGGTATTTCACCTTCCGTACGTTCCTGAACTGTAATGTAATCATGACGTTATAGTTGAAGCGTTCGTCAATTGGTTGACACACCTTTTCTGCTACGTTGCTGACCTGGCTACGCATTGAATAGAGACACACACTTTCTGTCTTGACAGGACACTTTATAGCTTTCTTGCTCAGCAGAGGCTACAGAGACGCTCTGACTTAGGAAGATTTAACTTCGGCTTTGTTAGTAGACGTTTGCGGCGGTAAGTAAGCGTTCGGTCATATAATGGTGGAAAGGAATTCATTTATAGATGACCGATTAATAAAGAATGATAATTGTTTGATTGATGGAGACTGGTATACTTTAATGAAGATGCTGTTCTTCTTTTACTCTCCTTCCGATGTTCTCGCCGTCTTATAGATGCCTCGGCTTCGCTTCTTTATGCTGGAATTTTGTGATTTTTAGACCAGAAGGAAAGGAATCAAGGAGTTAATAGGAGACTGACAATATTTATCGTATTGTAACAGGAAACAAGATGTATTGTGTTCTAAGTCTATTCCACTTATAAGAGTCAGCATTTAACCTTGGAGAATGTCTTGTGCTAGTTATGCCATTTTTGCGCGATCCGCTTTAATGCCACTGTATCGCTTGAGTTTACGATCGGAACTGAATTTTGGATGATGAATCATGTGCTAACTTTCTAATGAGATGATCGTCCAATTGTTCTAATTTTCCCTATTCCGATTCACTTACTAACTTCATTAATTTAACTATAAGAACCTCTTGATAATTTCAATAATATTCAACCGATAATAACACTCGACAATATGCATACTCAATACTGATCTTCAATAATAACGTCGGAGTAACAATAATAATAATAATAATAATAATAATAATAACGACGGAACACCAATAACATCAGAACAATACTAACAGTAACTGCGGAGTACCGAAATTGCAACTTAAATGACCACTGTATTCGGCCGATCTTAGACGCTATATTTGTTCTTTCGAAATCTGGTTTTAGAAGAATCTAGAAAATCTTCTTTCATCTACGTGTTTCTATTGGATATGTATTTGCATACAGTTTTTCTCGTCTTTCTGATTGGATACCATGACTACGTGACTGTTGGCTCGTAGCTATGCCTTAAGCGCTTAGCTCGCTCTTCGAAAGGCTAGTGGCCTATTTTTCCATCCACATTTATAGCACGACATTACTTTATTACTCTCATCCTTACCTAATCTAACAAAGCGACATTTTCTGACTGTTCACAAAAGAATATCTTCTACTCGGACCCTTCTTAAACATCAAAACACAAAGATTCATGTCCCACTTTGCTATACATATACAGATTACACAAAGCACTACAGAGTTTTAATAGTTTAAGCTAAACAATGGCTTTGTATACCAAAAATAATAAAGTTTTAAAACTTCACAAAGGAAATATTAAACCAGCCTTTGGTTCTGGAGTATTTGCACTCTGGTTAGAAAGTAATATAATACACAATATTTATACAAATGTACATGAAATAAAGGAAACACTGCAATCGTGATTAAACATAGAAATTCCACAGAATTAATTAATATGATATTTGTAATTTATCTGGGGGTTGAAGCTAATAAATTCCGCTTCAAGTTCTAGGAAGCTTCTTTGCTTCGTTTTTCAATGGAACAGGTATTAAAGTGTATGACAAGATTATGCTTTGTAATATGTATATTATACGTTTTAGAACTATTTTAATGTAAATGTTCCGTTTTCATTACGAGAATTGTTCAAAATATAATAATCATACTTTTTAACAACATATCTTTACTCATCCTCATAATTTGCATGATCTTTCTCTGCATAGGCCCCATTTAAAGTAATGAATATGTCCCAGGGTTTCCGCCAATCTTCAAAGACATTTTTGTCAGGCCTTCAGAATCACCTCCGCAACCTTTACCGCTGCTTCTGATGTTGAAACATTATTCCCACAAAAATGTTGTTTCAATTTTGGAAGGAAAAAGTCACCGGGACTAAATATAGACTATAAGGACACAATTCTTGAGATACACAGCAACATTTGCGATGTGCAGCCGTGAATTATCATAGTGCAACACCTTGCACAAAATGCGGTCTTTTGCAAGTGTAGTATATGGACTTGCAGAGTTTTAGAACATCTCTGTAGTATAGCCCTATTACAATTGTGTGTGCAGATGCGACATGATCATAAACTACTCGTATTACTTGAATTACGAAAAATAAGGTAACCTTAACTTTCCCAGCAGAAGCCAAGACCTTTGCCTCTCTCTTCCTTTCTCCCCCCCCCCCTCTCTGTCCACACAGAGCTTCGGTGTTTGGTTCAGGATAGAAATAATGCAGCCAAGTTCAATCAGCAGTGATTCTCTTTGAAAGAAACTGCATCTTTTTGTAATATGTTCAACTGGATGCGAAAATCCCTTTGTTTGGGAATCAGTAGTCTTGTAACCCACGGTGCACAAACACTTCTCATGTGCATCTATTCATGTGAGTGACACCCGGCGAAATTGCTATAATTTCTTAAAATGTTCTTAAGGTTATTCAACAATACTCTCTGACATTCACAGCAGCTGTATTAATGCTTTCTTCCTTTTCAGCTTCGGGTTCACTTTCCTTTGAAATTAATTGCCTCCCGTCGTTTTAAACCATCTTCGAACTGTGCTATAGTGAAGATCAAGTCCTCCATAGGTCCCTGTAACAGCTTAAGATTTATTGGGATAAAAGCTGAATTTTAGCGCAGCATACTGTACGTTGTATGTCACTGGAACTGTGCATGTCTCAACTTGAACATCTCTCTCAGGCGGGAACCGGAAGTGAAAACCATGAACATTACTAATTAACTTAACAAAATGTTGCAAAGTTACATTTTAGTGCGAGAAAGTATGCCTGCAAAAAGCTGTATAATGATAAGACATCCTAATTTTCTAAATACTTCACGGGTATTGTGTGGAATATTTAAAGTGCCTTGCCACAGACATACTATTTTTATGACATTTAACTTATTACATAGGTATGAAGACGATTTGCACACATGACAGTTAATTATCATTCTTTGTCCAAAGTTTAATGTAACCTGAATAATGAGCCAGAATTTTAGGCGCTTCTTACTACGGCCTTTTTTAAACGCTTAATGTATTAATACTTTTTAATTTATTCCCCTTCATTGTTGCTGTATGTTTGATTTATCATAATCCAAGAATTATTATTCTTTGGGAATTTTAAAATAAGTATGTGTAAGTACCGTTAATGCTTTATTTTTAATAAATTGATTTAAAAAGTATTTTCAATTTTTCCAGTAGTCCCCCCCCCCGTATTATTAAGTCACGTTTCCAAGGTACCTATGGGAGCTACTATTTCGGAATATTGTAAAGATTGGCACTGCCAGAGGATGTTGTTAAAAAGTATTAAAATAATGGGGGAGGCGTTGCCGTTCAATATTAGTAATTGCATTGTGGATTGATTTTAAAACCGCGGTGAAAAATAAAACACGTTTTAAATGTGTCAATACTATAAACTATTTAATTTATCTGCTTAAATATCTTATTAATCATCAGAACAAGCATTAAACCAAAGTTGATAACACTGGAGTGTCATAAAGTGTTTATAGCAATCAATTTTATAAAATTAAGTTTCTAGCTTGAGAATCATATTTAGTAACAGCCGTCTAAAAAGACTACATATATTTAATGTTGGCAACACATTTTATTTTCATATATAACCAACGTTCTGCCTCACTGCATTATCTAAAGAACATTTCCCATATGTAATGCAATATTCATTTACTTCAGATGTCATAAAAAATTCCACCATGCCAATCATACCGCAGTCACATAAAAATGGTAACTATGCATGGCTTCGCCACAGAATCATCCATTAACGTCCGCAACCGGACGGGGGTCTAGATGCTTTGGCGAGATTGAAAGATGGATATCCGGCTATATAGTTGATGGCTCTGCCTCTTGTGGAAATAGCATGGCTATGCAATACGGTCGTTGGAAGAGAAGCCGTATTTCATGCAGCAGATGTTTTATCACCAGCGTCTGGCACCAAGGGGCAAGAAACCGATCTGCGGCCGAATCTAAATCCTTTAATTTCTGCACTAACTCAATGATGAGATGAAAGTTTCTGCCTACAGTGAACTGCGATCTGTCAAAACATCTAATATAAGCAGAACCTGAAAGTTGATACACGGTGTCGTAAAAGAAAAAAGCTACTTGATATTTCATAGAAGTAATTTGATAGGTGTAAAATTTAAAAATGTGCTGGGTTCGTTTGAAAAGTGAATGGTCACGCAGATCACAGCTAATTTGGGTGATAATCGTTGAGACTACACCAGCGATGCAGACGAGTTAAAACGTGGTCGTAACGGCACCGAAAATGAAGCGTACCCCGGACGTCTTAGAACAAACACCACGTAAGATATTACTGAAAAAAAACCTTTGTACCATAACAGAAAGTTTTATGCAAGAGTGTTAAGTATCTAAACTGAACGGGTGCACAGTTTTCACTATGGTCCGTTTCTACAATATGCTTTCAGAAGCTACTAGAAGAGGAAAGGGCAGTATTGATTGATTAATGTAAATCGACATAACCTTTCCTTCTAGACAAGCATAAGTGCTGAGCAAGTTATAATATGCCCGCAGAGCAGGAAGCGAAGCACTGCATCATCGATATGGTGATATGCTATACGACTTTGGATTGCTGCCCGCCACTTAGAAAAAATATCCTTACACGCAGGACGGAAATCACTAGCGCAATCCTTGCTGCTAGTGCAACTCTTGCTTTTGGCTGTAAATGCTATAGGGTGGAGTCCCGAGCGACAGCGGGGAGATAATAAGGATCCCAAGCACAACGACATGATAGCTCAAACAGAGCGTTATGCTACAGTTGTGAAGGTAGTGGTTTTAAATGCTCACGTCCACATGGTTTTTGTTCTTTTTGAATGCCGTATAAATTAATGTTTATGTTTTTTTTTCTGCTGCAATCAAAGGAGTTTTGCCACCATGGCAGTGATTTACCCGCCCCTATAAATTTATATTTACCAAAAGGAGGCGAGCGTAGGCCGTCAGGCCGTGGTGAGCCGCAACAAACCACTGGATTAACCCGTTTTTAGGATTTTCTAGAGGTTAGGCTCAGGTTTGCGTGGTATATGAATTAATTGTGAATTCGAAAAGAGCAGATTTCCCACCGTTTGGTTGCACCATCAGCAAGTGAAGGTGCAACCAAACTAAATGATTTCGATGCATGGTTACCTCCGCCCATGTCCGAATCACGTTGGCACATGTTTTGTAAGTTTTCAGTATTAAAAATTTACTGGTGACATGGAATGCTAGGTTTTAGCCACTAATCCCCCGCCTTTTTCTTTTCCTGTGCACGTTGCAAAGGAAGCTGTGGAGAAATGTGGCTTCAAGGAGATCGAACATCCACCCTACAGCTCAGATCTAGCTCCCAGTAACTTCTTTCTCTTCTCAAACTCAAGAAGGACCTTCGAGGAAGGAAATTTAAGTGTGGCGAAGAAGTGATGAAAGCTGTTTATTCCCATTTTGCAGACAAGATTTGTGATTAGTTTGGGGGAGGGGGGTTAAATGTTAATTCAAAGATGTGACAAGTGTATTGCAATAAAGGGTAACTATATTGAAAAGAGAAACGTAGTTTTTGTTTTTATCATACCTAGAAAATGGTTAGGCCGGAAACTTATGGCCCTACCCTCGTATATTTAAGCTTTCTTAGAACCAAAATATTTTAAGCAAGAGTGAATTACTCATTAGCACCAGTTTTTAAATCTGAAAACACCCAGAGTGACACTGGGAATCTTTAAATCTACAGAGCAGTATACTCCGTTGAACAACATATCAAATATTCTTTCTTTCTCGCATTTAAAATTGGAAGGCTCCCAAGAAACCAATAAATACAATGGGTAGTGATCCTAGGGAGAATTTCAAGAAGTAAATAACGCAAAGAGACAGAACAATTTACAGATGGTGGTGTAAAGAGGGGCTTCAAGTTTATTGTCGTGGTCGGAAGGAATTAAACATTTAATGGTATTCTAGACTGCCTTTATAAAGTATGGGAGAAGTGAAACTGAAAAATTCTTAAACCAGACACGCACCTCTTTGCGGCTCATGTTTTAACATACACGCCAATTTTATAATATGGACATACGGTGCAATGATATTATAATACTGAAAAAAATATAATGTACCCTATCACTTTGACTAACACAACATGTCTAAACACCACAGGAATGCAAATAGATGCGTATCATCCACGTAGTTCAATTCCTGAAATTCTTTCAGCAATATTTTCATTGGAATGTGCAAATTTTTATTTTCTCTCTCCTAGGGCAGGGAGCATATTGATATGGAATTTTACTTTTAAATGTTTTTACGTCGCTCGCCAGTTACTGAATGCCTCCAGGGCAACCTACTCAATTCAAGCGAACTTTCCAGAGTACTTTGATACATAAAAGGGCCGTTAAGTGACAGAAAGCTATTAGTTGGGCCATATTCAACTATCATATTACATTCTGTTCACTAGAATTCTGAACTTCATTGGATTATTTTAAATATTCCTCTTCGTATCGTACAATAGTATTTCTTTGAAGGTTACTTTTGCATCCTTAATTGTCGTACTTCTTTTTGGGATATTCCAAAGGTTTCTGCCCTTTTCGCCTCTGCACTCCGTCCCAATAACTTTAGGTTCCATTATTATTTCTCCATGCTTAAGCATTCTTTCATCAAACAGCTACACATTATATTCTTACCCTCCAAAACTGAATCTCCATGACTAAGAAATAATGCAAGCTGTAACTTAAAGGGCTCGTGTTTGAGGGGTCTTTGGGACTAGCTATCCTGATGTCGTCTTTTCTTTTCCCCTGGCCGTTTTGGCGGATGCTGCGATGGGTCCTTTTTAGACGTATATTTTGTTCTTTCATTTCATGTTATTTCATTCTGCTAGTTCTGTTACAGATCAAAAAGGAGGACAATGTAGTTAGGTGATGTGTGTGGTGTGGTGTGTTGGCCTTTACCAAAAGTAGCAGTGACTTTTTTAAATGCTTATTTTAAAAAGGTCAATGACTTTTTAGGCTGCTTATTTTCTATTTTTAGAGCATAAACGTCCTCAGTCTAGTTATCAATGTCCGCCACAATAGTTAAAACGTGGAAACACTTCTTTTAATGTGACGTTTCTGCATACTCCAGATAACGACAGGAATTATCGGCTTTGTCTGTGCCAAGCACAAAAGTTCCCATTTCACAATGCACTTTATTTATCACTAGACAGGGGCGTTTAGGTATTAAAAACAACGATTTTTGCGTCTAAAATGGCTTTGAATGTGCACTATAATACTGAAAATAGGCAGTTTGAATATATCTTAAAATAATGTTTATGTGCGCAACTAGGCTCATTAATTTCACACAGATAATTCCTATTTTATTAGCACAGAATTTCCAAATAAAAGCTGCTAGTATTGGATACAAAAAGTACATTGTTTAAAATAATACAACGAATATACCATCCGAAAAGTTACTTTAAATTCGTAACTGGAAAAGATTATTAGGAAAAGTTCATACAAAATTATCATGTTCATCAAAATAAGAATCACAGATCATTCCCTGTGGTAGCGTTTGTGACTAATCCAGAATCTTGGTTTCGAATCTCGGCCAGGTCAAGTTGCCTGGATGTTTTTTTTTTTTTTCCTTTGTTTTTCTTTACACTGAGAAAGTAGCTTTAAGGCGGCATTACTAAATAACTTAAATTTCATTCCTCCTTACTGATGTACACCTACAGTATTGGTTCCGAGAAGACCAATGCAGTCAAAGCGACAATAAATAAAACATTATAAAAATAACGCAAATCTCATTATTTAATTGAGACTACTTTGTGTTTACAAGTAAACTACAAAAATAAATGTTCGACTAAACTTTAACCATTCAGATAATGAAGCTGAAATAATTGACTGAGACGACCCCGTAATAAATGATAAGGAATAGATTAACTAATATCAAGTAATATGTATATACCAATCAGAGCTGTAAGGTTAAATTTATCTCATGTACCATAATTGTAAGGTTATTGTTATTCCATGTATTATAACTGCAAGTTTATGTGTGTTCCCTAATGTTATTTTCTTACCAGGGTGGAAACACTCCCTAATTTCTGTTCTTGACCTGGAAACGGGAACAGAGAAAGTTATTGCCCATCGTAAACCATATTTGTATAGAATGCCCAAGCAAACGGCGAACCGATATTCCCTAAAGAAATTCTAAAGCAGGGTACATGTTTTATTTTATATATTGCCAGAGAGTTTTGCTTTCATTATACAAGTAAATGGTAAGCGTGATAAAACATGTGCTAGCTACGAGGATGAAATGATAGGCCGACGACCTCTTGAAGGGGAGAAACTAACTGTTATGTGTATGGCATGCTGCGAGTCACGTAGACATTATTAGCCAATCAGGAAAATAACGACCGGAGGGAAATATTATCCAACAGTAATGCGAAGTTGAGAGATGATATTCTAGATTTTTCTTAAATAATATTTTAAAAGAATAAAGAGAGCGTCAGATAGAATGGCCAACTCCCACATTCACTTAAGCTTACTGGGGCTCAGGACCAGGCTTTGACCAGTTTTTGCGGTTCTTGGTCAGAGGTAGCTTTTCAGTTCAGCAGTAGCCAGCTCGAAGTTGGCGATTGTTAGTTTCAGCGGTTGTTAGTTAGTTGTCACTTTCAACCAGATGAAATTCAGTCACTATTAAAAATTATGGGAAAAATATATTTGGTTGTGTTTGTAAATATTCAATTTTAAGCATGAAACTAAGGGATAAGCACTAATGTCAAAATATATATTCTCTACAAAACTACAAATGTTAAGCATAAATTTATCATTGGTTAAAAGGATGCATGCTGTTCTATACAGTACTTTAGCAACGCTGATAGCAACCATTGAAACTAATATTCTCCTTCGCGCCATTTTTCCATTGCGTGAGAGGACACTTTGAACAACAGCTCCTCAAACTACATAATTTTTCTTCATCTCTCTGTGCCGTATTTGTTTTACGTCATTCAGGGGTAAGTCAAACTTTAAAATGTGTTACTTTCCTTATCGTCAAAGTGCAATGCTCTCAATTATTTTCATCAGAGGTGAGAAAATTACTAGCTGATGATTAATCATTGCTTAGAAAAAGGACTGATTTATGCAAATGGCGCCCACACGAGGTCTAAAATTCAATGCTTGCATTAGTTTTAATTGTCATTTAAAGAATGTTGACATTTTTGAATTAATCAAGTTAGAGAAATAAGAAAATAAACTATCTTCATAATGGTACAACTGGAGGATACTATGGGAACCTTCTGGATCAACGGAAAAACACAGTATTAAAGACCATGTTTATATAATAAAAAGTTCGTTAGGCAGGAGCTGCATAAATTAAGCGAATTCCTCACTGAATTAATAACTTTTACATAAAATCCAAATTAGAACTTATTTATTGATGAAATGAAATAAGTTATTGCATTACTATGTAGTATTTGGGGAACAAAATAAGAATTCTTGCAATCTATAAATATTAAAAAAGACAAACTACATTTTTTAGAATATCGTTATTATTATTGAAATTAAACCACAAAAAGTAATTATATACTATTAATTAACTGAAATGTATGACTACTGATAGACAATGCTATACCTTGTGGATGTTTTTAAACTTGTTTAAATGTAACCATGTTTATGAACTGAGCACTTGATATGACGTTTACATGCACCAAAACAGAGAAAAATAGCACAAAGTTTCGAGTTAATTGTATATTTAAGAAGATAATTTTCAATGTTTCAATAAAACAAAAACATGTTACTATTCACAAACAAATATATTGTACAAAGAAAATAAAAACAATTGAAAGTTACCTCGATTTTTAATTGCCTTGAAATGTAATTTAAATGTATTGTAGTAAAAACACATAACGCAAATGTTTTCTGAATGTTATTACAGAGCACTTTTACATATAGATACAATTCTCAAATAACATATTAGATAAATAGTTCACATTTACTATCCTCACAACGATGCTTTTGTTAAATATAAAACATATGCATCATTATAAATACTGTTTGTATGCTGAATTAATTTGTCTTTTTATTTTAAAACAATATACCAACAGAAAATTAAGCGTTTAAATATCGATTTACCAATATACTCTAATGGCTCAATTTCCCTAATTTTCGGAAATCATATTTCTTATTTTATTTAAATTTTAAATTTTCTTGTGAAGAAACAAATATTGGTGCCGCTAGAGCGATTTTTAAATTTTGGGTTTCAGGTAAACCTCCACTCCTAAGTCCCGATTTTCATGCTTTTAAAAAATTGTATTCTTTATTTTATTTAAATGGCATATACGGAGTTTCATTGTGAAAACAAATTTAATGCCGCTTAGAACGATTTTTAAGTTTTGGGAATCACGTAAACCCCACCTCCTAATAGTTAGATTTCACTGTTTTTCAGAAACCATTTTTCTTGTTTTATTTCAATAGTATATATATAGAAATTATACTCCTAAAGGCTGGATTAAGCTGATTTTCGGAAAATAATTTTTATCAATTAATTTTAAATAAACCTATAGTATTTCGTTGAGATAAAGCAAAAGCAGCTAGAGCGATTTTTCAACTTTTTTAAAAAATTCTCTTTACGTTAACACGCACCCCCAATGGTCTAATTTTACTGGTTAACGAACCCCACAAATCGATTTTTAATTTATGACTGTATGTCGAGTTTCGTTGAGAAAAAACAAAAATTGTAACCGTTAGACCGTTAACAGGCCCCCCCCCCACACACGCACACATTTATATAATTATTATTTTTTTTTTTTTGTCTTTTTCGGTGTGAAGTAAGCAACGATCGATGAATATTTGGAAAGGCTATTCAAAAAGAATTCTATTAGTACAACCGCAATACCTTACATTCATTCGGAATTCGCTAATAATAATAATAATAATAATAATAATAATAATAATAATAAAATAGACATTTTACGTATACGGCTATAATAGCTTTCTTCCTTCATTTCTTCGGAATTCGCTAAAATGATATTTCATCAACGCAATCTTCGTACCCACATTTGTGCCGTTTCAATGGCAAAAAATAACGAACTGAAATATTATTTGGTACCCTATACCCCTATTTACCTAATTTGGCTACATTGCACTTTCATTTCTTCTTTAAGCTGAAGATATTTTTGATAAGAGATACAAGGCGTGTTTTATACCGATATTTTTTTTTAACGAAACAGGACATTATTTTCCAAATATCTCATTTTCATTCCTTTGATTACACCTTACACTACTTCTCCGCATGTCTTCGCCAATATTCAGGCATTTATCAAAACGGGAAACCAGTATCTGTATGCCTTCGTCAAAGAGTGATGCCGCCTGTGATGAAAGCGAGCACTTTTTCACCTTTGGTGAAATTTTCTCCAGAAAGGAATTTCTTCAGTTGAAGAAACAGATGAAAATCACCAGCGACCACAGACGGTCAGCAACTCCGCGGCTCATCATGTACATATTCCGACCGCCATTTTAACTGTATACCCACTTCCTCGCTGTTCCATCATTCATTATTGTTTCCCCATAAACCTCACACAGTTGGCGATAAATGTCTACTGGTGTAATATTTCTGGCATTCAAAAGTCGAATCACTAATCTGACCTCAGAGTCGGTGGTTCATTCAACTGTTTTGAGCATTTCGAAACGTTCTAACACGAAACACGAAACCAATTGAAGTTCACAGCTGCACCCGGTTTCCTACAGATGGAGGAAGTCTTTGCATATGTTCAAAATCGTTACCGTAGCGCTGAACAAATTGTGAAACGGTCTTTACTTTAAAAACACGCCCTGTTATTTATCAGATGAACTTAAAGCTGGCATTAGAGAGCTCTTTGCACCGTGATGTTAGAAAGTTATTGGAACAAAGCGAAATAATGTTAAAAGAGAGTAAACCGTTTTAAAGGATGTCTTAGCCCTTAGAACTATTTTATTGGTTGTGAGAAAGAGCAGAAACAGAAATCAATAACACATTAAAATAGTTACACAAATAGCCCATACATATCCGCACCATAGTCTTGTTGCAACGGTTTAGTTAAATACATGTTACTATTTTTTATCTACTTGAGATATATTGGCTAAACATTTAATACCAATCAATACTCAAAACGACCTTTCTTGCCTACATCATTCATTATATAGAACATGCAATATCCCAATTTAAAAATGCGCTCTGCTGACTCCAAGGATTTCCTCAGACTCTCGGTATTATGTAGCTCAAGTACTAACCATAGTTTGTAGTCTAGGGTTCAGGTCAGGACAGCTAGGAGGTCGATGTTGACAACTAATAAAGTTTGGAAATTTTCTCTAAAGCCAAGTTTGGGTAGACCTTGCCTTGTGGACTGCAGATAAATCTTACTGGAAGCTCCAATGCCTGTTCTTGAACAAAACCTGTTCATGTCCATGTTCTTCGGCATAGGTTCTATCAGAATTACTTTGTACATTTTGGTAGCCTTCGTCAATTCCTTTTGACAGATATAAAACATGGGGACACCATCAAACCACTACGAGACAAAATAGTGGGTTCTCTGAGTTTGTAGTCTGTAGGGTTCTCTGAGTTCTTTCGGGACTGTCACACGAATTCCTCATAAAGTCAAGGTATACACACTGTCATTTTGATGATTGTACTTTTCTTGTCATCAGTAAAATGAATTCCCGGTGGCCGTTTTTAGCCTAACACATAGCAGTCATTTGCTTCTCCAAACCTATGCCACTCATCTGTGAAAGCATTCACGGTCCTTTAGATCGCACAGTGTCATCAACAGTGCCAGTCTAAGTGAAGTTTACAACCCTGTGGTATGCAAACCTCAAGGTTTCAAATTTGGTAATTTTTCCAAGTCTATGCAGAGCTTTCACTGACATAATCTCCTCATTCCATGATTAAATCTCAAAAAATGTTCTTCTGCACTTGAACTCAGCAAGGAGAGTGATGGTGTCTGCAGCAAAGCTGCTATCTGATTGCCAAAACACCTGGAACAGTTCTTTTCAAAATGCTGTAACTGTATTTATTGCAAGACCAGGTATAATTGATAACGACAAATATATTTCTTTATATAACTCTTTGTCTATTTTTTCAACTTTTACCGAAAAAAAGATTATTCACAATCTATTGACGATAAATTTATTTCTTCTTTAGATTAAAAAGTTTAAGGTTGATTTTGTACTTTGAAAAATCACATTCAGCAAAATATTTTACAATTTATTAATTCATGAAAAATTAATTTTTAGGAAAAGATACAACTTAAGTTCAGTGCAAAAAATGCAATTTTTGTAAATTTCAATTAATAATAATTTGGGCTTATATATGAGCGATTCAAAAATGCGTTTTTAAATTTATATAGAGCATTTTAATTTTATTTTATTATTATTTTTAACACCATAAACGTTCAATATCAATCTTTAGTCACACAAATGTCAAATCGATAATCATACTTCTCCCAAAGTACCATGGAATCTCTCGATTGTCTCTACAGTGGCGCGGATACACATAAAATCACCCACATCAATTGTTAAGGAAAGTTCATGAACCCTGTCTTGAGCATAGCTCCATAAGAGATCCAGTGAACAAGTGGCCACTTTATCAAAAATTGTCGATCGCAAGGCAAAAGAGAAAGTACGTGAATAACGCGCCTAATGCCCTAAAGTATAACATTTAAGGTGATATTTCCATACATGGATTTGATTTATTACATGGAAACATCTACAAAAATTCCTGAAGTCGCTCTGATCATTTTGACCTCGACGTTTCTTAAGGTAGCACTTCAAAAGTTTATTCCTATTTTAATTTTTTAGCTCGATCTCATAATTATATACAGAGGACATAGATAATAAAGTACTGACAAATTATTATGTGTCAATAACTGCAACAGTTTACCAATTGTTAAAAATGTGGCTACTTATAAAGAGGTCCACTACTCCCTCATTGTGGAGAAATCGTTAATTTAAAAAAGTTCTGTAAATGTTTTACGCCAACGTTCCCTAAAAACGGTACATAAAACACAGCGACTACAAGGTGCGCCAGTTCATGTAGTTTTCCCTTAATATTGATATCACTTTCACTAGTGCCGAAGCGCGATGCAAATTTTGCATGCGAGTAATTCCCAGCAGCAAAAATCATTTCCGCTCCAGAGGATTCTGAAGAACCATGCACTCTGCCCACCCCAGGGCTCAAAATGCCAGATATTCAGTCATGTGTGATGTTGGGGCAGCGACATACGTTAAGAGCTCTTTCGCAACTGGTTTATGACTGGGTTCACAGCTATTGTCCAACATGCATTCCCCTTCTGTCGGCTCACATCCAACTCTGGGACAATGCTACGGTTAATCTTCTCCGGCGGGTCATGTGTATCTGCCTCCTTTCAGCGCTCTGGGATTGCGGTGTACAAATTGGGAGAGCAGAATTTTCAAAATATTCCATTAATAGAACTGAAAGAAATAGATTAAACCCTTACAAATGAATTTGGCATTGCCTCATTATTAACTTTTAAACTTGGAACCATTATCAACTTCTAGAATTAGGCTTTGCGACCTCATCTGTATTCAGTAGATGGTATTCCGTTCTTCTATCAATCTTTAATGTAATAACATTTTGCACCTTACCTTATTTTTAGCATTTGATCTCACTAGCAAAAGTCCTGTTACTCTGAGATTAATTTATGACCTGCGTCCTCAACTAAGAGCAGTGCGTTGGTCCAAGGTCAATAATAATAATAATAATAATAATAATAATAATAATAATAATAAGATAGTTCCCGCTTGTGTGGCTTCACGCTTATAGTCAGTCACAGTTGCTGTTTTGACAGCAAACATTATTTCTGCCTTTGTGTTGTGATAACTCAAGTATTTGTGTTATTACCACAGTCCGGAAGTTAGGCAACATGTCTTCTAACTGGGGTATTTAGGAGTAAGATAAAAATAAACAAGTTTACGTTTACGTCATATTTAGGGTAGAAAGGGCCAGTTTTTTTTTTGTTTTTTTTTTTTTTTTTTGGTTTGTTTTATTGCCATCTTTGCCTATTTTGACTTGTTGCTTATTTGAAGGTTTAAGGCCTTTTTTGTCTGTTTTGCATCACTATTCACTCATTTTAAAAAGCACATAAAGAATTTGAAATATATATCTTATTATATATTTATTTCTTTTGAAGCAGTCATCTTCAATCAATTCACTTAAGCTCTTCAAATAGCAGAATCTTTATTATTGAAAGAAAAGCACGGTTAACCTCGGGCATACGAATTCCAGGTAACGTAGAGGAAAATACTGTAGTTTAGAATGGTCAATCAATCTGCGCAAAACAATTTTAGGAAATTTGTGATGGGGGCAAATTCTCAACTTATAAATGTAACAAACAATTGCAAGCGAGAAAGATGAGAGAACGGAAGTAAGAGAGAAACTAACTTGGTTTCCGTAAAAAGGCATAAACAGAAAATGAACTCGATCATAAACCATTGCGTAATTTTTGTTCATTCCCCAGGACTATTCAAAACGACTTTACTTTATCATAATCAACATTTCCATTAAGTCCTAATAGGTGAATGTTCCGTTGCAATTGCTATGAATCCTTCCGAAATATCTTTTTTTAAATATGCTCCTATCACTTCAGGAAATAAAACGTTCTTTTTCCACGATGAAAAGTGGCTGACTATGACAGGTGATACCTTGAAAAAAAACATATTCCTGTTGTTTGTAACCAAGAAAAATAAGCTTAAGTACTTTAATTATGTGATAAAGAAATTATTTAAGTATTTCATGTATATTTTCATTAAATAATGAGTGATATTATTCTCCGTTTTTACATTTAATAAATATCAATTTTAAGTACGTTATATATATATATATATATAAAACTCTATATACTTGGAATTCTGCAGAACGAGACGAGCCTATTAAAGTTTGTGCGACATTTTAATTTAATGCAGCTTAATGTTTTGATTTTCAACGTATAAGAATTACGCTTCTACGTCACGTGGAATGCTTTTTACTTTTGTTTGACTTGTATCACTCAACAAATTATTTCGAAACGCTCACTAAGCATAAGCAATGCTCCAGTGTCGCCAAACCCATCCTTGTCTCACACGTACCTATTCCAGGAACAACAACAAAGACTCTTGTTCCCAAAATCAGTTCCAAAGACAAAGAGCCACTCACTGTTTCGTTGTGTCCGGCAAGTTATATGAACGCTACGATACATACAATTATTAAGTTTCTCCGTTTCGGGTGTGTTTGTGCATTCATTCGGAACCTAGTACAAGTTCTTTTTAAATCCATAAACGCCAAGTGATACACAGTCAAATTAAAAATTCAGGAGAAAGCTGCTAGTCGAAATGCAACATACGAAGGTAGGTCCATAAGTTTCCGGCCTAACCATTCTCTAGGTATGATAAAGACAAAAACTATATTTCACTTTTCAATATACACCCACACCCTTATTGCAATACACTTCTCACATCTTTGAATTAACATTTCAAACCTCCCTCCCCACAAAATAGTCAGAAGTTTTGTCTGCAAAATGTACATAAACAGCATCCATCACTTCTTCGTCGCACTTACATGTCCTTCCTCGGAGGTCTTATTGAGTTTTGAGAAGAGGAAACAGTCACTGAGAGCTAGATCTGAGCTGTAGGGTGGATGGTAGATCTCCTTGAAGTCACATTTTTTCACAGCTTCATTTGCAACAAGAGCTGTGTGCACAGAGCATTGCCGTCAAAAGGCTCACATCATCACTCAGCTTTCCTCGTGTTTTCTCTTTGACAAAAGCATGTAGTCTATGCAGTAGGTCAGCATAGTACTCTCTAATTACTCCTGGTGTTCTTCTCCTTGAAGACAATGAAGAGTATTCCTTCACAGTCCCAAAAGAGGGCGATGATCTTCTTGATTGACTGAGTTACCTTGGCCTTTAGAGGTGGTGCTTATCCAGGTTTACGCCACTCCATTGATTCTCTTTTGGACAAGGGATCATAGTTTCATCTTCTGTAACAATCGTTTGCAGAACTTCTCTCTCGTTGCCACACCAGAGCTCCATAAATGCCTGATAACAGATGACTCGTTGCTGCTTTTAGACTGAGGAAGGAAGTCTAGGTACCAATCTTGCACTAACCTTATTCATGTTTACATGTTCAATATTTCCCCATATACACCGTATATCGCTTTTTAATTTCATTTGGAGTGAGTTCTTCTTTTTTGAAGAACTTAATAACAGCTCGATACTCCATTCTAAACATGTCACAATCTTCTTTAACATGTCATAGACTTCTTTGTGCAGCTATATCTGAACAATTGAACACCGGAGTGGAAGTTACAGCTGCAATCCTTTACTTAATAGATAAGGCATGACGCCAGATAAGGGTTTTGTGAAGCGAGGCCGAAAAGTTATGGACCTATCCTCATATAAATTAACAGATGTCGGAAACCCTGTATGAGGCAGTGGATAGTGTTACAAAAGAAATTCGAATTTCTGGATTTAGATGCGAGAACAGTTCCAGGAAAGTTTTGAAAAAGAAGTAGATATGGTCTATAAATTAATTTATGATGACTCCAAACTAAGTGAGACAGAAGACGAAGTAGAGGAACTCCTGAACCTCTTGGATATAAAATGCCATTATTTATTAACACCAACAAGTATGCTTTTAGAATCTGTGCATGATGTGCATGGGCTCTGTAAAGTGCTATTCGCGGCATACGCGCGTAGGTTTGGCAACAACGATCCGCGCAGACATTGAGTGCCTCTCACGCCATTAAGTTCTGCACTTAACATTATTTATAGCATGTTAGTAAGGTAAGTTTTACCGTAAATGTGTTGTATTGAAATGCAGAAATAGCTCTCATACTGCAGAAGAACATAAAGCCAATGTCAGGGCAGAAATTGGAAAAATTACCGAAACAAAGCTGTTACAACTAAATACAAATTTAATTAAAGAGGTTAGAAACGTGCCACCGTCGATGAACACCACTAAGAATAAATTCTACAACATAGATTATTAAAAATTATGCAATAAATCTTGTATGGATGAAATTAAATTGTGCGGTTATAAATGTCAGAGAATCTTGCCCATCGGCAACTGGCGCAAACATTTTGGAGCTCTGCCGTGGCAACGAGAGCTGTTCTGTAAACCATTGTTATAGGAGATGAAACTATGGTCCTCTATTATGATCCCTTGTCCAAAAGAAATCAATGGAGTGGCAGGAATAAACTTTGGCTCTAAAGGTCAAAGTCACTAACCAAGACGATCAAGGCCACAATCTTTTGGGACTGTGAAGAAATACTCTTCATTGACTTCAAGGACAGGAACACCACAGTAAGTGGAGAGTACTATGCTGGCCTACTGCTCAGACTGCGTGCTTCCATCGAAAAGAAAAGACGAGGAAAGCTGAGTGGTAGTGCGCACCTTCACGACAACGCGCCTGAGCACACAGCTCTTCTTGCAAAGGAAGCTGTGAAGAAATGTGACTTCAAGGAGATCGACCATCCACCCTACAACTCAGATCTAGCTCCTAGCGACTATTTCCTCTTCTCAAAACTCAAGAAGGATGTTCGAGGAAGGAAATTTAGGTGTGACGAAGAAGTGATGAATGCTGTTTATGCCCATTTTGTAGACAAGACTTCTGACTATTTTGGGGTTCTGGGTATTGAAATGTTAATTCAAAGATGCCAGAAGTGTATTGCAATTAAGAGTAACTGCATTGAAAAGTAAAATATACTTATTGTCTCTATCATACCTAGAAAAGGGTTGGGCCGGAAACTTATGGATCTACCCTCGTATATTCTAATCGCATCTTCGATTTGAGCATAGCGTTGACTGAAAAAAAGTAAATGCAAACTTTAAGTGGTGTTAAAAAAAACACAAAACTAAAAGTCAGGTCTCTAAAATACAATTAAAAAGAACTGGTGATAATTACTGTTAAAATTATATACTTTTTATGAAATAACCCTCTCTTTTTTGACTGAATGTTACGGTGCCTATACCAAATGTCCTTACTGCTGTTGCTATACATTCTGACGGGCCACATCTACCATCCATCTCAGAGAGAACGTTCTTACAATATTTACACACCACCGTTGTATTACGACCGTCAGGTTTCACCATTTCTGTGAAAGCTAAAGCGTCCCGCTTGGTATTCAATTGTGAGTTCGCTAAACTCCTGGGGCGAGTGCCTTTAGCACGCTGTATTCATGTAAGATTTATAACATCCTTCTTGAGATTCAACATGCATATTCCGGGCCTTATATTTACACAGCGCTGTAATATGTCGCATACTAGACGTATATTTCTGTACACATACATAGATATTCATATTTCCGTCATTTCTTTTCAGAATATTTATCAAAGAGGATGCATTTTTATGATATATATATTTTTTTTCTGAAGATACAGTTTATAGAATGTAGGTCTTCATATAAGTTTATATATACCGCTGTCTACAAATTCTGACTGCAATTTTTAAACTTATATTCTGAATTATATTACTGAGTTTCATTTATATTTCCTACTTTCTTAACAAAGTACCCGAAATACACTTCGCGAATATTCGCTTTCAGAACAAATAGTAAAATATTGCGATGACAGATCCGGAAGATGCTTCATAGCCTCTCTGTTGTGCCTGGCAGCGGCGGCTCGCTCTGAAGGGACAAGGGCACGTGCTCTCCTTTAATTTTGAACCAAAATGGTTTTAAATCATTTCCACACAAATTGTCAATTGAAACAAATTATAGAGTTTCATACGACTCAAAGCCTGAATGTTTCGGCACTGCATTGTAGTTTGTAAGAGAAGCGCGCGGTTTAAACGAGTTCTGCAAATGCAGACAGGTTTGTGTGTGTATGTGGGAAGAGGACGGGCTAGAGCACATATTCCTTGTGTTGTGGCTTAGCAGGACAGAATGTTTTGGTTTAAAATGAGTTATGAATCTGGATGAGAGGACTGTCCCAGTGAAGCTTCACGAAATACACGCAGAATCTGTGGGCTTTCCTTGCACATGCGCACTAGGACTGTCTCCTTTATGTAGCACCTGCAAGAGGAACTTCCCTAAGCCATTTATTGTGAAGTCAACGTTAAAATTGTTCATCAATTGCTTGCTCTTTCGCGCTAATGACTTATGAAAAATCTACACTAAATAAAGTTCTTTCACTATAAAGGAAACTCGGCTAATGTGTACTTAAATAGCATTGCGTTTTAAAGAGAACCAGTATTATTGTAAATAAGAGTAAATCTGAACGATTAGTGAGAGGAAGCTCGAGATTAAATAGACGATTTTGGTACTTCTATCCATCACCGATTTGTTGAACACCTGTGAAATGAAAACTGAGAAGCCACTTGACCAATTATTTATCGTTACGTTTTAAAAAGATCTGAAATGAAAAAAAACTTAAGGGAAAGTGAATTAATTTATTTTAGTAAAAGTGTACTGAATATTTTACTTTAAATAAAATTTTAATACTGTACATAAAATTACTTTGGACTATATTTTCGAGAAAAGTGAAAATTCTATGTTTTTGGAAGGAACTTTTTGGCCTGTCAGTATATTTTTGCATATCGGCGCAATAAATTCATGTCCGTGGATTTTATACAATGCCATTTTTTTACATTTTCCCCCACAACGAAAAGGTGCACGAGCCGCCACTGGTGCCTGGCATCCACCAATGACCGATATGCAGAAGCATTGTCGTGCAGAAGAAACCAATGGGTTTTACTTCCAGTTTTTCGGGCGTTTCCTTTCACTGCAACTCAAAGATCATAAGGATTGCATGTTTAATTACATTACACTCCCCTGGGAAAAACTACCCTGACAGTTAAAGAATACTTCTAGCATCGTCGCCTTTTTGCTTGTACAGACGAAGTTTTTGTTTCCTGGAAAATTATTTGACTGTATTAGCCTGGCTGAAATTTGCTGTGAGGGAAATGAGTGAACTAGTTAATAAAGACTTAAGGATTGTTATTTTACTTACAAAGCACGCTAGGCAGGTTCAAGGTTGGTTATGTCTTTAACGAAGTAGTCACCTTTGAGTTGTATACTCGTGGCCCAATGTGTCCCCAGTCCTGAAATACCTGCAGGAAGCCTTTTAGACATTGTCTCCAAAATTGCATCTGCCTTCTTCAAAACAGCCGTGATGAACCTAAACGCTGGCCTTACAGTTCGTTTGTGAGACGAGAGAACAGAAGAACTATAGGAAGAAAAACTAGAGGAAAGACAAAAAATGAAGCTTTATAAGGTTAGGGCTGCGCCTACTTTTATATATGGTTCCGAATCATGCACAGTGGCAAAAAGAGAGAGATCACCTATGCAGGCTGTGGGATTGAAATTTAAGAGATATGTAACACGATGCACTAGAGGTGATAAAGATAAAAATAAGAAATTAAATAATAAGATAAGATTTGAATATTTTCAATTAACGATAGGATGAAAGAAAATAAAGATCATATCGATAGGCAAAATAGATTGCCAAAGAAGATAATGGACAATAAACCAATTAGGAGGAGAGATTTCGGTAGATCCAGTAAAAGACGAGAGGTATAGGGACAGATGAAATCACCTAATCCTTGAAAGGAGAAGAACAAGAAGATGATTTTAATGATTTCTATTAAAGTTAATAATAAATATTATGCCGATATAATAGTTGAGAACAGAAAAAAGTAACAAGGGGTCCGGGCTGTATGGAGGGTGGGGAACAAATTCAATTTTTTTCCTGACCAAACATTGAGCAACAACATGCATTGTCATGGTTAAGGCGCCAACCAGTAGAATGAGCTCAGTGCATTTTCATCGAATGATGTTTCGGTCAACACATTCAAAATAATCTTGTAATCTCCCGCTCCCATTAGCTATTATTTCAGGGGAAGCTTCATGTTGATGAAACATTCCACGACAATCGAAGAACGAAATCACCATAACTTTTCCTGCGGATCAAACAGCATTATCCTTCTTTGGTGCCGCAGAACCAGGTAATTTCCAGGTTGAGCTCGCCTGTTTGGGACTGTAATGGTGAAGTCAATTCTTATAACCTGTAATGGTAGAATTTGTCATGTTCCTCTACCAGACGTTGAGCCTCATACCATCATCAGCAATCTCGGCACCCATCTGGCACAGACGCGTCTCACATGTAAGCGATCATGCAGAATGGTGAAGGCACTACCATGGGAAATCGTAACATGTCTGTACGCTGTTATTCGCCAACCTTCCTGAACAATGATAGCAGCTGTGTTAAGCACTGTAGTGGTTGAAAAATATGGACCGCCCAGCTTTGTTGTTGAAACATGACCCTTCTTAAACTCTTTGAACCACCGAAGTGCAGTTATTATGGCAGAATATTATGTCAAATGCTTGCTGTAATTTTGCGTACGCTTCCATGCCGGATTTCCGCAGACGGAAGCAAAATTTCTCAGCAACATAAAGTTCGTTACCAAGCGACTCATTTTACATAGCTCTTTGGTTGGGTCCTATACTAAGACGCATGCGCATACTGTTTCCATTTGTTTCATCAATTCACGTGTGATCTGTTCTCTCATGCAATTTATTTCACCACTGTATCTCTACTGTATAAATGAGAAAAGAAAACATCCAAGGGCAAGCCCTTGTGCAGATGGTATAAAGTTTTGTGTCCAGTTATTCGCAAAAAAATTACAATTTTGGCTAGACATGTATAAATAAGTCACCAGGAGTCATTCGTGTTCTTTATATCCACAGTTAGTATTGAGGAACGTAAGGCTGCCTATAAATAGGTGAATTTCTAACAATTTTACCTCCGTCGATGTCTTCTCAATGCCACATTTGGCCACTTTGGACAGTATTCAAACATACTTTCATCATTTCTCGTAGTATCCACTTGCACGGTCATGGAGATGGGGAGGGGGGAGAGCTTTGTACCAGGTTCCTCTTAAAAACACGTGTGTCGTGTAGTCTGCAGTCCATATTTTCAAATAACATTAACTAAACCGTACAGAGACCTGGCACAGTGACAGAAGAGCTAAACCCATGATAATAAAAACCTTTTCGTGACATCATGCATGCTACCAACACCTAACAGAAAAAGACCCCTCGTGGTATGCCGGTTACTTTTTGGACCTATTATGTATTTTGCTATTTAAATAATTAAATAACATACTTCAAATGCATCAACTGTGAAATGTACGTTATGTACCATAGAAAGTATAGAATGAAACAAAAGTCACTTGATATCTGACTTCATTAAAATATTTTTATGTTATTGCTTGTTGCCTACAGATGTTTCGTTATCAAGTGCTTTTGTCTATTAAAGACTGTGTCTCTCTGACGTGAGAATATTTATTTTATGCAATAAACACATCCATCATCAATGTAAGTTTTGAATTTCAGAAGTGTTTGAGCTTCTTGCCGCATTTTGATCATATCTCAGTAAAGAAACGTGTATCGGAGCTTGCTGTCATTAAACTGCTGCATATGGTCATAATTTCACTGTGACATAATGTAGTGACGCAACATTTTTCTGGAAGTAATGCATCCTCGGTACTAAACTAAATCATTTTTAAAATGTTTTCTAGTTATACCAGCTTCTTATCAACACAACAAAGGACAGTTTTTTCGACCATACCTGCTAATGTTGTTTGATTTTGTTTATATAGTAATTAACGTCCGTTTTAATTACTATTGCATCACAGATGGTGGATTCTGATGATAACAGAGTGGTCCGTACAGTTTTTATCCTCCACCATAAATGGTCATGCAATAAGCAAGATAATAGCTTTTTTACGTTGGTAGATCTGTCTTAAGCATTAATTTGAAATATCAAATCAATCTTTTATGTGGTTGTTTAATACAGCTTTATATAGTAGAGGCATAGGTAATATTCCATAAAATGGATAAATTTGAGTATTGTGCGAAGATAGAACTCTTTTTAAAAGATAATTTATAATAAAGGAAAGCCATACTAAACTTATAAAATGTCATGGGGACTCCCATTGAAGGTGATCCACTCATAGAGCATCTAAACAGTGCAACACCAGAGTTCATAATCACAAATACAGGGTATTAGATGACCGGTGAACTAAAGAGCGAAAAATTACTGAGGGTATAGGTGTTTCAAAGAACGTGAGAGTATATTTCACATATGAAAACGCTTTGCGCAAGATGGGTACCGAGCTTGCTAACTGCAGATAAAAAAAACTCATTCATAAGAGAATGTCGCTACAGTGTTGGGAACCTTGCCAGTAACCGCAACAGAACTGACTCAGTATCTACTTCGATTCACTATCACACACCAGTGTAAAAACAGTAGTCGAAACAGTTGATAGAAGCCGGTTATTCAGTGCCAAAGAAGACAAAATTGATTCCGTAGCCTTTTGGGATGCAAAAGGAAATTTACTAATTGTTTACTTCATAAGGTATAAGTACAACTGAAAATTGTTATTTCAATCTTTTAAACGTAGGAGAATAAATTAATAAGAAAGTACCCGATTTGCGGAGAAAACAGTTAATTTTCTTAAAGGCAATGCACTTTCTCACAAAAGGGTTTTAGTGGAACCTGAGGACAATAAATGTGAAAGCTGTTAAAAGATTCATTGCATTTCCCAGATCTGGCTGCCTCTGACTTCCATTCGTTCTCAAAGCACAAATTCTTCCTCACTGGTCAGCAATGTTTATCATATCATGTATTTTTTATGTTTCGGAAAACTATTTCAAAGCATCAAAGCTGGAAATCAATGTATTGATCCATTTCTCATTCCCTTAACAAAATGGCAGAATCTCTTACCTAAACTACTGTTATTTTTTAACTTTCTAGCTTCCCAGTCTAAACCACGTCGTTCCTGATCTTGCCTTTCTCTTTAGAACAACCATAAACACCCCAGGTTACTTTCGTTTCATTCGGTAGACTCGAGATTTTCGTGTTCATTCTGCCTCGACTTCCAGCCTGCTGATAACTTCTAGCCTTGTTTCAAGCTTCTTCTGTGCATTTTTATTAATTTCCTAGTCTAGTTGCCACATTGCCCAGGTCAATTCCTTTGAGTCCACTTTGCACCTCTGCAGTCCAAAACTAAGCCTCAGATGTCCACGCATTTAGCACGAAGTGTGGACTGGTCTCCCTGCATTAGTTTAAGCCAGTATTTCGCCGTCCTTGTTTTACTATTAAAAATATCTTCATAACAATTCACCTCCCTAATGAGTCCACTGTTTGACGTTCTTTGGAGGGCCTCTTTTTCCAAAAATTAACATGAATTTTATTTAAATGTTCAACTCTCCCCCGTCCTCATATTTTACCTCCATATAGCAGAGTAGACTTAATCATAACATTATACGTCCTCTGTAGTGTATCTACAGGTATATCTGGAACGTGAATCGATGTATCATAAATAATTATTATTGGTCTGACACAAACCCCTCCTAAATAACGAAGCAAGAGACCAATACGTATAGATACTTGAAAATGCATTTGATGTTGCTAAATTATTCATGTGTGTGTGATTTGCATTAAATGTGTTGGGTAAACCGCTTGAATAAATTATGTAATTGTATGTTGAAAATGTTCTTACCTTTACTTTGCTGTATAAACGGGAAGTAAGAGGATATCTTCTAAAATCTGCAACAGAAAAACAAAATCGTCCACTCAGAAATTGTTGTATAATTGTATACAATAAAAACTTTAAAAAGTACCGTTTTGTATTTTTTACTGATGTAAAACACTGCTAAAAGAAGAAAGCAGGGTATATTTGCACTTTTAAGAAGGTAGAGGTTTTGCATTTTTAATACCTTTCGGATAACGTTTTAAATTAAGGCATACATCTAGAAACATGGCAATTAAAATTCAGAGATAAACGAGAACTTATTTCGAATTCAACAATGGTTCATCAACAGGTGACAAGGAAAAAAAATGTTTCAAAATCCCACTGCTATTGAGATAGAAAAAATATTAAAATTACCTTAAGTGATTATACAAATTCTCGCATTCCGACGTGGGAGATAACTTCAAATTGTGTAAGGGAAGCGACTGTGGTGTGTTAGATAATTTTCTCCCACACTGCGGTGACCTGCCGTGATACTCGGGCATAATTTCACGGATTTGCGATGCAAATGGGGCACATGAGCAGTAAATTCGTGCAAGAAAGGGCCAGCGGTTACAAACACTTGTTTGTTACAGCAGCGCTTGCTTTAAGGTCTACATCATTTATATTTCTTTATTGTTGCATATCTAAACAATGCTACTGCCTTCTAATTTAACACAGCAAAAGCATTTTTACATTCGTGTACATGTTATTTTGCTGACTGAAGAGTGCTTACTATATGGGATGCTACGATAAAGGCAGATAAATTATTACAATGGCTGCAAAAATAAAGATAACATGAAATTAAAAAGTGAACATATTTTTGAATAAATGATAGGGGGAAGCTACTATTCGATTCCTGCCAGGACCGTACTTCGTGACAAATTTTTCTCCCGATTTTTCTTAGCTCATCAGAAAAGATAACTTATACCTGGAACTTTAAAAAAAAAAATGTTTTTCCCATTTTAGTAATTCATGCGATACCTCAGCAGTTAAAACGAGCGTTAACCATTATTAAAACATTGCGGTAATATTTGTTTTTACTAAGTTGAGCGTGTTAATGTTATTTAACGCATGTTTTTACTACTAAGGCATCTCAGGGGTGAACACTGATGATACATGAGATGAATTGGCAAATTAGGAAAGAAACCGTTCAAGATCTAAGCTTAGGGCACCTTCCCGGCATTTGTCATTTATGAGGACTATCAGGGAAAAAACCTCAGTCAGGAAGGATGGTAGGAATCGAACCCTAAACCTCCCGTTTACGAGTCCAGGCCTTAACGACCTCGGCCACCAGTTCAGTGTGTGGATCTAAATCGTACATGTAATTCGACAATCATATTAGGTTTAATTCCAGGAGTTCGTTGTTGATGAACAATTTACTTTCAAAAGAAAAATTCAATATTAAGGAAGCATAGGCGAACATGTTCCTTGTGTTTGTCTTAGATATCAGGGACCGCCACGGGTGGCCGAGGTCATTAAGGCGCGGAGTCGTGAGCGGGAGGTCTGGGGTTCGAATCCCGCCAGGACCGTCCTTCCTGACTGAGGTTTTATTCAGCTTTCTCTCAGTCCTCATAATGGCAAATGCGGGGAAGTACCCTAAACTTAGACGTGGAACGATTTCTTCCTTAAAAAAAATTCCCTCCAATATATATTTCATCTCATGTATAACCAGTGTCCACACCTGTGGTGCCTCAGTAGTAAAAACAGGCCTTGTATTAAAATATATAAAGCAACAACTTCTTATATGTTAGAAACATATCACGTAAATAATATTTTGTTCTATATACAAACATAACCATGGTCCTTTCTGTCATAAGTGTGATTCAGAAATACTTTGCTAGGCACCATATCCAACTTTGTGCAAAATACTTACAACGGAAACTTTTAGGGATAAAACTTGGTAATCAGACAAATGCTGATCTCAACAGTAAGAGAGGAACGTCAAATTTAGAACCGCAATTGTGTGATCACAGCCTCAAAACATGATCATTTTGAAAAAAATTAAATCCTTCCATTATGTATTTTAATCTATCTTCAGAAATTAGACTTATTGCCCCATCTAACCTATTTTTATATACAGTTTCGCCAAAAATGATAAAGTTTCAGAATGCATACAGCCAATTAAATTACTTTCCCTCGAATTTGGAAACAAGATCATCGCTTTATAAGGATAAGGCTGTTAAGACCATGAATATCAAATTCAAAGCATTCAAAGAATCAAGAATTTCTGCCTAATACAGAATTATTTATATAGAAGCAACATATTTCTTTATTTATTTATTTCAAAACGAATGCTGCTAGGCGCATTTTATTATAACTTAACTGTGGAGTACCTTAGGGAGATTATAAGTTCTATTAAAAATGCTGAAAATGTCTTCCCTCCTGTTTAAGGCATAACACAACACGTCGTTCATTGTGTAAAATCCTGGCATATTATCCATCACATGGTTCACAGATGAACCGTGATTTCATTTATGCGGCTATGTGAACTCACGCTGTTGGGTCGTCCAAAAAATCCACATGTCCAGTTAAATTCGGGGTTTGATCAGCAATATCCGCACAGAGAATAGTGGGACTATTTTTTTTTTTTTTTTTAAACAAGCGGAGTATCGCCTGATTTTCATGGAGTTTGTTGAACTGGACGATGCAGAACTGGGTAATGGATATTTTCAACAAGATGGCGCTACGTACCATACTTCAAACCAATCCATGGTTTTAATTGAAAGTTTCTTTGACGACTGGATAATCTCTAAGAACCTACGGCTACACAAATCTCCTGATTTGTTGACAACATCAGACTTTTTCCTATAAGGTTTTAATAGACAGAGTTTGTGCCGCTACCCCCCTCTCCCAGACGTTGTACGATCTGAAGCTGAACATTAATGGTAATGACAACATAATTCTACAACTAGCGGCCAGTGACATGAAACGATGTGTTGAGTTACGCCTTATGCAGGAGGTAGGGCATTTTCAATATTTTCTATAAAGGTTAATAATCACCTAAGATTGCATTTGAGGTATAATAAACTATGGCTAGCATCATTCGTTTTGAAATAAATAAAGAAAGAATTGTGATAGTCCTAAATGTAAATCATTCTGTAATTAGTTAGTTCCAAGTGTTAACTTTAGTACTAAAGGAACATTTTACTAGAAAGCTGCTTTTAAAGACATTCACATTTCAAGAACATTTATTTTTATGTCAACCGGTGTCTTTTGCGATTTTTGAAATTTTTTTCTGTTAAATATCTGCTTTGTTCTGAAACTCGGAAGGTATAATTAAGAGTAATTATTTTCAGATATTGGAATTTTTTCCGAGTAAATTACATTTTCAAAATTAAATATATATTTTGGTATATAGAATTTATTTCTTTGGAATTATCCTTATCAAACAATTATTCCTTGGAAAAATAATTAATTCCGCCTCGTTTAATGATTACAGGTTTAAATATTAAATATACAACATCAAATTTGTCTAAATTTTACATAATTTCTTATATTTTCTAATAATTATGAATTAGTCCCATCATATAGTTTGTGTAAATATTTACAATACTTACCTTAATAACTTCATCCTTTTAAACGAAAATAACACTGTTTCTAAATTTTTTATTTGGTTTATTTATGGACGCTCTTTAACATCTCAGCTCAATAGCGTCCCATTCAATTCAGGACGTGAAACGGCCAACAAATTTTGCTCAGAGGTCTCTTTCAGATTTGAGGTTCTTTATTGTGCCGTAAATGTACGACACGGGACCCACGGCTTTACTTCCCTTCCGAAGTAAGTCATACTTATGATTTTTACGCCCAAAAAATCCATCGAACCTGACCGGATTTGAACCCGCGATCTTTTTTCTAAGTTAAAACACCCTTTTTGTAAAATTGTCATTTTCTCAACTTTTCCACAATGCTTATGCCATTAAGAGTTTGTATCCAACTCATGCATTGAAGAAATGTGATGAAGAATTTCGTCCTGTTCGATATTCAGTCAATGATGGTGGATATTTATGAATAGCTGATCCAGGGCCTCAGTGTTTTCAGTGTCTCTAAAACTCTCTGTTGAAGGGCACCTTATTGATACTGGATTGGATTTAGACTTGGGGACTGAGCAAGTACTTCATTTTGTATTCCTAACCACCAAGACACTTCCTATATCACGTGCTTTGGCATTATCCTGCATGTAAAGTAATTTGGCAGCAAGGACCTCAGCAATAGGAAGGACCTCGGGGAGGTTATAAAACATTTTAAACGTACCTGATTGCATTCATTAGTCCACGGATCAAAACGTGATCTGGTCTTCCATTTTCATTCCTTCTACCCAGTACATGAATATATTTCAGTCTTTCTACATTACCCGATTGTGCCTGTATGCATATCCTCGAGGAATCTGGATGAAGACTGAAGCGTGACTCGACTGTGAAGAGAATATGGCTCTCCTGTTGCAAATTGATATGCTCCATTAAATTAGACCCCTTAATAGAGGGGAATGAAGCACTCTATCGTTCAGTTTATTTCTTACAGTTTGAATTAAAATAGTTACACTTCGGATATTCTACAGAACTGGCAGCAGTTGACCTCCTTTCTCTCAGAGCCCTTAGGCTCTTGTCTTGTGTATCAGCTTAATTGTTGGTTTATCTGGATGTTGTTCTTCTATACTACAAGATTCTTGATATCGCCTCCATATCGTGATCCAGTATTCAGAGCCCTATCGGTATCAGCTTGTGTTCCACTGTTTCTAATTATTCCAATCATTATTAATAATTTATTATGACTTAAATGTTATTTAAAAAAACGTATAACTAAGCATATTGTAAATAATAATAATAATAATAATAATAATAATAATAATATAAATTATTTTTATTATTATTATAATGACATACGAACTAAATAAAAATTACAATAATGGGCTAAGGATAACCGAAAAAAAAGTTTACAATTTGTTTTCCATATCAGAATTATTGTATTGAATGTAGTAATATTTCAATTGCGTTTGAATGCATTCATTTGTTAAGACGCAAGCTCTATAGCAAAATTGATTACTTCAAAGACATTTGCTATATCTCCACAAGAGAAGGTAGATGGCCTGATCTCGTGGGATAACCTGTTTCGTTGGCGCACCCTTTCAGTAAATATTAATTACTTTTGCTGCTCTCGACGTTTCGTTGCCAAATCCCAGCTGGCACGCTTAGACTGCCCTTCAGTAATTATTCACTGCGACGTCGAAAGCTTCAACGAAATTGGTTCCTGAACAGAAGTGAGGAGGTAATTAGCTACTTTAATTCGCACGTGGTCTCAGCTAATTAGGTGCGTTCGTAAATGCAAACTGAGCAGAAACTTTATTTCTGCCAGATTAGCGGCACTTTCCTCGTTTATACAACGGTTAATTGTATCATTAAAATGCATTTTTATGACATATTTTCTTGCGTCTAAATCTTAAATTATTTTGACCTTTATCCTTTTATTGCACATTGCACTAGTTTTACAGTCAGCTGAAGTATTTTAGTTGCCATCACATTTACGAGCTTCTGATATTTTCCACTTTGTTTTCTTTACCTGTTAGTCATGAACTTCATTTGGAATGTTTAGGAAGTAGCAAATCTAAAGATAAACACAAACCTATGAGATGATTGGGGAAGTGAACTTAGGCACTAAAAGTAATAAAAAAGACCTTAATAATATTCTTGTCCCCCAAAAGATATAAATCACGAACTTTAAGATTTGGAAAACGAGGAGGGCTTTAATGGAAGCTCTTATTTAAAGTTTTTCTTCTGTGAGCACATGATGTCTTCGATTTTATTTTCCGTCACTCATATAGCTTGACAGTATTCGTGTGTCCTAAAGTGGACATTATTTTTATGTTGGAATCGGTTTACCAGGAAATGCTCGTTCCGTTCTGCCGCATGACATTTTGCATTTGATGTGATCTAGAAGATGAATGTGCAACCACGCAGTCAATATCCCACCATTGCACAAGCACTACAGCACATAAAATGAAATCTCATTCTCGACTGCATAACACCTCTGCCCGACTATCTCGAAATCCCTCTCGCAACTAAATGGAAGAGAGAATAGAGCCGCGAATGACTTCTTGCCATTACCCGGAGTACAAATTTCCGATCGGTGAGGCTACACTCCCGACCGACAACGGAGAGAGTCGAACTCCTCAGTCCCGAATGGGAGAAATTTGCGTGACCTTGTGTAAAAGTAGAAATATTGCTTGTATTAATTTTTTTAAAATGTAAAGTAACCTATGCGTTGTCTCCGTAACTTTCTGACTGCAATATATTGTTCATTATTACAAAACTTAGTTTTTTTACCTTTTACCACGTGTTGTCTTATTGAAATTTGTAATTAATTAATTAATTTATATATACACTAACCTTAACGCTAACCTCGAGTGAATCCTAGAAACCGCTAGACCTTCTTTTCGTAAGTACAAGTTGATCGGGTAAGGCAAATCATTAATTTTTACCACGCGTTATCTTATTTGAATTAGCAATTAATTTATACACACACACACACACACACACACATACACACACACACACTACCCTTAACACTAACCTTGGACAAATCCTAGAAAACGGTGGACCGTGTGGTTTACTGCGGCTTGCTACGACCTGACGGTCTACGCTAGTCTCCTTTTTGTAAATATGTGTCCATAGGGGCGGGTAAATCACTGTAATTTTACCGCGCGTTGGCTTTTTGCAATTCGCCATTAATTTTTATATACATACACAACAATCCAAACGCTAACCTCGGGTAATTCCAAGAAACCGGTGGAATCCAGTGGTTTACTGCGATTAGCTATGGCCTGACGGCCTACGCTAGCCTCCTTGTAAATACAAGTTGATAGGAGCAAGTAAATCACTATAAGGGTGGCAAATATCTTTTGATTGCAGCAGAAAAAAAGTAAATTTCAATTATAGCGCATTCTTTGCGCGGTACGGTATTAGGGAGTAAATTGTTGTAATGGTGGAAAATCTTCTTTAACTCCGACAGAAAAAAAGAATCAGTATGTTAGGGTTCGAACCTACTACTTCTACAATTATAGCATGACGCTCTAACCGTCTGAGCTATTATGCCTTTGTGCTTGAGTACCTTATTATCTATCTATATCTGTGAATGTCACACTACCTTCGGCTTTCTCCGCTATTGCTCGAGAGTTTCTCGGGACTGCAGTTCTTACCGCTCGAGAACTTGTTTTACGGATAAGGATAAACGTGACTTACTCATAAAGAGAGCACCATATGCTTAGTGCTCCAGTCCCGAGAGGCAGCGGAAGAAACGGGACTGGGGCATAAGGACGTGTGCTGATTCCAGTATTAAATGGTCAATTTTAACACTGAAACTTTTGCATGTATGATTTTATTTTAATTTTATTTGTTTTTATTTTATTTCATTTATTTATTTTTATTTTATTTCATTTATTTATTTTTAGCGTTAAACCTAATCTAACCTAATTTAAATTGCAACCTATGCATTGTCCACCGTAAAAAACGCATTTATTCTATTAGGGACAGTGTAGATATATTATGAAGATTACAAGAAACAAAGAGAAAGAGAGAGTGGGAGGAATTGTACCCACGCACTTTCCATTATTAACATGACGCTCCACCAACTCAGCTAACAGACGTATGTGCTCATATAGTTAATCATCCGTCTACATTATCTGTAATTGAGCTCGGCTTTCTCCGCTGCCGCTCGGGACTGAAGCACCAAGCACCATAAGGATAAGTCTGCGCGTGTCACGTGGGAAATTTCAGCGATTGGAGGTAGTAGGTTTGCCGGTTTCTCTAGAAAAAGAGATGAGACATCAAGGACCCCAGCTCGATCAAAGTAAAACAGGCTATGGTCTTTCAAATTATGGAAATGCATACTACACTAAGGGCCGGGTTTTCAGTGCATCCTCACCGCCATCTATTATAAAGAATAGCTGATTAAAATGTTGCGTGTTATTCTTCAAGCATGGCCAGTAGTTTTTTAATAAACACAACGTTTGATCAACATACATTACAAACCGCCAATTGATATTTTAAAAACTATAAACGATTCTTCATGCCTCCATCTGTCCACTAAAGTTTGATTCAAATGCGCCAAGAAGTGGCACTACTTCTATTGGCCAGCTAGTATAGGAAGGTCAAGAAGTGAAAAACAAAAGATTATCGCAGATTCCGAGAGCGTCACACCCATGGATAAACGCGCCAGAACAGAATGAAAAAATAAATGCGTTACCGTTGACATACGATCCCCTTGCATAAATAAAAAAAGCATTCAGCTGATGTTCAGAATGTTCTGGCACAACCAGACTGAGAAGGTGATGAATCACAGGAATATTCCATTGTTAACAGACCTGGAGAATATTTGAGTCCAAAATGCTATTTGAACTGTAATATTATTTGCTATGTTTCGCATTTTTATTGATTAATTGAAATTTAACATCTCATATGTAGCGTAAATATAATCACTGTGCATATTTAATAATTATTTGAAAGAAATTAATAAAATATACAATAAGCATGAAATATTAAATAAATAATATAACAAAATTAACAAAACATTTAAGCAGGTAATAATAGTTCATTAAATAATGATGTGGCGCTAGATTTGCATTTTCAACCACTGTGCACCGCCAACACCTCCCGGAAAGACGTGCAAACATCCTGACATTATGACCTAGTTCTGTGTGATTGCATCCAGTAATCGGTGTTTAAACATCAATTCTGGAACATAAAGTGTGTAAACATGTCCAGGTTGTTTGCCAATAAGAAAGAAAATTTCGTTAATCTTCTCACTGATACATAAAACTTGGAAGTCTCGCGGGAATTTGACATATTTCACGAATTTGGTGCTGAATCTGCCGTTTCAGGTTCTCAATTGAATAAAAATTGATTTACCACTACGGGTTGATAATTGACGCTTTGTCTTTTATTTTAAAATATTTTTACTCACTCATACCCCTAACCCTGACAGCTGTCTCAGTACAGAAATTTCATACTTTTCACTCCCTATGACAATAAAATACTGTAACACTCCGTTGTCCTCCCACGGTGCAATTCGACGGTTGAAGGGATACATTATACGAGCTACTGCGCAAGCGCAAATCACTTGCCCTTCATAACCCCTGTATAGATTATTGCTAAGGAATCATTTTGTGTCCCTAAATAAGATTTTTCATTTTACATCCATAATGTGTGGATAAAAGTCCTGTTATTCAATGATTTTCCGTCATAAATTATGACTATATAAACAGCTGAATCTTATACAATGATTTTAATGTAGGCAAATCACTGTTAAGTTATTCAGAAATTAAAGCACAAAATCCGTTGCTATATGCTACTGTTTATTAACTTTGAAAGTACACGAAAATAGCTGCATCATCATCATTGCTTTACGATATCAATGAATATATAGCTGTATGTAGTTTAACTAATAAGTAAGGTTTTATTGCGGAAAAACATAAAATTCACTTGAGTATTTTGAAATAATTGCTCAGAGAAAGCTCCGGAGAAAAAGGATATAGAATTTCTCATTCTCATTCTTATTATAAGTCAGTCGTGGGTTCTTTCAGGTCAATGTGTGCATGCACTGTCATGCAAAAGTCAAAAGTCCGAGGCGTTTTCGTTTAATCGCGGCAAAAAGTTTCCTTAGGGCCTCACAGTATCTTTCAACGTTCATTGGATTCTACGAGGCAAGAAATGCACCAGCAACCCCCTCCCCACCCCCCAACAGTCCCTAAATATCGTCACTGCACTACCTTCTGCTGCGTTTTTCATCATGCACGATTCATTCCGTTCATTAACTATATACCCGTACACTGGGAACAGTGAACGTTTTCTCTTCGAAGCTCCATTGAATTTCTGCAATAAATAGGAAGTACGCAAAAGTTCCCACGGGAATGGGACTTGTTTCGGCTTTCTTTCAGAAATTCAAAGCAGCTTCTTGTCTACTTTGGCAACAAAATTTGTTGTAGAGTTTTATGACATTATTTTGTGTATTTATAATGCAAATAATTAGAGGATTTAATATAAAGTTATGTAAGAGTTATTTGTTACCGCTTATTGTATTATGTACTTTTGCCTGCTACGAGTTGTGTGTAAAGTATGCAAGTACAGTTCGCAAGTTTCTTTGTCTCTCGTTTTGAAGCAGTTTTTGCAGCTGATGGTATTGTTTTGAAGAAAGTTCCCAAAGTTTAGCTATAAATAGATTATTTGTTGTTTTAATAAATTATTGTATGTAAAACATTAATAGATTTTATGTGCAGTGTGCAACCTACATTTGTGCCAGGTTTATGTACCTCAACACATGTTTTGATTACCAATTGTTGTATTAAAGCGGTAAAAATAATTATTTTCGCTTAAAGGTTGCTAAGCCCTTATTTACTTTTAGTGGACCGCACGCCGCACGCGCCTCTTTTCCTAGATTCTCTAGGTTTTTAAAGTTTTTCTTTAGCACGTTAATGACTACAGTGGCACCTATCACATGATTATGATAAAAATAGCTATTCGTATAAAATGAAAACGATATACAGCGTTTTGTAAATTTTTGTAAGATATGAGGGTTACCTTTCAAGTTGTAACAAACGATCAACTGGTGGTGCTATTGAGATATATCATTACTATTTACTGAACAATTGACATTTGTTATTGTGAAGACAGTTGCAGCTTAGATAATTGACAGGTAGTTTGTTTACAGTGAGCGTTTAAATAAAGCATTTTAGCGAAAAAAAAAATGGAAATTTCATTGAAAGGTTTTCGTTGGATGATTTTTTACAATTTTAGTGAAGACCTAACTCAACAGCAATGCATGGAATCGCTTCGTTCAACTTTTGGTAATGAAGCGCCATCAGAAAATACTGTTTACAATTGATTAGTAGAATTTCGTCATGGTCGTGCGTTCGTCAGTGATGAATTTCATGAGATGCACCAAAATCAGTTGTCATTCAAAAAAACATCGATACTGTGCGGCAAAATGATTGAAGAATATGGGCGTGTGACTTAAGTGAGATAGGTCATCATCAAGCATATCGAAGAGTGCATACATTTTATTTTGCATGAAAATTTAGCTGTTAAAAATATCTGTTCCCGAAACATTTCGCATAATTTG
Source organism: Metallyticus violacea (assembly GCA_030762175.1). Classification (NCBI taxonomy): domain Eukaryota; kingdom Metazoa; phylum Arthropoda; class Insecta; order Mantodea; family Metallyticidae; genus Metallyticus; species Metallyticus violacea. The sequence goes on from CM060832.1 coordinate 35,253,068, forward strand.
ACCCAAGTTCAAAAAAAAAAAATTAATGCTCGTGTTAATTGGTGTTATGAAAAATGCTCAAAAATTTCCACCGATGAAATGAAACATTCACATACAACATCGTAACAGGTGACGAAACTTGGATATGTTTTTATAAACCGAAACTAAACAACGATCCAATGTTCGGGTGTTCCAAGATGAACCGAATCCCACAAAAATTGTTCGTTCACGAAGCACTTCTAGGAAAATGATCGTTTGTACTGGACATGTCGCAACAATTCCTTTAGAGGCTCAAAGAACAGTTAACACTGAATCGTATACAACAATTTGTTTGGCAGAAATCATTGACGAAATCAAGAAAAACAACCGAAAACGTCGCATCATTCTTCATCATGACAATGCCAGATTTCACACAGCAAGTCAAATAGTTGATTATTTGAAGGAGAAAATCATTGGATTAATGTCTCATTGACCACATTTACTCGATTTATAGCTCAATGACTTCCTTTTGTTTCCAAATGAGAAACAAATAAAAAAAATGCACAGACAGCGATTTTCGCCACCTCAAGAAACTGTTGAGGCTTTTAAAAACCATGTTTTTGAGATACCAACTTCAGGGTGGAAAAAATGTTTCGAGCATTGGTTTGAACGCGTGAAAAAGTGTATACATCTTAAAGACAAATATTTTAAAAGGAATAAAATAGTTTCTTTCTTTCTTTCTTTCTTTCTTTCTTTTCCAGTTTTTGTAACAACTTAAAAGGCAAGCGTCGTATTTGTAAAGAATATCATCTTTAAACATCAGCAAAGGAGTCAAAAGTTTTAGTCTTTTGTGGAAAATCGCTAATTCGATCAAAATAATTTGAAATACAAAATACTTCATTGAATCAAGATTTACATTTTAACAATTAGGTTACGGCATTAGTTCAGGAAGGGGAACAGATAGAAATATCGATAATAAGTAGAAGTTTCAAATGATAAGCGTAGCTATTTTCATCCTTAAAAAATAATTAAAAAACAGCAGAAACAAATTCTACAAAACATGGCAATCCAGTAGATCCTGACATGTAAAGCAAGAAGTCATATATGATGTTTCACACCTAATATCACATAAAATGCGTGCGAACAGAATTAATCCGTCTGTCATGTTGGTACAACTTATTTCTAAGAGACCAGGTGCTACGTGAGGAGATTTATATGACCTGAAGAGCACTTATCTGATGGACTGGAATAGAACATTTTTCTCAGTTAAAGACGGGCTGCGCTTTAAAGCACGCGAAGGAAGATTTTTCATAGTGTGGAAGAAAATTGGTTTCCGGAAGGAAATATTGGATTCATCCCCAAGTTAAAAAGATAAGAGAAAGTACCACTGCGGCGAAGGGTCGGACCCCCAACCCACTGAATCTGCTGCCCTGACCTGGAAGCGACCCGAGTCTGCTGGCTCTAAGTGCCTCTTCTATAGAAATAATGGACGGCGTGTATGGTCCACCACAAAACTATCTCTGGCTGCTGTGCTGGGGCTTGTCATAATGTATTGAAGTTACATCCGGCATGGAGTGCTAAAAACTTTAATAAATAGAAATACTGTTTATGTTTAAACAAATTGAAAAGTTTGTGAACATTATTTCATTTATAAGTATTTTAAAGTATTTTTTTGGTTAAGACTAAATGAATCATTTTACTCACATTTACTTGACTTCCTTTTTCTGGCAGCAATTAAGTGCCCGATCTGATAAGGACAACGTGATAATCTACCTTACTGTAAATATTAATCATACAACTCTCTGTTACCAGATATTGCAGCTTGCTACCAAATTAAGTAGGGGTTGTAGGATGACATGGTCATTTGAAGCAATGCTTTGAGCTTAGGACATGTCATATGCCAATCACAAGCGTTACCACTGAGCCACCCCACTCGATTGGGTATGGATATATTCCATCTGATTTGCGAAGCGATATGAATTCACTGAAATGTTCTATGACGTGTTCAAGGGGCTGCTGGCATATGGGCATTATGGTGCCTTAGGGTTGATTCAATCGCACCGTTTAGGCTGACCTGCTTCAGGGATCGTTCCCAACTCTCATGGTTGTAGCACTATCCTAATCTTTATTTCTCATGCCGATTACTAAAGTTTTCATTACAATTAAGGTGGTTGTTTTAAACTAGTTCTTTGGGATGGGAAACATGTCATAAAGCAATCCTTACCCTGAGAAGGTAAATGCCAAATAGTTTTAAGGCGCCAAAGACTCCGAGTTCGTTTGCGCCATCATTAATTCACTTCACTTCATTTAACCCTGCAGATTTACACCTACAGTATTCAGTTCACAGTCTACAGGCGTCGCGAGAAGATTAATGCAATTAAAGAGACAGTAAATAAATCATAAAAACGCATTAAAATTGTGAGTTTAAAGACAACTACAGATAAAAGGTTCTGCTTTTACGAGCAATCCAAAAAGCTTATGCTAAATGTGTGGGAAATTTCTTATTGAATATTTAAAAATGTATTTAAATATAGATTACTATGAAAATTAATAGAAAATGTAATATCAGATTTTTGTAAATCATTTGTGTATTATAAATTAAATCCCTTAAATTTTATAGATCGTAAATACTGGATTCCATTTAGTTATTAGAATAAAATGTATATTTTCATCGATGAAATGTTCCACCATCTATACATTTAATTTAATAAATAAATTAATACATTTAATAATTCAGATGAACAAATATATTATGCAAATACAGCCAATTTTACACTTGTTTTAAATATTAAATTGTACTTTGTTGCCCATCCTGTCTGCAATATTAATTGCAAATTCCACTCCTAATATTCAATAGCTTCTGGTTTTAAAAATCGATCTGCAGTACCTACAAATTTGATCGGAAATGAATATTTTATGTAGGGAAAATCCTCTTTTTTGCGATGCATAAAGCCCCTGACCAGGGAATGTTCACGTACTTCAGGCACCCAGGAATAGTTGTATATACACTAGCTTGCGTAACACCGCAATTTTGCCTCCAGCAGCAAAAGAATTAACAGGGGAATAAAGGGTTAAGTGCTGCAACACAATAAAAACAAAAGAGCATTGCAATGGAATAGCAGCGAGGATATGTAAGCTGTCAAATGTTATTTTATACCTGCATCACATTGTGCAATAAACAGTTCAAAGTTAGGAGTATAACGCCGTATAGTTGCAGCCAAATGGGATAGGAATAATTGAGTTGATTTCGTAAGTAAAATTGTGTTATGTAAGTAATATTAATGTCTTTCTGCTTTTATTCTCTGCAATATTATTGCCGCACTCGCATGCTAACAACATGTAGTTTCCCACCTTTAGTGCACCTTCACCAATGACAGAAACAAGCGTGAGTATCTTAGCCAATGAGAAAACATGTTAGAAACTGACGCATACATTCAGCTCCACGTGGACCGAATAGGAACGTTGAAATATCCGTGGGAAGTGTATTAAGTAGTGATATACTTCATACAGGGACTTAGTAAGACTGTGTTTCTGAAAGATGAATGTTCTGTTATAACTGGTATGAGTTCAAATAGCTTTTTTTAAATATGCTTAGTGGAAGTAGAGCGTTTTTTTACACGATGAAAAATGTTTTCTCTGACAAGCGACTGATTATGAAAAAAAAAAAAAAAAAAAAAAAAACACTTGTTGTTGCTTGTAACCATGAAAATAAGCTTAAGTACTTTATTTTTGTGATAAAGAAATTATTAAGCATCTTAAATACATATTTTCATTAATAATGATTGATATTAGTACCTAAATGCCTTTTTTGTTACCTATTTTAACCAAAATAAATGCCCTGACCTATAATTATAAATAAAACAGAAGACGGATAACGAGGAATACAAAAGTAATGTGAATAAAACGCATATAAGCGAGAAATTACATAGATGTTGGCAATTCTTTGTTTCCTGCAAATGAAAATTAAACTGCCTAAATTAGCTAGTTCTTCTTCTTAGCCTGGTTTCCCATAGCCCCATATGGCACTTCGCCTTACCGGACGGCCCCTGCGTCTTCTATCTCCATCACATGATATCATTGGTACAGTGCAGTACTGTAGGGGGGGGGGGTATGTGATCAGCACGCCGCATCCCTCCAGTCGCTATATCGCGAGCTTACTACTAGATCGAAGATCGCAACCTCTCCATCAGGCAGCTTTCCAATTGTCCCCACAACGCTCCAGACCTACCTACCTTAGAAAAATTCCTAAGCAGGTACCGGGAATCGAACTCGGGCCTTCTGGGCAGCAATCAGCAACGCTAACCACTAGACCAAGGAAGTGGTCGAATTAACTACTTGCCTAATGTAAAATAACCTACCTAACCTAACCTAACCTTTTTGTATCCGCTTAGCTGTCAGAGTACACGGTAGAAACAAACGCATTTCCTGTTTATGGCATAATTTGAACATAAACTGAAGGCGGCGTTGCGAACCCAGCGTCAGCGAACGCTTCATGCGTTTTAAAATCAGTCATTGTTTCTGAACGTTGCTCCATCTTTTATTTTCCAACGGTACACTTATATCATCAAAAGTTGAATGTTAAAATATCTACGGCTATCATTAAATGAGTTCGTTTCTTTGCTCAGACCATATATCTTGTTGCAAGCTCTGCCGAACCTGAGGGACTCGTCCCCTTCTGGGGCCGTTAGTGAGTAGCCTCGATTATTTACCCTTACACGGAGAAGGCAATGCAGGCTCCAAGCCGAACCGTAGCGAAGAAAGCCGACTGCTACCGTTCGGGACTGCAGCCAGCAGATACCTTCGTTTCGTACGGAAGCTCTGTTGTGAAGTAATATAACTCCTGTGTTATATTAATTTGTTTTTTTAAATTAAACTGAACTAATCAAAAAAGTAACATTTATTCCATAATACAGAAAAATGATTAAGATAATAAAATTAACAAGTTTAGAACTTGATATTTTGAAGTAATATTATATTTTATATTTTTTTTTTTTTTTTGTTAAAACTTAACCTAACTTAATACGTGAAAAGGTAATATTTATTAAATTAAGAATAGTGTAGAAAATTATTATTATGGAGTAATATTATTTATTATGTTCTATTATTTTTGTTAAACTTAAGCTAACTTAACCTAGCGCATGAAAAAGTAAAATTTATTGAATTAAGAATAGTGGAGAAAATGTGTTATTATGCAGTAATGTTATTTTTTACGTTCTATTATTTTTGTTAAACTTAAACTAACCTAACCTAACTTATGAAAAAATATAATTTATTGGATTAAGAATGGTATAGCAAAAAGTGTTATTATGGAGTAATGTCATTTTATGTTATTTTTTGTTAAATGTAACTAACCTAATGTACGAAAAACTAACATTTATTGAATTTGGAATAATGTAGAAAAGGTGTAATTATGGAGTAATATTATTTTTATGTTATATTAATTTTTGTTAAAATTAAACTAACCTAACCTGACCTAAAATATGAAAAAGTATCATTTATTGCACCAAGAATAATGTAGAACAAGTGTAATTATGGAGAAATATTACTTTTTTATGTTTTTTTTTTTTTATTCAACTTAAACTACCCTAACCTAACATATGGCAAAGTAACATTTATTAAATTAAGAACAGTGTAGAAAGATTTTATTATGGAGTAACATTATTTTTGGTTCAACTACTTTTTTTATTTGTTAAAACTTAACCTAATTATTGAATAAAGAATAGTGTAGAAAAAGCGTTACTATGTAGTAATGTTGTTTTTTGTGTTCTATTATATTTTGCTAAACCTAATGTATAAAAAATTATTAGATTAAGAATAGTGTAGAAAAAGTGTTCTTATGGAATAATAATATGTTTTATGTTTTATTATTTTTTGTTCTTCGCTACCGTACGATCTTCTCTATATAAGGATAAATGCCTCGATTTGCCTCGTAGAGTTGGATGCTAATATTTTATTGGCCGAGCAACCGGCAGGTACTGAATATGTGTGAGGAACGCATGTATTAATGTTGTAAACTGTTTATTAGCATCTCAATGTTTAGTCTATTTAAATTCACTCGCTTTCGTTTCCAAACATACAGTAGCAAAATGCGGCGCCAGATTGCTAGCTTCCGTGACCGTTCATGTGATATCACATGGGTGACGGCCCCTTGAGACGCTGATTCTTATTGGTATCCATCCCCGGAAGATGGAACTGTAGAAACCTGTAGTTATGAATAATGTATGGTGGGGGCGGCCAGTAGATTTGTTACACAGGAGAACTTGGTGTATCTATCTCTGGGGGAGGTAAACGTTACCTGCAAGCATTCCCAAGACAGCGAGATCCGGAGAGAGAAAAACATTGAATAATTCCACACACGTAGCTTACAACGCTTTCAACGTTCCACTTACTTCATTTTCTGACTTATAGAAGTGTTGAAACAATTACATAATATAATCCTAAAGGGTTAAATGAAATGTTATCTGTCAAAAGAGATTGAAAATATCGCATCGTTTATCTCACCTACAGAATACTTAAACTAATTTAGTCGTAAGTTTGTACCCTGCAAATACCCTTTACTCTTTCCATAGCTGAATTTATATTGCTCCCCTTACAAAATATTTTTACATAGTGATTTATATAACACTAACCATTTATTTATTTATTTATTTAAAAACGAATCATGCTAGTCGCAACTTATTATGTATCAAATGTAGAGTATATTTGTAGATTATTAACCTCTATAGATAATGTCGAAAATGTCCTCCCAAACCCCATAGGAAGAAGTCCGGTGTTGTCAAATCAGGAGATCTCAGTGGTCACAGGTTTTTGTAGGTTATCCGGTCGTCAAAGAAACTTTCAATTAGCCTCATGGATTGGTTTGGTGTACAGCTTATAGCGCCATCTTGTTGAAAATATCCATGATCCAGCTTTACATCGTCCAGTTGTTCAACAAGCTCCAGAAAATCCGATGGTACTCCGCAGTGTCCACAGATTAGTAAAATATTATATTGATCCTACTATTCTCTGTGTCCGGATATTGCTCATCAAACCCTATCTTTAACTGTGCATTGGTGCATCATGAATGACATGTGAATTTTGGACGACTCAATAGCGTGAGTTCTGTGAGTTCACATAGCACCATCACTGAGCCAGCTTCATCTGGAAACTGTGTTAGGACAGTATGCCAGGTTTTTGAAACCCACATCACTCTTTTCTCTTTATTCGGTAGACAAAAGTAACCCTATATGGTTTTAGGTGAACACTTTTCGCAGCTCTCTGACACATTGAGTAGGTATACGATGTCTCATGGGACAAACATCTTAATGACTTACAGGACAACTACTCCAGTCTTACCGGACGTGCATAACAATCGTGGGCAGAGATGAACGATGTTCGCCTTTTCCATTCCCCAGAGATGCAGTTGTTTGCAATTTGTTTACCAGTGCCAGTATTGTGTTGGGGGGATTTTATAAATACAGTTCTCTCTGGTATGCTCTTCGAGTAACTGTAATTGAATTTGCAATTCAGTGTTGCTTCACAAGGAAGAACCAGTGATTTAATGTACATTTTCACAGCGACTAGAACAAAATATCGAAAACAGTTGGTAAGCATAAAAGCCAGCAATAAGGAATAAAGAAAGAATAAACATCTGCACATCTCATGACAGGAAATGTTCCGCTTAATTTGAGGTTCAACTTGGGACATTGAGTGAATTCCCAGCCGAATAAATAAAGACAGAAAGGTGTAAGTTCTATATAAATCACTCTATATATGTAAACGTGGCCTGTTTAGTATTTAATATTAAAAATATATTACAGTTTTCCTTACCGGTTCCACATACCCAGAATAAGAAATTCGGTAATTTAATTCATTAAAATCAATATTACATACTCACGCACCTTAACAGACTTAGCTGCAATTTTCTTACATATAGCATGCAAACTTTCCGTATATAACCTATATTATTAGATTGGATTTATATGGGAAAATGAAGAATTGTTTACACCTAGCCGTCAACGAGCGACCTCCGGGAGCAAGAGATGATGTGAGAGGGAGAAACTGGGTAACCAGACCCAGAGGCAGAGAGACATTGACGGGATCCCTAACATTGTCTTCTGATCGAGTAACCCGAGGAATTTTCAGAAGTTTCACGCCAATACTTTGCAAAGCGCTTCGCCTAGTACTTTCGACGATGGGCATTGTTCTGGGTATTGCTCATAAAATAACAAAAATAGGGGCAATGCAGGATTATTTATGTACATTGTACTGGAAGAGTATCTTTCGCTATTTGTTTGTACACAATAAAACACTTATTCAATAGGTTAATACATTGCAGACGCAGTTATTATCCCTCGGGAGACGTGAAAAGGGACAATGGACTTGCTCCAACGCTGGTCTAGACTGGATCAAGAATAACGCCACTTTGCACCTGGCAGGACCAGAAGACAGGTAGACGACAGGTGAAGTACATCGGTCTTTCCTTTCTAACTATACCAAGTGACTGAGTAATAGCATTGACTAGTTCCAAAACGTTATGACAATTTCCCTTGCTGATTGCTATTATATTCAGGGCGATTAAGAAAATATTCATTTTATTTTTGGGCAGGGGCTGAGGACCTCAAGTGCTGAAGTTATACAATATTGGTAGTGTAAAAAGATAAAAAATAAATAGTGCATTTAACTCCTCTACTAACATTAAGAGACGGGTTCACAATAATTATTTTTAGATGTTGCTCAAAAGTTAATTACGTCAACCCCATTATACAAAGTTATTTTTGGTCTGCTTCTGCAGCTGTATGCAAGCCGTGTGGGACCTAGGCCACACCAATTGCCGGCTTTGAAAAATGACACATTTCCTGTATCACAACTTTCATTTTTATAGCATGCATATGCAGTCATTACATTTCTGACCTTTTTAATGAAATTTGCATTCATTCGCAACAACTCTGCTTTCGTCTCTTACAACATGACTACCACCATTCAAGATAGGCCAAATTGACTGTTTCGCTTCAGAATAAATCTTCCAATGGCAACTAAACCTTCTTATATCTAGTTTTCATTTATGTGGATATTTAAAAATCGGTTTCCTAATCTTTCATTAGATATTCGTGAAAACGTTACATCCAGTTTTCTCTATTCTGTTGTATTTTACTGTTTATATAAAATATTAAGTTTTTTTTCTTCTTATTTCAAAAATTTAATGTTCCAATTTTCAGATTCGTAAGTCAAATTGGAACTGCCATTGTTTTATAAAACGTTAAAAGCGCGTCTTTCCTAATTTTAATTTTTAATGTTCGTTTAATGTACCTGATATATTCCTATAAGATTTATAAACATTTATTTTAAATCTTTATTATAATCATAAATACATCACTTTTATATAGTCGAAAAAATTACTCTTTATATTGCATTATTATCATGTATGCTTTTTGGGTTGCTTTAGATTTTTTTTAATAAAGGGCATTATTTTTACATTTTTCAGTTGATATTATTAAATTATATATAGAAATTATTTTGCTAAGCTGAAATGAGAATATTCAAATACATCTTCATTTGTCAATAAAACTGTATTTAGTACATTATACCCTATTTTAAATAGTTTCTTAGCTGAGTTTGCCATTTGATTATTGCTACGTCTTAAGTATGTAGTGTTATTTTTTTTTCAGTAATTCTTACTAATTTAACCCAACAAACTACATAATATACTACAGTAAAATATACTTACTTAAACAAATCATTATAAAATAAAATTTAAAAATAAAATAATATTAATCTTATTTGTCTACTCTAGATATTTTCTTTCTAGAGTTGCCTGTTTACATTCTGATCCCAATACACACCTCCAGGTCATTGTGTATTGGTGACCATCATATTTATTGCTATATCATCCTATCCTTGTTTATACTTATATGACCTATTGTACTTCTAAGTTTACATTTCCCTCCGTCTTCCTCTTAATCATTCTTATTTCTCTCTAACTTGGCCCAAGTAGTTTCCTTTCATTTTTATATTCTTCTCTCATTTTACAGTTAAAAACTTTCTAATTAATATTTACCCATGTAAATTCTTCCATTTTTGTTCCCAAGCCTGTTCTCTCCATTGCTTTGTTTGCTTGCAGTATAATAAACAATGGAAATCTGTATTGGTTTCTCCACACATTGGAACATTTTCTACACCTTTATCATATATTAACCCTTTTAAATTCATAAATCCAGTTCTAGCCCATGCAAACCCTTACCGACCTGCCTCATCACATTGTTCTATATATTTTTCCTACCCCATACTATTTTTATTTCCATATAAAGCCTCAGTAACTCTTTTCTCCCATACTATCAAACATTTCTCGTTGTTCTATATCTTCCAATTTTAGATTTGTTTCTTTCCAGGATTCTCTGTTTTGACATTTCCTATTCACCCACAAGTATCGCTTACCTATCTGTTGCAAATTTACTACACCATGGTCCTTTCCACTTAAATTTCTCTCGGATAATGAAACATTCTTTAATAACTTCACTCTCTGCCAATGTGGTAATTCTATATATGTATTTCATAATTCTTGTAATAATTTTTATCTTGTTGGAATGCCTACCTAATAAATGTTTTTAGATGAGAGAGAGGAGCTATTTATTTTAAGTGTAAGCTTATGTTTTTTTTCGAAAATAAGAAATATTTTACTATACTAATTGGGTTTGCTCTATTCTATGTAGTAACAAATTATTTGTACAAAAGACATACGTTATACAAACAAGGGCTATATCTTTACAGAAAGCTCCTACATTGAAGCATTCTCAGAGATATTGGTATGATACTTTTCACAGAGTTTTTGATTATATAAAAAACACATACAAATGTTTTACACAGCTTTGGTTTTGTTTTGCTTACATAACCCTGTTTGACACATCTTGCGTTTAGCGGCTTTAGATGTTCCTTCGTCCCTATAATCAGCCATGAGTAATGGTGACAATAGTCAATAAAAACTACGTGAAGATGTAAAGCTAAACTAATTAGGCACTGTGCAAACACTAAAATATATCTGACAAATCATCCAAACCACTCCATAGCTACATATATGAAGTATTCTACACCGTGCAACTTTGTATTGTTTACATAGAGGTTGCACTGAGGTGGTAGTTTGCTGCATTTTGTGCATCTGTCAGGATTACTAACTTTTCGACTGTGCAGTATTTACCTGTGGAACAGAGTATAAAAATTTTAATTAAAATAGGCATTAACAAATAAAATCTCTTAAAGCCCACCAGGGGGAAAAAGTATTTTAAAATAAGCAAATATCAGTTTATTTCATATAAATTATCGTTTTATGAAAACAATGACAGGTATTTAATTTAAACCATACTGCAGATTTGCTTCAAAAATTATTTGGCAGCTTTTATCGCTGAATTGATTATCTGCCGTCATGAAACAGGCCACTGCCCAAACTTCAGGTTGACATGGCTCGTTAAAGGCTTTAACGAGAATGCTACACAAAACGCACAAATTTAAAGGTTTTATGATGACGCGGACATTACTCATGTGGGGCTCGCTTCACCAGGTGTCCGGTGCGCCATATAACTGTTCCACATCTAATGACGTGGATGTTGCCAAGAGGAAATCTGCGTGCAGCCTTCAGAAATTTACTGCGCGAAAATGACTTGTCTCGTAAATCGTTCACCGCCTTGTTCTTTCCAAGCATTGAAACTTTTAGATCTATTCGATCCACGGTTCCTTAAATAATCTATCGCTCAGGCAGTTTTTGGATTATCACCTATTAAAGGAATAGGAGGTTATTAATTATCGGCGAACCATATTTGTAATATGTATATCAAGAAAGATACACCTACAACATCATATTCAATCAATACAGGTTATAAATAAATGTTCCAATGCTCTATGGTAGATGATGCGTTCAATCTCAACGTCTTTTGTAAATGCAGTAAAATTTTCCTTTTGTCACTTACAAGGATATCTCTCGGGTTCGAAAAAGCAAATTATGTGCT
>CM060832.1:35870000-36075000 GCA_030762175.1 Metallyticus violacea
TAATCCTGATATATGAATAAATTTCTGTAATTGGGTGTTACGGAATGTTAGTAATAGTAATAGTAATAATAATAATAATAATAATAATAATAATAATAATAATAATAATAATAATAATAACGGAATGTTAGTAATAGTAAAAATAGTAATAATAATAATAATAATAATAACGGAATGTTAGTAATAGTAAAAATAGTAATAATAATAATAATAATAATAATAATTTATCTAAAATATTCTTTACTGATGAAGGACAGTTTCATTTACATGGTCAAGTATTCACAAAAAATAACAGGTATTGAAGTGCAGAAACCTCTGATTTTAATTTATGGGATGGGGTTGAAAAATAAAATGTATAACACAAAAAATTATAAGAATTAAAAGAAAACTTCAACTTAGAAATTGGTTCAATTTCGGAAAATGAAATAATATATGTGGACCAAGTACGTTGGAGTAAAGAGGGATGAAAGTGATAAAAACAGTAAGGTAATGGTGATAAGTAAAGAAGGAAAATAGCATGGAAGGAATAGATGTTGGAAAATGTGAAAAGTTTGGAATATCTGGGAGTATTAGTCAAAACGATGGAAACAATAGATAAAAAAGTTAATAATAGAATAAAGAAAGCAATAAATGTGTATTATCAAATTTACAAAATAATGGTACGTAAAAGGAAAATTAGTTGGAAAACAAAAACCAGAGTATATGAAGCAATTTTGCTGTATGAAAGCGAAAACTGGACCGTTCTAGATAAACATTCTAATAGAATGGAAGCAGCTCAGATGAAATATTTAACAAAAGGGTTGGAAAGACTAGAAGAGATCAACTTAGAAATATATTAAAAAGGGAGATTTTAAATTGAAAATATAATTAGTATAATGGAAAGAATTTATTTTTATTATTTAAGGACACTCTTTAACAGTTCAGGTCATCAGCGTCCCATTCAATTGAGGGCGTGAAACGACCAACAAATTTTGCTCAGTGGTCTCTTCTTTCAGGCTTGAGGTTCTTTTTCGTGCCGTAAATCTACGACACGGGACCAACGGCTTCACTTCCCTTCCCTAGGGCTCCGGCTAAGTGCCCCTGGTTGGGCACCAATCTTGTAGCGTTCTGTTGTTAGCGCTGAGTGACCTCACGTTGTGATGCCAATTTTGAAGTGGTTTCGTAGATTGATTATTGATCCCTTCGGGTTGTTGCCCACGCTCAATGGCAACAGCACTGTTCTCTGACTGAGGTGTTCTCCAGGTTTTCCTCAGTGCTCATAAATAGCAAATGATGGGGAGGTACCCTAAACTTAGGCCTGGAACCTTCCATCCTTAAAAAAATCATTTCCAAATTTATCATTTCATCTATCATATCATTTATCATATGTATTATCAGTGTGCACTGTCTCTTGATACCCCAAAAATAAAAACGGGAGTTAAACACTATTTTATAAAATACGTCTAGGATTTAATAAGTAAAGCCTTTTTTTTTTCATTATTTTTTGCACTACTCAACTTTGTACATTGTAGCTCTGGGAAGAAAGTTGAGAAATTTTCGGAATAAATTCCGTGTGCGCATACAGCTGATTTGTATTTAAAAAAAACACACAAAAGTGCATAAGCTCTGGACATCGTTTGAATGAATATGTACTGCCATGAAATTGTCAGGAAAGAGGTTCACAAAATGACGTTCGAGAGATGGCAAAGGGAGAGGGAAGCGGAGTTGAAGCTTGGACGCGGCGGTTGCGGTACGCGTAGTAGCCGAAAGGTAAAATCACCGCGTGAGCGGACAAATTTTATAACAAACTCCCTCTAGCTATTGCGTCACACAGGCTTACGTGCTACAAAATACATTTTAATAATTGCACCAGTTACTGCATCGATGGCACGGTGCTGAGAGATGGGGAATGGCGAGCGTCCCGGAGTACAATATTCAATAAGTGGCTTAATCAGGAATGCTGGTATCAGCACTGAGTTACATTTTACAGAAATAGAAATAAATGAGATTTCTCACCTTATTTTGGTACCTTCCCACTCTCTAGAATAATGAAAATTGAAAAACAGGAGAATATACCGTAAATATAAAATATGCACACGGTTTGAAGAATAATTCTGCAATTTGGACCTGGCTGGTTGAACCCTTGAAGCAAATCAATTTTCATTGATAAAGATGAAATTATAGAAACAAGTGGCTTGTGGAAATGTCAAGGCTGGCTATATATTTTGCCTGGTTTTAAAGAGTAGCGGTCAAGGGTTTAAGAGTATAGGAAAAGCACAGACACAATATGCTTTAAATACGGAACATTTTATAGAAAATATTTGTAAAACTTTATTGCCTTCCTTTAAAAGTTTAATATAAATTGAATTTACCTCGTTGTTAGTAAACAGCAGTTTTCCAATATTGATTTGCTGAAGAGAAATGTAAGCTGCCTTGTACATTTCATTTAAATGTGCTTTCCTCAAAACTTTAGGTAATGAAGTTATTTTCAATCTGATTATAGGAACATTTGTTTACCAATTTTATTTAATATTAGCAAAATTTAAACATATATTCCATGATTTTATTAAAAAATAATAAAGCATCCTTAATCGTATTAATTTCTATGAAGCCCAGGCGAATGCTCTTTTCTTCACAACGTAATTACGAACTTGAATCACGGAAAAGTAAAATGAGAGAATATTGCTACACCAGTAAACGAACATTTTTGTGGGGGGAAAAAGCAAAATAAAAACAAAATTCTCCCGCGGTTAGAAAATGCATTCACTGAATTGGGGAAAAAATTGTGTGTGCGTGCATGCGTGTGTGTGTGCGCGCATTTCATATCCTTCCGTTTACCACACCACAGTGTAGGCGGGGAATACTGTAGTTTTAAAATGACAGCTCTTTCTCTGGAGGTATTTTTCTCGCTAATGAAGCCACTTCTGCAAAAACTGGATGCTTTATTCATTAATTCGTGCGCTATTTATTGGAAAATTGCCCCATAGGTATAAAGTCGGTTATGCTGAAAGAAGTAAATGTATATGTGTATGTGCATATATATCCAAGGTTTTAGAGTCGCGGACATACTAGGCATTTCTTGTCTCACTTCTAATGGTAACCCCTTTCACGAATATTTCCACGAGTTACAAGCTTTTTAACGAATTCCAAAGGAATGTAGCTATTGAGGTTGTACCCATGAGTCGATTTTTGAAAAACTTCAAATCTTCATCTATCCTACCTACTAGGCACTAGCTTTGTCTAGTGCATAATTCTGTTTTCTTTTATACGTAAGAATATGTACAAAGAGTAAAATATCATTCAATGCCTTACGTTTTTCATTACACATTAATGCAAATTTATTCGCTGTTCAATAAAGCAGATTGTGTTAGTAATTTGTGATTTAATTTAAATTTACATAATTAAGATTTTACATTAATAAATATCTCAGAAGAAGCATTATTTTTCTCTTCCATGCCAGAAAATAAAACAAAGAAAGACACACTTTCATAGGCCAGTATTTGAACCCCGGCGTTTCACCACTAAAGCCCAGCGCGGGCACAGTGCAACACGAGTTGGAACACGCCGAGATGCGCATAAAATTTAGAATTCAGCCGAAATCGATACAATGAGATTCTATATACGGGTGACAGCCATAATTTAAGTTGTTTAAAAGGGGGTTCAATGTGCCTTTTTTTTTTTTTTTTTTTTTTACCCAAACCAGTTATAATGTCCTTCTTTTGTAATATAAATAGTTCAGCTTTTCGTGTACAGAGCTGATACATTAAAGGACATGAAATAATAAGTAATATAAAGTACTTGAAACTCTTTTGAGACAAAGTTTTTAGTAACGCAATAAAAGCAATAACTTACAGAGTAATTCATCATTATGCATATTCCAAGTTAAGTAACTATCAACCGTAACACCAAACAATTTAGCACTTGTAATATTCGAGTAACCCAAGTTAAAATTTAATATTAATAGTTTTATATTGTTAATTTAAATATCACTGTAATCGAACAATACTCTTATATAAATTTTCATTACAATCCTCTCTATTAATAATCATATTGTCACCATTTATATGAAATGAAGTTGATTGCTCATAAGAAATAACACACTCGGGTAACGCAAGATAATCCAATTACTCGTCTATAGAATGTAATACATAAAAGGTCATTGTTTTCAAACTAGACCGTAGGATTCCAAAGTGAAACAAAAGTTTAAAAAAAAAGTGTATTAGTGTTAAATGAGAACATTCTGTAAAATATCACTCATGCTATTTGTGTGACGTCACAGCAAAACTGAGCAGAGTGGAGTAAAAACTTAATTTTTGTTATTGCAAGAGAGGCAAGCATGCATGACTGATGCGGTAACAAATATAAAACTGGCAGGTTTTAACGGTGCCCATTTAATGAATTGGGCAATTCTTTTCCCAGTGCAATTACTTCATGAAATGGTGAACGTATTGCTCTATTCATAAAATAGGCAACATATGTTGGTGTTTGGGGTCCGATCTCGACATTCCAAGTAAGAAGTTTGGAGGAAAACTGATTAACAGTCAGTGAACAACATGTCATTAATTTAAACAACAGAAAATTTTCACCTGCAATGTCTCGTTCTGTGATCTGGAGGATGACATAATAAAATTTCAGGATTAGAAAGCTTTGCTTTATGTGATGCAACTTAAGAAAGGGTGGAATTTACCTCTGCGTTATCTAAATGAATACACTTAGCAAGAGTGTAGAATTATGCACATTCATTTACTCTGCATGTAGGCCTTAATTGGATACTTCAGAAAAATGTAAGCTGTGATACACATTGCAAAGAGTTGGAAAGATGTTCTTTTCAGGAATTGGTCAAAATTTGATAGATGTTCGAGACAATTGCACCAAAAACTTAACAACTTACTATTGTTGCTGAGCTGTTGATGATGCTGAACCGTATGCTTCAAGTTGTTATTTCTCCGCAAACTCTTTAATCGAAAGCTGTGAACACAGCCGTCAAGCACACGCTTTACAGAGTTGCGCACCAAGTTCGGAGTCCCTTGAGGTTGACCAGCTTATAGGATGTATCGACATATTCTCAAGTGACGTATTTCAAGTCTGAAGTTTATGAGGTTCCTTTACCTAATAGAATGGTTAGAAGTTTACGAGAATTTAAATCTGGTTATAAAAAAAATCCATCTCGCAGGAGCTGCGTAAAATAGGGGAACTCCTTAACAAGTCGAATTTGTGAAAAAAGTTATTAACAGCCCGGAAGCTTAAACGTTTATTTTGGTTGAAATAGGCAGACAAAAAGACACTTCAAATAATGAAAATAGACATTAACATGGGCATTTATTAAAAGTGAAAACAGGAGTAATATCATTCATTAATAATGAAAACATGTATTTGATACTTAATAATCCCTTTATCATATAATTAAAGTACTTAACTTACTTTTTTGGTTACAGCAACAAGATATTTTTAAGTATCAATTGCCATACTCATCCGCTTGTCAGAGAGGACATTTTTTCATCGGAAGCTCTACTTCTACTGGAGCGATTGGAAAATATTTAAAACAGACTATCCCGGAAGGACTCATATTATTTACAACAGAACATTCACTTTTCAAAACATGGCGGAAATGTTGATCAAGACAAAGTAAAGCAGTTTTGAAAGAGAAAGATAAAAGCGTTGCAGCTGTGCAATAAACCGTCCCTACAATGTGTTCACTCCGGAAGTAAGACAGATACTAACCCGATTCCCCTATAAACATATAAACAGATGCCTCTTTTGCTCGTTCGCCAGGACTATTCAAAACTACTTTACTTTGTCTTGATCAACATTTCAAAATATTCTGAACGGAGAATGTTCTGTTGTAACTGGTATGAGTTTTTTTCGAAATAGCTTGTTTTAAATATGCTCCAATCACCTTAGTGGAAGTAGAACGTTCTTTTTCCTCGATGAAAAATGTTTTGACAAGCAACTGATTATAATAGTTGATGCCCCAAAAAAACAGGATGCATCGCTTTAGGTTAACGAATGGTCCTACTCTGCTGGAACTCGATGAATCGTTTGTTAATTTATTGTTATATGCAGAGTTTTGTTGTGATAAAACAAATGTTGCGGTGTCTACAGCGTTAACATACACACTGGTATGCATATATACATTTTTTACATCGTCATTTTGGGTGCCTAATAAGTAAGATTGATGGAGATTTGAAGATTTTTTTTAAAAATTCTTTTTATGAGTACAATCGCAATAGCTACTACGTTCCTTCGGGATTCGCTATAAAAGCATCTACACATTTGCAGGTTCGATCAAACTTGCTTAGGAACTTCTAACAGTGGGTAAACTTTTGTGCATAAAGTCAAACTTCCTCTAGCTTAGAAAACTCAGGAGTTGCGTCAGTGCAGCAGAGAGACCTGATCACTTTGTCAAGTACTTAAAAAAAAGTAGATGGGAAAGTGAGAAAGAAAGTAAAAAAGAAAAAAGCCAAGTTTTTGACAAAAGGAATGAGTAAGCTGTGTTAATTGATGATGTTCTATCAGAAGACATTTCACTTTAAGAACAAGCTTTCTGTCTCAGTAAAAGTGGAAAGGGGCTTCTTGCTGTTCAACTCTTTGTAAAGAGAAAATCAACAGTCTACAGCAGTTACTAGTTGTGCATTGTAATGCAATGCTATTTTCTATAAAAGAGTTTTTACTCTTATTATTTGATATAGCATTTTCTGTTGTTTTACGGCAGTCGTGTATTTATTAAATAATTTTGTGCATTGAAGCCCTGGCCTTCGTGGCCATATAAATCATGTTTTTCGGTAGACAATGAGCTTTAAAACATATCTACTGAATATTATTACTAATTTAGAAAAAAATACAGACAGGAGTATATAAGTTAAATTTGCATACAAAATTATTTAAATAATATGATAACATTCTGTGACCAAAATCGGAGATATTAGAACATGTCAATGTATTCAAATTTTCCTCAAACATCCTTTGTAATTTTTATTACAACATTTTCTTTAAATGCAAACGAAACCTCGAAGAAACTGGCATGCAATGAACATTTGTATTCTACTGTCAGGAAATCAAGAGAAGAGGATATAGAAGCAATTCTGATTCAGTTTATTTTATATAGCAGGATGTTTCACACTTCATAATGAAATATGTGAAAGGGTGTAATGGCTGCAAAATCTTATTGCTTTGGAAGAAAATCTGGCAACAGAAGGTCTGCAGGAGAGAAACAGCTACAGATTTTATATTTCAATTGCTATGGAGGACTATACATTATTTCAGATTTTGATTTCCTCTGAATTTGAAAATGCTTTTTTGAAAATTGGGAACCATGTGAGCGTTTTATAAAATGTTTGCGAAAAGTTGAAGAAACAATCATCGACTTTTATGAGAAATGTATTGCATATGGTGTGGAGTTAATGGTCCTTGTTAGGAAAGTTTGCCAGGTTCTAGAAAACACTTTGGGTAATTATTACTAAAAAGTAATTAATAACAACAAATATGTATAAATAAATAATTTTTCTCTTATTTAATTTGAAATGAATATTTTACTAGTTATTACTTTGAAAGTGTTGAACATTTTTGTTTATTTAAAGTTTATGTAATTTATTAATAAAGCAATCATATCGGTCATCTAAGTATTAACATTACGGGAGTGGGAGCCATAGCACGACCTTACTTAATCTTTCAGACAGGCTATTCTGGGGCTGGAGTCACGCTTCCTTTCACGAACGGCAACAGAGAAAATTGAACCTCCTAGCAGTCTCGAAGACTGGTTAGAAAGTGTTATAGCGTTTCTGCTAAAAAGACAGCTGTAAAGTGTATTGTTGTTTTGCGGGATTCCCTCGTGAGTTAGACAGAGTTAGTATAGAATAGTACACCCCGAAAAGTTGAATGGTATCGTTCCTCTTCTAAACAAACAGCAAATCGTAAACCCATTACAGTGAACTGAGCAATTGTTTCGTTAAAACCGGCTGGAGGAGTTAGCGTGAAGTGTGTGTTGGAAAGTGTTAGTGTGGAGTATGCTGTATTACTTTTTGTTAATATAATACACTGAAGATGTTTCTGTTCTCAATGAAAAGAAGGAAATTCTAACCCAAATGAGCAAACAATTCTGTGTCCCTATCAGCACAAAAAGAAATAATTGCTTGCTAGTTTTCGGATATAATTAAGAACATTTTCACAGCAGGACTTGAAATTGTGAGGAAACACAAGGCTCCCTTAAAGGCAACATTCGCCCTTTTCGCAACCAAAATGAACCAGACTCTTTGTTACAAAAAACAAGAAGTTATCTCATCTCTTGCAAAAGCTGATACAACGGAAACCATCATCAAAGCACCTTCTTTGCTGCAAGATGGAAAAAAAGCCATTAGCTCCAACTCAAACTAAGAAATATCTCGCTTATATAGTTTGGAATACATGCAGAATTAAAAGAACATGCATTTTCCTTACCATTATTATTTTGTGTATGTGCTACATTACAATTTCCCATTTGATTTCGCTGTATACTGAATGTGATTATTAATATATATTTTTTAATGATTTATTTATAGACGCTCTTTAACAGCTCAGGTCATCAGCGTCCCATTCAACTCAGGGCGTGAAACGGCCGACAAATTTTGCTCAGAGGCCTCTCTTTCAGGCTTGAGGTTCTTTTTCGTGCCGTAAATGTACGACACGGGACACACGGCTTTACTTCCCTTCCATAGAGGAAGCCATACTTGGGATTTTTACGCCCCGAAAAAATCCATCGGCCCTGGCCGGGTTCGAAACCGCGATCTTGGGTTTAGGAGGCAAGTATGGTAACCACTACACCACCAGGACCGACTATTATTAATATGCTTCATACAAAGTTAATTTTTGGAGTGAGATTGCTTGCTTTTGAGCGTTAAGACTGTTCCACCCGCCTGTTTTGTTGAAGTCACAACCAGCTCTTCGCATTCCCTGGAATTGGGCTTGGTTTTCTGTGCTGCCGCTTATCAAAGACGTGACTCAAGCACACCAGCATGGTCTGTCTATAAGCGTAACATGGGTGTGTGGGTTGTTACCAACAGAAGATAAACACTAGATAGTAGCGCACGAAGAAGGGGTAACGAGTAAAGCTGAATTAAAACAATGTCTTAAACCAAACTTTAGCGAGCTACTATCTAACCTAAGTTAATGTTAATTATTAAAGGATTCTTGTGATAATAGGGGCTAAACTTCAAGAATGAGGTTGTACGTGTGCGCCTGCAATATTGAAATATAATCTCTACGTTAAATTTAATTTAACAGTGATAGTAGATAACCTAACGGTATTTTCATATGCCTGAAGTTATTAGGGTGAAAAATGGAACACATGAACAATTATTAGAATATTAGAAGTAGGATCAGCCGGTGATAGTGGTTTGGCAATCTGTGCAGCCACTACCAGAAAGATTTCCACGCTTATCTCTGTGCGTCCTTCAGGTAATTTTTCCAACCTACTTTGTTCTTTGCCTTTGATTACTAGTTGCTGACAAAATGGATCTTTAGATCGCCAGTTGTTCGTCTCTTTTGTTGTCTTACTTTCCTGCGGCCGGTTCTTAGATTCCAGAATATTTGTATTATTCAAGCGGCATGACCTGTCCATTTCCGTTTGATGTATTTCGCTCTTGTCATATCCACTCCTCTCATTTTCCTGATATCTTCATTGACAATCTGACCTCTCAGACTGATCTTCATCTCCATTTTCCTCTGGCACGTTTCTAATTTTCTCCTCTCCTTGTTTGCTAGCGACTACTTCTAAGTGCCGTACAGCATGCAGCTGGTAATTACTGGTTTGATTTAAACTCAATGTCCTGTTTATGAGGATAAACTTCAGGCTCCAAGATTTGACCATGCTGTCGAGATATGTGTTTGGACTTTCTTGAGAGTAGGGTTGTCGGGCGACATTATCTGGCCAAGGCAAATATATTATTTGGCATAAAGCGATGCTTCTATATTTAAGGTATGTAAATATGAGTGTAATTAAAGCTAGGAAGGGGAGAGTACCAACGTCAGGAAATTAAAAGAAATCATTGGGCTTAAAAGGAAGTAGTATTATACTAAATCGTAATTCGGGTTTATGTATGATCACATTTTTGGGGTTTACGACAAATGATTAGGTTAAGTTTAGTGCCCAGTGAGTACAGGAAGGGATATATACATTGTTTTCACCTGTTCTCCATCACAGTCCGTATTATTATTGCTGTTACGTCAACAATTATAGATACTGTACGGCCGGTCGCTTTTGGTTTCTAAGTAAATCAACTTTTAAGGCTGCCTTGAAAGGTTGCACAATGCACATGCATTCAGAATGCCAGTGATTCTTTTGAATATAGAGCAATTTACATGTTGGTGTATCCCAAGTTCAGAGAAAGAAACATTTTGTAAATGTATGCTATATTGTATTTTAATAAGAATTGTGCTCAAGTTTTACAGTCGTTACCGATTTTTACTAATAGCGAGCGTTATCGAAAGGGATGTTACAGGGAAAATGGCGTGCATTTTTATTGAAAATGGTATCATTGTATTGTATCTTTCCTGCCATTTCCAAGTACACAGTGAATATAGCCCTATTATAAATATTAAGAGAATTGCATGTGGGATAGTGCAAAGTGAAGATACAAAATCAAAATGGGTACAACAAGGGAATATTTTGATGTTATTAATTGAATTTTTGCAGCGTTCGCCTTTTCAAGAGCATTATCCGCTTGGTGGACACTGCTTTCAAATTTACACCAAATTCATAGTGATGGTTTTTACAATGACATCAAAGAATGGCGGAGATTAATTACTTACATTTTCCCTTGGGCGCTATCAACAAAAAGAAGTATTTTCACAAGTTAAAATTTTGAGAACATTATTATTTCATAAAATAAAAAAGTAACAAGGTTTGTCAGACGTTGAAATTGTTTAAAGTTTAGCAGAGTGCTACATTTATAAAGAACAGCACTTTATAACCCCAATATAAACTTCAATGAGAAGCTAATACACTTTCTTTGTAAAAAGGAAATATAAACCCTTGGGATTTTGCACACAGAAAGGCTGTGAAAACATTTTTCAATTATCCTTACATAAAAGAAATTTCCAAACGTAGCTTTTAACTCTACAAAAAAAGCTGGCTTTAGATTATATTTTTCCTCTACTCTTCCGCGTTTGTTTAACAACTCTAACCTAATAAAAGAAACACGCGGATTCAAGAACAGCAGTAACATGCAATTCTTTACGGCTGTCTGATCGCGTTAAGTTGGTAGCTCTGCGTTAGTCGATATGTCACTTCCGTGGATGGCTCAGCCAACTGAACTGTACCAGGAGCACATCAAAGCGCTGCAGTCTCCCACGTGCCCTCGAGGAGAGTAGCGTATAACTTTGGTCTTCATAAATAATGCTGCGTGAAAGTGCAAAAGTCGAGCAAGTCCATTTAGCAGACCGGTCTCCCGCTTAACTTTGATTTTCCGAGGCAACTGCGTGCAGATGACTTTCATAAGCTTGTAACGTTCTACAGAAACTGACGGCTGCATACTGTAAGGGTGGAGTTACAAGTTTCATCTACCTGGATACTATATTTAGTTTCAGTAGCGTGAAATCGTCTTGAGAGCACCATGTCCCATTCATTTTTCATATATACAACGGTTTAGCAATGAAAGAAAGCTCTGTAATATAATAACAAGAAAAATTGAAACTTTTAAACAACACGTGATAACTTTCTTCTGCGTGACAAGTTAACCATATACAACAACATTTAAACTTTTAAGTATATAGAACTTAGATCACTAATGATTAAGAAAATTTAGTTATGTGAAATATGGCATGTTTTGTGTACAGGTTTCAGCGTTTCTTTGTTTACTGTATTTGAAGAACATTTATGAACGTTTTACGCAAACAATAGAACGCCACATATATTATTCACACTATCCTTTTCAGAAATGTGTTACGAAAATATTTACCGTTAATGATACGGGTAGGATTTTCACATCTTTTCTATATTACAACTCTCTTTACTTTTTCTCCAACCTTTATTTCATACTATTGGAACTAAAATCTTTTGTACTGCTTTCTCACCGTGTCCAAAAAGTGAAATGCACACTGTTCTTTTGAGCGCTTATCAGCTTGAGCTATTGCTCTATATGTTGGTCTACATTTGTTTTGAGTTCTGTTTATATTGGTGATGGTAGTGCCAATGTCTTATTGCAGTTATTCCATTTACTGGTAGCGTAGTTCATTGAATGTGTGCACCGAGAAATGGCGGACTACGTTGCGCTAGATGATGAACATGCAGATGGGACTAAGGTGAACATGGAACAATAGCGGAATGATGGTAGGGAAAACTGTAGGCAATAAGTACTCCAGCACGACTTGGCTGGATTCATTTCTGTTTCTAGTCTTATTGCATTTTTTATTTTCAAAATACTGATTGAATGTTAAATGGAGTGAGTACATGATTTTTCATTTGCCTGACACAGTTTTCTTTTCAGGGGGTGATAAAATATGTTTCATTATCATCAAGTGACCAGGGCTGGTAGCATTAAAAGTAAATGTGATGTCATTTCCACAAATGATTGTATTATCTGATGCAGAGTTGGATTCGGAATTTAAACGTCCATTATTTTTTATACTGGTTCATTATATTTTGTTTTTGTGCTTGAAGGGTTTTCAGCAGTTTTATGTATACATTTTTAATAACCTTCACGATTAATAAATGCCATTACTTTCAAATAACCTTCGCCATTTGCAATTCATCTGCACGGATAAAAGCACAAAGTGTCGAAATATCGAAAATACAACTCATCTAATAAAAATGTGTATGTATTTATGTAATGATCGTGAAGTACAACAGATGTCGCTAATCGTATCATACGTTCTTCTTTTTTAGAACGTTAAGCAATTATGTTATTCGCACAAAGCCTCAGAACTTTGCTAACATAACCTCGGATTTACAACAAAGTAAAAAAATGATGCACAATCACTCGCACTAACAAATAAAATTGTTAAATTATTTTAAACTGTTGGAAAAACGCATACAGACATACAAAGAAAAAAAAGCTACTTTCTTTCGTTTACAGTCCAGTGGAGCAGTGTTCAAAAAAGAAATTTAGGGCATATTCATATATATCGAACAGCTTACCAGCTTAGAGTAGAAGCCATTGACGGAACAGATCAAATGTTAGATCAGGATCAAAGGGACCTCCACGGGTGGTCGAGGACGTAAGGCGCGGACTCGCGACGGGAGGTCTGGGGTTCGATTCCCACCGGAACCGTCCTCCCTGACTGTTTTTTTTTTTTTTTTTTCCAGGTTTTCCTCAGTCCTCAGGCAAATGTCGGGGAGATACCTTAAAATTAGGCCTGGAACGATTCCTTCCTTTAAAAAATCCTTTCACAATTTATCATTTCATCTCATGTATTACCAGTGTCCACTGCCTGTGGTGCCTCAGAAGCAAAAACGGGCGTTAAGCACCGTAAAAAAAAGGATCAAAGAGCTGGCACGTTTGGAAGTATGTCAAGAAGTTTTTGGCTCAGTAATGCAATCAAAGAAAACATATTCTGCACCGAATCCCTAACCTGCGACGAAACATGGATATACTATTATACCCCTGATCGTTGCAAGCATGCAGTGGAGGAAAAGAGGAGAAATCCGCTCCTGTCAAATGAAAAACTCGCCTATCAGCTAGAAAAGTTTTTATGACAGTTTTTGCAACTGCCAAGGCGTTTTACAATTAACTTTTTTCTTCATGAATGTCGAACAATTAACACAAATTTTTATTACCAGCTTCCTGCCGAGGCAAATCGCGCTTAACGGTGGAAAAGACAACGGTGTTACAAATTCTTCTCCTGTGGAACAACGCCTGACCGCATACAACTGTTTTGACAAGGGAAAAACTAGAGGAAATTCATTGGACAGCATTGGAACACTACCTACAATTCAGAAGTATCACCTTGCGGTTATCATATATTTTGACCGTTAAAAAAAAAAGCATTGGGAGGTCTGCAATACTACAACAACGAAGGTGGGATAGTATTTGTATGCAACTGACTAGAAACCCAACCCACTTCCCCTTTGAACACGGGATTAAGCAGCTCCCTATCCGCTGAAAGAAATGTGTTTGTAAGTCGGGAAATTAAGTGGGCAAAAAGATATGCATCCCCTATTTTTTAATTTGAATTTCAATAAATTACAAAAATTAAATATCTGAGTTATATTTTAACCTAATAGTGTTTAGCGCCCGTATTCAAAACTGAGACGCCTTAGACGATGGACACTAATAAGATGAAATATTTCTTTGACGAGGTAAAGAAATCTTCCAGGCCTAAGTTTAGTGTATTTCCCGAAATTTGCCATTGATGACTGAGAAAAATGGAATAAAAATTAAACTAAGGAGGATGATCCTTGCAGGAATCGAACCTCAGATCTTCCTTTCTAGAGTTCGTGCCTTAACTATAGTGGAGGAGAACAAAACTGATAAATACGGAGGTGGAATCCAACAGAAGTTCTAGTATCGTAGAACTGCGGCGATAAATGTAAGAAGCCAATAGCGTGCAGAGATAGTAAATATGTCACATAACTTTCAATTAATATCCCCTTTAAAACAATATAGCACTTACCGTGAGAATGCCCTCGTAAAGCTTCTTATGTACGCCATGCATGAGAGCGATAAGGGCAGTAAATATCAAATGTTCTACAGACGCACAGCCATTAGTGTTTTTAATGCGGGAACGCCTACTCCGACCGTCTTTTGTTTTCACCAGAGCTAGCAACCAGGTTGCTTGTAGTGTGTGAAAAGTCCTACCAATAGCGCTAATACATTTTTCAATAGCTCTTGTGAAAGTTTATTTCGCTTTCGTAATATTAAAATGTTAAATTATTAAAACTCGTTTTCAGTTTCAAAGTAACTACCTGGTTGTAAGTAGACTCAAGCGGAATGCTTTGTTGCTACTACTGAAACCCTCAATATATCTGCTACAATTTAGTGAATTCCGAAGGACTGCGGTTATGCCAGTGAAATGTATATATTTATATTTTTAACAAATTTCGAAAGAATATAAGCTATTGCTTGAACCCATAGAACGATTTTTGAATAATTTTTAAAATCTCCATCGATCCTACGTACTAACACCGAATATATATATATAATTAACAAACGATCTTCCCAGTTCGTTAACCAGCAAAATTGGATTATTGGGGGTTGGAGTTAACCTAAAGCGAAATTTTTTTAAATAATTGAAACATCGCTCTAGAAGCCGCAATTTTTTATTTTTCTCAACGAAACTTGTTATATTTCTTTAAAATAAATTTATAAAAGTAATTTCCGAAAATCAGGACAATCGACCGTAAGAAGTGTGAGCATACCTGAAAAACCCAAGGGGGGTTAAAGCGAAATTTAAAAATCGCTCTAACAGCCGAAAAGTAATATTTTTTTTAAATAAACTAGGTATGTGCGATTGAAATAAAATATGAAAAATAGTTGTTGAAAATCAGGGAAATCAGATTATTAGGAGTGAAAGTTTACTTGAAACCCAAAATTTAAAAATAACTCTAGCGACATTACAATTGTTTTTTCGCAACGAAGAATCGTGTATCTCACTTAAATAAAATATAAAGAAAACAGTTGTTGAAAAGTCGGGCCATTATGAGTGAGATTTTACCTGAAACCGAAAATTTCAAAATTTCTCTAGCAGCATCAATATTAATTTTTTTCACAATAGAACTAGGCATACGAACTTTAAATAAAATAAAAGAAATATATTCTGAAAAGCAGTGAAATCGAATTATTTGGAGTGGGGGTTTGCCTGAAAACCAAAATTTAAAAATCGCTCTAGCGGCATTTATACACGATTCTTTACAACAAAAGTCGATATATGTGACGTATATATCATTTAAATAAAATGAGAAAAATATTTTCTTAAAATTAAGAAAATTGGACCATTTGGAGTACGGATATAATTAAAAACCAAAATTTAATAAGCGCTGTTGGGTTTAATTTTCTCTATATTGTTTTTAAATAAAAGGACAAATTAATTCAACATATAAACTGTATTTATAACGATGCATGTGTTTTATATATAACAAAATCATCGGTGTGAAGATAGCAAATGTAATATTCATCGAATATGTTTGTGAGAATTTTATTTGTATGTAAGAGCGCTCTATAACAAACCTCAAAAAACTTTTTCATTACACATTTTTACTACAATAACATTTAAATTAAACTTCAAAGCCAATGAAAATCGATTTATGTTTATTGTGTATATTTGCTTAGTATGTTTTATCGAAACATATGAACATCCTAAATAAACAATATAACTCGAAACATTCTGTTATTTCTCTTAATTTTAGTGAATGTAAAGATGATATCAAGGGATCAGTTCATAAACATGATTACACTTAAAAATGTTTAAAAATACCCACACATATAGCTTTGTCTATCAATGCTCATATATTTAATCTATTTAATAATGTACCATTAATTTTTGGTTTAATCTCAATAATAATAATAATAATAATAATAATAATAATAATAATAATAATAATAATTCTAAAAACGTGCTCTCTCTTTTGTAATACTTATAGGTTGGAAGAATTCTAATTCTGTTTCCCTAATACCACACATTATGTCATAACTTATTTCATTTCATTAATTAATAAAGCATAATTTGGATTTTATATCCTTTTATAAAGATACTGTATTAGGTGATGAATTCGTTTAGTTTACGCAGTTTTTTTTTGAGATATAAATACATTTTTTCCGGTAGTAATGTTTTATAATAAATGAAGATTAAACGTTTTAAAATATTAAATTATAAAAGCATTTTATTTACAAACACGCAGCTTCGTGTTTAAATATCCATGAAATAATGAATGTACTTACTTAGTGCATTGTATTTCTTGTTTGTTCAATGATCTTTGTTCCAACGTATTTTATACTGTTCTACGCTAATACTCGGAGCATTCTTTTCTATACAATGAAACCAAGTAGACAAGCCATATACTCATAGCAAATGAAACCGTAATTTAAAGTAAAATGATGTATAACAAATAGTGTGACAAAACTGTATAAACAAGACAAAAATTAATTTAAAATTCTACCGCGCAAAGAACTGACTTAAGGTGCTATAATTCTGGAAAAGTTTTACTGCAAAATTATTAAAATAGAGTTACAAATTATTTTCTTACTTGAAATGGCGCCTGCCAGTTTCTATGATTTCCTGTCACTTCTCTGGCAAGAACTTGATTTTATTTGGTGGAAAACGCAAGTTCCCTAGAGGCAAAGTGTTTTCTTCGACCCAGTTCCTCACGTCATCAACGATGAGGCTATATCCTGTCAAGTCGCGCTGCATTGAATGAAACGTGTGCAGCATGTGGAGAGCAGGTAGGACAGGGAGAGCTCTGTATGATTAAAACGGTGATCTTAGCAGCATGCGGTCTAGCATTATCATGTCGTTCGATGCCTTTTGATCGTTTTGATGGTGCTAACTGACATTTTAATCAGTTCTTTATTGAATTGTTTCGTCAGATTACTTTTCCCCTTTTCCTTCCAACATAATAAACAGGTATTTTATACCTTAGATGTTGAGTTTCGGGGTATGCGGAACGAATTGATTCACATCTAACCCCCTTTCCTTGCGTTTAGGTTTGTAAAAACACAGGGTGCGAAACATTTCTGATCATTGAAATTAATCTTATAATATTAAATATAAGCATTATTATACAGTGAGATAATTTAATTTACGGGCCGGTATAGCGCGGCTGCGTACTGGGAGAAGCCACTCATTAAGGCTTACAATGCATGTGCATGTGGCAACTTGTAGTTAGTTTGAGGCAGACTTTTTCAGCGAGTGGTTGTATGTTTTGGTTATTCTGTGCTTTCCTTTTGTGTAAATTGTGTGCCAGCTGTTCTTCGTAAGTTATGCCACTACATATATAGTCTTGAACTGTTTTTTTTAGTGTCTGAGGAGCATTCTTTTTTTAGCATCTCATATAATACAGATAACTGCTTATTATTACCAACTATAAATATAATACAATTTTATGCTTTCAGTAAAAATAAAAATACTAACTTTACATGCAGTGACTCCCATCTCTTTTCCCGATTGTGGCGCCTTCCCCAGTAAGAAACGGTGCTCAAGTGGCCTACAAAATCCAGATAACCTCACAGTAGTTGTGTGTTTCAGTTTAATTTTTTGGTTAGTTTGCACTTGGGTGAGTAATGTATAAATCCCTGAGTTAGTATAAAAATATGAAAATTTGCTATTTTTCAAGCCATTTACTTGCGTTCTCTTATTGCTCCTGGAAACGAGGCATCTGGAAGTGTGCAACATTTAGGTTTCATTTTTGGTTAGTTTTTATCCTGTACTTTTTCTACATAAATAAAATGCATTGTGACATATGGTGAGTTTGGAAAAATGTATTGTATTATTAAGTTAGAGAAGCAACAGTTGAGAAGAAAATAAGGGTCTGTGCATGCGCCACATAGAGATTAGATAGCATTCGTTAACAGATGTCGAGAGTCCAGCGTGTGAACTTGAGGAGTGTGGACGTGCCGCCGACTACTCCGGGGTAGCTATCTGTATAAGAACTAGGTAATGCATAGCTAGTTACGATATTTTCCTAATTAGAGTAATTTTTAGATTAGTGTTGCAACTATGACCCCAGTTTGTTAAATAATTTACAGAATGCTATTTTAGGAGGTCGCGGCAATGTGCACAATCATCTTGCATTTATTACAAGTAAACCTAAAAAGTCAGTGTACAGTTAAGATTCACAAGAGAAAGTCCTTTCACAAATGACATTATCAAGTTATCTTAGGAAAAAATGTTGGGGGCTCATGCAATATACTGAAAAAATGGAACCAAAGCTTTCTGGGAAAAATATGTGGCACTGTTTTTTATTCTGCAAACGAGGGGTTGCAGAAGATTTTGATTTAGCTGCTCAAATTGGCACAAGAAAGCGCCCCCATATACTTTGAACTGATTAGATTCCAGGTGAATTATATCCCAAACGTAACCACCAAAACTACACAATCGGAAAACGTACCACCACTGAACATTCCAAAATTTACACTAAAAACATGACGACAGAAAAATTGCAAATAAAGATCTTTTTATTATCGATAAAAATGCCACCATAGACGTGAAATATTACAAAGAGTATATTCTTTGACCATATTAGATTGCTGCTGATGACAAAAGATGGTTGCCTTCACCAAAATAGTTCTAATTTGGGAATGGCAAGCGCATAGAATTACCAATAAGTGAACATTTGTTGATTTTAAACTATTATTGTTATAAAATATGCATTGTACAATAAAATAAATTATTTACAGTTTGTTTCATTACATATAAGTTATGTAGCCCGGTTACGTGTTACGTTTGAACCTCTAGTGGAATGACGCCATTGAGCAACCCCCCCCCCCCCAAAGACATACAAGTGATGCAAAACTTATCTAGTCAATCATCTACTGGTCAGGCATGCAACACCAGGCCGAACCAATCTTGACGTTATCGATCCGCTTGCAAATGAGATTTATATTAGGGTTGTGTTTTCTAGATCAGATTAACAAACATTTCCCAGCTTTTCCTATATAACAGAACATCAAAGTCTATACATTATTCATGACAAGTTATATGCTATATTTACTTACTGCACAAAAAACTAAAATTACAGTACAATGTTAAGCAGTATAGATTATTAAAATCACGAAATAAAACAATAAAAAGAGAAACGAGCTTATAATCTAACACCTTACCCATAGTGTTGGAAAATTCGTCTAACGTCGATTATATCTTCGCTATATAAAGTTCAATTGCAAACGATGCTAACTGCATGTTTTCCATTCACCTTTTAAAACATTAATCTGCATAACGTCCCAAAGAACTAAAGTTCATAGAATTTGATGAAAATAAACTCTGATAGTTGTTTTGCTCGCATCCTAACGTTTAGGTAAATTATGATATTAAAATATCACTAGCTTGGGGCACATTAATTACAATGCCAATTAAGAATCGGGTGGGTTGCCTGCGCGCAGCAGAGCGCATCTCCAGATTTCCGGATAAATATATTAAAGCCAGCCTTTTGCACGATAACTGCTTTTAAGCTCTTCGACGCTTATACTCGAAAAATTATGAAACATTCATAACTAACGTAAAGGCGTTCTTAGTTCTTTCCTTTGCTGTTCTAAAATAACGGATTTTTCCAACAAGAAGCACGTACAGCTTGAACATTCCTACTTAGAAATTCTTGAGACTAGAAGTATTTTTAAATTTTAGAAACGTGAGACAATTTGGTGAAGAACCCAAGTCTAAACATGCATTTGTATTTCGTATTCACTTTATACGTATTTGTGCTTATCCACTCGGTTGAACTAGTTTTTCTAGATTCATTCGTTCCTCAGGTGGTCACTGGTGATCCCAAGAGGTTGGCAGTTTCCACCCTTCTATGTTTACATTGCATTGACTCTTCTAAATCGTAAACTATTCCCTTCATTACTAAAACAAATGGCTGCTAATGCAGGCCCAACAACTGTTTAAGATTTATGTGTTTTATCATCAGCAATATATTCTAGTTTACTCGAAGTACGCTTATCTTATATACTTAGATAACTTGTAACTTATTTACTACAATTTTGACCATTTTGCAAAGTTTCATATACAAAAAATATTAAGGGTGCATCAAAGTGAAAATATGGAATTATAAACAATTGAAAATAACATGTTGATACATTGTTATGAGGCTATTTAAGGTCTACATACAATTTAGACTAGTTTATTAAAAAGTTATTAATTTTTCCCTGAAAAAGTAATATTTAGCAAAAATTGATATTTTCGAAGAAATATACCTATGTGCTCTTGAAACGTGCTGATTAAAAACTATGGGTTGTTCAATATATTTATTAGTTCGTTTTATAAAATCAAATAACTACAAATAAGCATGAAGACTACAAAATACTAAAGAAAATATCCTTCAAAAAGTATGAAATCTACAAGAAAATTTTATATAAACTTTAATGCGAAACACAGTAATGCAAGTGAAAGAAAACACATACGAGATAGGCAGGGGCAACGTGTCCATTAACACTGTGCCTACCGAAAATTAGTGTTGATGAATTGAAATGTTTCTTTATAGAAACTAGGCGTTGTCTGTGATTTGCATAGCTGATCCCCAAGACTTCGCCTGCCTTGTGCAAGTGCAATATGATTTTCCAAGTCACTGTCAGGAAGGGAGGTCTTTCGTGGAGTTTTCATTTCTATACTTGATCTTAGTTCATTTGGGGTTTTGCAGACTTGAAGCCCAACAGAAGTACCCGATTGCAGACAACATTGATGTAAAAATATTTCGCTATTAGAATATATTTGGGTAATGTGTTATTATTTTATTTTAGAGTAAATTCTATTTCTATAACTTATTATTAAAACAGATTCCCAAGCTCTCTTAATTGTGTTGTAGTTAACAGCAGATCGCTCATATATGACAGGTTGGTAACTCTTCACTTATAACCGCTTTCCTTCTATTTGTACATAACTGTAAACGGCAGCATAAGGGGCGTGGTATCTTACTGGGATTATAAACAAATAAGACGGCATAAACGTCAAGCATTCACTTTAAGAGTGATTGATGTGTAAGCAGAGAAAAAGAACCCGTAGAGTTCTTTACAAACAGATTTAAGAGCGAGTCAGGGAACGTGATTTTCTCAAATATTGCATTTAATTTAATTTAATTATCTCTTATATTATTGATAGTCACATGCCATAGTTTTCAACATGGAAACATTTAACAACGTTGTAGGCCATTTTCTTGGTATATTTAGTAAAAATTCGATTTTTTATTAATTTCGAGCCTACCCTATTAAAATCCTCACTTAATTTGCGATACTAATAACAGAAAAATGGACAGCGTATTTTTTTTAAAGATAATATTTTGACATTACCTTGTCAATATATACTTTCTTTAATGCGTTTTTGCTTTAAAATCAAAGATATTTTATGGAAAAAATGCAAATACATAATATCAATACTAGACAAAACAATTCTACATTCACCTCTTTGCTAATGTATTTTACTATCAAAAGACAGTACGGTGATGAACATAAATATGGTTGCTCACTCAACGATAATCGATAGGAATAAATTTTAAATGGATATTAAAGATTTTAGTAGCAGCTGACATTTAAAAGCTGCAAATGTCCAGACATTTAAAAACAGTAACCCAAAATAGGCATTGAGAGGAGGATAAAAATGCAATTTCTTTACTGCTTTGTAGTAGTGAACATTAATACGAGTGAAGTCATGGCACTCTAAAATTCAATATCTCTAATTTTAAAATGTTTTATATATATAATTATTTTATATATAGAAGCACAATGCTCTTCGACATTTCTGTTTAATGTTTTAGAGTCAAGTAGTAGCTAATAAACGAGAAACAAATGAAGTAAGTACAATTTTTGATGGTGTGAAAAGCCTTGCTAAAGGCTTTCGCCTATTTTGTCTATTGCCTAAAACGAAAAAGACTCCACTGACCACTCACTCAGGGAGTGTGTTTACATAGCCCTTAAACAGCCGTGTAAAGTTAATGCCCGAATGAATTCGACGATATTCCATCAGCTTCAGTGCATATCGAAGATGCCTTTGCGAGTCAATCGAATGGCAAGTATCAAAGGCCTCGCCGCTATGCTGTCAAGAGACTAAACCCGTCAGAAACAGGCATCTGAGACATCAGCAGAAAT
This sequence comes from Metallyticus violacea, assembly GCA_030762175.1. Classification (NCBI taxonomy): domain Eukaryota; kingdom Metazoa; phylum Arthropoda; class Insecta; order Mantodea; family Metallyticidae; genus Metallyticus; species Metallyticus violacea. Next base: position 35,892,677 of record CM060832.1, read on the forward strand.
TCGCGTCTTCCCCAGGAGGGTCCAGCCTAGCTTATCTCCAAATGCGATGACGTGGCTGAAGTCAGTTTCACGCCTCCATGATCAGCTGTGGCCTTAACAGAGATATCCTTTTAAGACGCGTATTCCCCTTCCACATTAGAACGCAACAGTTCATCAAAAGTTACCGGAGTGCAATTCTGTAACCAAACAACATTAAATTTAATGATTGCGTAACTGTCACACTTCTGTCATCTCAAAGAAAAACAGACCAAGCCATATAATCGTTGTCTTGGAGGAGATGAATTAGAATGTGCTTCATAGATGCAGAATTCTTGCTTCAACACCTTGCATAAAATGCTGCGCATGCGCTTAAGAACTTATTGTGCTGGTTTCTCGTGCTGCCAGTAGTTTTTCATTTGTTTCTGTGCTTTTTTTTTTTTCATAAGTTATTTGAGTTATGGGCTGGCAGAGCATGGCTGCGTATTGGGAGAAACCAATCGTCAAGCCATGTAATGCATGTGCAGGTAGCAGTTCATAGTTTCAGGAAAACTCTCGAAGAGTGGTTGTATGTAAATTGCTCTTTTGTAATAGTGTTTATCTCCCGTTTTAACTACTGAGATACCACAGGCGGTGGACACTGATGCTAAATAAGATGAAATTATACATTGGGAAAGGAGTATTTTTTAAGGGAGGAAAAGTTCCAGGCATTTGCAATTTATGAGGAAGATCTGGGGGGGAAAAAAAACTCAGTCAGGGAGGACGGTCCTGGAGGGAATCGAACTCCAGACCTCTCGCTCACGAGTCCGCGCCTTAACGACTTCGGTCACTCATAGCGCTAAATTGCTCTGCTTGTTATGCCACTACATAAATATAATCTTGAAGAACGCGTTTTATGTACGATACATGTGTGAAAACACATTATTGCAAAGAAGGGTCAAAGCAGTTAGCAAGAAAATTCATTTGTGTGGCCCTCGATTTTCCAAGCAGTCAAGCAGAATGCTAAAGGACGGAAACTTAACGGTGACATCAGCAAACTGGTTAGAGAAACGTTCTTAAAAACCCAGAATAAATAGCATTAACGAATGAATGGATAGGACTAAATTAATTTTTTTTGTAAGTTAAACATTGTAAAATTGTTTTAAAACTTTTATCGTTGAAAAAAAAATTGAAAACATTAACCATTCACCATGAAGCAGGTGATATAAAGTCTAAAATTATGTTTATTAATACATTGTAACTTCTGAATTTTTTTAATAGTGTTTAATGCCCGTTTTACTACTGAGGCACCACAGGCGGTGGACACTGATGATACAAGAAAAATGATATATTGGCAAAGGATTTTTTTTAAAGAAGGAAGCGTTCCAGGCCTAAGTTTAGGGTACCTCTTCGGCATTTACCAGTTATGAGGATTGAAGAAAACTTGGAAAAAACCCCAATCAGGGAGGACGGTCCTGGTGGGATTCGAACCCCAGACCTCCGGCTCACGAGTCCGCGTCTTAACGACCTGGGCCACCCGTGGCGGTTTCGCTTCTGAAATGTTGTAGTTTTTTCTCCTATGAAGTTTTGCAATTTTATAAATATTTGCAGGATATGTTGTTTTTCTTTAATTTTGAACCCTAACTTGAATTGTGTTTCAAAATTAGTTAAAGCTCAAAAACATCAATTATGCTACTGTTATTGACCTCTTGCGAACTATTTTCCAGTTGTTTGGTGTTTTTACCTCTTGATAGAGGCGGAGAAAGTTATCGAACTAGCACTTTCTCCTGAAAAAGAGCTTTCCGATTCCGTTCCTAGACACTATTTGATATGCATGAACATCTAGGCGAGTGAAACTAAAAAAACCAAGCTTCTATCTAGAGTAAGTAATCAAGTTTTCCCTTGCCATTTCTTCTGGGAATTTAGATTCTTTCTACCGTCATCTGGACAACGTTCTCCAGAGAGTCAGTGCTTTCAATGTTGTTTTTATTTTGGGGGGAGGGGGAGGGGCACATAATGTTTAGTAACTCTTTTCACTTCTTAGGCGCAAAAATGTTGTTAAAATACGTTGACTATCTAAGTATTCCTGGATATTGATAGACTAGAAAGGAAATCAATACTTATAAAACTTTTCTTAGTAATAAAAATCTTACAATACAGAAAAATGTACATAGCATAGCAGTCATTGCTTTGAAAATGACACAAGCGCTTGTGCGGGAGTTTGGCAACTTAATTAACAAGTGAAAACTATCACCACTGAAGGGCAGTTCTTTGTTATATGGAAAAATAGGGATTCCAAGTTGTAAGTTTGTTCCACAATATAGTGTCTCTTACACAAGGTGAGTGAGATAGGATCTGTGCAACAAATTCGGAGAAGAGATATAAATACAACGAGGAACATTTTTATTATTGTTTTATGGAGGCGGAAACACAGGTGTAAGGTTGACATTTGATAATTGTGACATGATGTTAATTTATTCTGCAAATGGGACAAATTCCAGAAGGTATTCAGTATGTGTGTACCGAATCTGACTGCAAACATTTCAGGCATATATAAACTTTTTATAAAAAGCAGAAAATATTCTCACTCAGTTCGTGTCATAGCGGTCAACTCAGAAAAAGCACAGACGTCCATTCCCAATTGATATTTACATTCGATTTCACATGCATGGACTACATACAGAGGTATACGGCGAGGTCAATGCAGCATTGCGCTGTGTAACGTAGGAACCAGTACACCTAACCATAAGCAGGAATGCACAACTGCTAAACGACGCGTCAGAAAATACTGGCTGTTTAATAAAAGGTGTTCCTCAGGGTAAGATTCACCTCTCCTTCGAATTTGTCGCAGAGGTCCTGAATTTCCCTGCATAAATAATATTTACATAAAGTAAAACATATAAAATGTGCAATTGAATAAAATACTTTTGTAATAATAAAGTTTTTCTTGGTTGTTGTTTTGTTTTGCTTGTGTTGAGAATTCATGCTTTTCCCGGTAGAGGTGCTATTATCAATGAAGGGAGAGAAAGGCTGGGGTAAACATTTGAATGTAAGTGTACTTTTAACCTGAAGTACCTACACCCAACTTCCACTCAATACAGCAACAATACTTAGGTGACCACCTACGTGGTTTAGTGGTAGCGTTTGCGACTATTAATGCAGAGGCCCTGGGTTCGAATTCCAGGTAGATCAAACTGTCTGGGTATTTTTTTTTTTCTGAATTTTCCTTACCCTAAGAAGGTGATTACCAGATATACTTTAAGGTATCACGAACTCCGAGATCATTGGTGCTATCATTAATTCATTTGATTTTATTCTTCCCTACAGACGTACTCCTATAGTATTCAGTTCACAATCTACAGGCATCTGGAGAAGAAAATGCAGTCAAAGCGACAATAAATAAAACATTTATTTCCTCTGCTTTCTCTCTGCCTGCCAATTCTTAAGGTGTTTACACTGACAGTTTTTTTTCCTTTTGACTTCCAAAATATACGGATCGCCTGGACGAGGCTAATTACTTGGAAGTGCTGCCGACGCAACCGAAAAAAGAAAAAGAAGAGCCGCTGCCCATAAAGTTAGTATTTTCCTGAAAGTATTACACTGTATTTAAAATCAATAATAACTGCTTACCTGTTTCATAAGAAACGTTGAAAAAGATGCCCCTCAGCGGCAATACATTGCAAGCTTCTGCGTGGAAAATTCCTTTATTTTATCTAAATTTTCTTCCGTAAAAACATGGTTTACCGTCATTGAGAAATCCTGTTTCTCTCAATTTTTAGCCCAGTTGGCTAGACAGTTCTGATCATATATGATAATATTCTCAGATTATCAAAGAGAAAGTCAGTAATCACTGGTATCATGCGAGAGTTAGGAAAAGTTGTGGAAGATACTTTCAGACAATTGACCCTGGATTACCAGGACATGGTATACAATTCAGTTGTGCTACAAAAATTACGGTCTTCATATTGATATTCTGGACTCTTAAACTATTACGTAAATGGCTATATAAGCATTCAACAATGTCAAAAGCACACAGGATACGCCTGCTTTTTGTCCTGACTGTACATCAAAAAGCACTGCTGTCAGGAACATTTTATATCAGCGATTAAATCAACCAGGAGGTGGCCTGGCCTGCTGCTTAACCCTGACCTCAAACCATTGGATTTCTATTTAAGGGGACATTTGAAGGTCTGTGTATTAATGGTTCATTGAAGATACAGGAAAACTTCCTCCAAGGATGTCAGCTTATAAGAATACAGTTGAAACGTTCAAGGGTTTGCAACTGATGAGACATTTACAAGCTGAGGGTTGTCATTTGAGCACTGCCTCTGATGTCAAGCATAAAAATTAGTGCAGCTCAAAAAAGTAAATGAATTAAACCAATGTTTATACGGACATTTCTCCTTGAACTTAGCTCCTCTATCCAGTAAGCAACATTCTATATAGCGAATGAATTTGACTGCAATATACTCGGCAGAAGGGTTCAAGATTGTCAGAAGGTACCTCCTCATTCTGATACCCAGGTAGGACAGTTCAACTTTACGAGTGTCTGTCGCTGACAGTCTGGTATTTCGTACACTTTGAATAATTTATCCAGTGTGATAGATGTATATATGTCCGCCTCTGCCTCTTGGAACGGCGCGTGACATGTGCACGTCACATTATGTTACTCTTTGCATTTCTGTGACATCTGCACGGCATCTTCGCCGTCAGCAACATCGCAACTCATCTTGGGATGCCAAGGGAAATGAAACAAAAATAACGTTCTTTCATCGCCTCATTCAAACGAGACAGGAGGTACAATCGGGGCATTCTACGTCTGCCTTTCATATGCAACATGTCTCCGAAGAGTTTTATAACCCTCCTGTTGGGTACGGTGTATTTCCTGCAGGATTAAATAATCTGTTAGAATCCTTTTCAAAAACATGATAAAGATAGTGTAAATTACAGCCCTAATTCTTTTCTATCATTTTTAAAAAAAACCGAAAAAATAATGTACATCAGGGCTAATTACATATTATATTCTTGTAAAAACATATATATATTTTATTTTAGGAAAGGAATGTCATTAGGAAGTACAATTTTAACATTATAAATAAAGAATTAATGATCTTAAATAGGAAACAACATTTATGAGGGATGTTTTATAACTTAACTAAAGTCTTTGAATGTGACAGTCATGACAATATCTAAATTAGGGTTTTCTATGGGGTAAAAAATGAATATTAAAATGGCCTACACCATTTAGTAGCATAGTTCAGTGTGCTAATAATTAGTGGTAATGTAAATGATAACTCAAAAAAACTAAGTACTGTGTGGATGTGCCTGATTTAAAACAAATAAATTGTCTCCAAATTTAGTTGAAATAAAATTATTTATTAAGATTTATTATCCACAGATCATTGATGACCAGATGCACTTGAAAACTCCTTTTAAACTTAAAGTACCTCTACGTGTTGTGCTATTCGGCCTTAGGGCATACGAAATATTAAAATAAATTTATTTCCATTATTTTCATTAAATACTCATTACAGAAAGAATGATGCTGGTGATATGAAACTTTATTACAAAAAAAAACGGTTTCAACGTTTTCACCTTCAATACAGTCACCATTAACAGCATCCCAACTTCTCATTCAGTTTAGGGCCGACACGAATGGCCAAGGTCCTTAAGGCGCAAACTCGCGAGTGGGAGATGAAGAGTTCGATTTCCGCCAGAACCGTTCTCTTTGACTGAGGATTTTTTCCAGATTTTCCTATCCTCATAAACTGCAAATACCGGGAGGTATCCTAAACTTGGGCCTGGAACGTTTCCTTCCTTAAAAATTCCTTTCCCAATATATCATTTCATCTCATGTATATCAGTGCCCACCATCTGTGGTGCTTCAGTAGTAAAAACGGGCGTTAAAAACTATTAAAATATCGAGTTTCGGAAAACATCCTCGACTCCTTGTTTTGATAGGCTCTAAAGCCTTCACTATGCCGTTTACCGAATCTAATCGTCGTCCAGTTGGAAACACAAAAAGTTCAAACCATCCTTTAAAAAGGTGTGAGCACTTCCAACTAATACGTTCAGCATCATCATAAGACCTGCGAAGATCTTAAAGCGTCTCTGAAGCAGTCTTCTTTAATAGAACACAAAACTTGATTGTGTAATGTTGCTCTCGTATTTCTACCATCTTAAACATTAAGAGTTGTTTGAAGCTATAATCAACTTCAAGACTCTACTAGTGGAGAATGGTTGAGTTTAGAAAAGCATAGCTCCTGGCGACAGTAGAGGGTACTTAATAAGAATCAGCCAACAGATGGAGTTCGATCACGTGTTTTGTACTTTTAAAACACAGTCCAACCTTAATTTAATACCCTCGTTGGGGATATCCAATGGAAAATAAATGTTACAAAAATATACAATTATATATTTATTAATAAATAATATGCAGTAATGAGAACACACATACGGGCAGAAATATATTTTGATTATCCAATGGGGGATATAGTTTCGCAACATTTTATGAAAATGTTTAACTAAAATAAAATAAAAGCCTAGATATTGGTAACAAGAGTTCTATACTATTCAGCTAACAAGAAAAATCTTAGGCAACGTAACATTAAAATGGAGAAAAAAAGAAGACCAGTTGGTGGCAAGTCAAAGAAACCATAATATACTGATAACCAGAGTGTTAGAGCCTTATTAGGGTAGTTTGGAATGTAAGCAATTGATTTTTTTAGTTGCATTATGAAAGGTTATTACTGCATTAATGCATGGTTATTTAGATTATAAGGGGATTAAATTTTTCGAGGACACTAAGGGAAATTAGCCGCAAGGCCAATATCTTTTGAAATTCAGAGGATGGGGGCTCTTTTATTATTAACTAACTTATTTATGATCGAAGTAGCCGAAGATCCATATTTTATTAACAATAATATTAAGATATTTGTTTCTGTTGGTTTTGCTTATTTATGTAAATGATGTATTGTACTGAAATAGACCGCCACGGGTAAAAGAAGTCGTTAAGGGCGGACTCATGAGCGGGAGGTCTGGGTCGCATCCAGCCAGGACCGTTCTCCCTGACTGGGGTTTATTTCAGATATTTCTGTCATCATAAATGGCAAATGGCAAGGTATCCTAAACTTAGGCCTGCAACTTTTCCCTCCTTAAAAAATGTCCTTTCCTAATATATCATTACATTTCATGTATTACCAGTGTCCACTATCTGTGGTGCCTCAGCAGTAAAAAAGGCGTTAATCACTATTTAAAAATGTACTGAAATAGTACACAGGATAATAACATAAAAAGGTATATACAGCGATAGTAATGCTTTCAAAAGCACTCTTAAGGAATATTTTTGTAAAAGATCTGTATTTGGTTGTGAATATTGGAAGATTATTGTGTTGATTGATATATCATATTTTATGACAAATAGCATATTTTATTTTAGGTCAATACAGGTTTCAAGGTACAAAGTAACGAAAATTAACAATTTATTGAATGGCAATAAACCTAAGTGTGAATGGGGTTCATTTGAATGAAGTCGAATGGCTTTCAGATGACCCCCATGACCCCAGTTTAAAATTGTGTCTCGCAAGCAGAATTTCTCACTTCTGGAAATAAACTGGAATAATTTCTATTCACCTACTTATAAAACCTACATTCCCCACATAAATCTACGGATAGCGGTCCCTACCGAGTGTCATAATGAACTACACCGTAATATTTTGAGTTTTAGACTGGTATTACAAAAGCAATAGTCTTGCCTGTTCAAAATTCAAAGTTATGGCATTAATTTTCCAACGAATCAAAATGAAGTTTCCATTTCAAATGACATCGCACAATAACAAACGGAAGTTGTGAAGCTTGTATTCCTGACGCAGTCTATGATGTTAGCGTAAGTAAAAGAGGAACATTGTTATGGAATTCCGAGTCTCGTTAATTACTTTTTCTTTTTCATTTTCTTTTACAGTAAAATGCAACATTTACTCCGAATTTTTATTTTTATGTTTTAATAAATTGTTATTCATTTAACATTTAGATTTTCTATGTATTTAATAACCATATACGTTTACAAAATGAAATTAAAAAAAAAACTATCTACTATCTGCAGAGCCCAATCTACGATCTTTAGTGCCACCCCATCCTATCTCATCCATTAGAGCACACAGGTACATAGCCCCCTCTAGACTAAGTTACATTTATAAGATAAATTATAACACAGCCCGAGAGTTTAGCAATTTTTACAGTGCTAAATCTTGAAAAAGCAGGTGAGTTATTGAAAATCGGAATTTCCTCGCTGGCGAAGTAAGTGTGAATAAGACATTCTAAGGCAAATGTATACCCGATTACGCTTTAATCTTGTTTGTCAGTAAATATCAGAATTCTTAAGAAGTTTATAAGTAAACCCAAACTACCAGGTTAATATAAAGCACAAATACAAGTTATGAGCCACCAGGAGGTAAACAAGAACTGATGAATGACAGCGGATGGTTTGTAGCTCGTGACCTATTGTACTGTTTCAACCTCTTGTCTACAGCCCAGTACCTACATAATTTCATTCCATTTTATTCTAGTTAGTGCTTAGAAATTTTAGTGCCAGTTTGACAGTTAATTTCAATTTGTTTCACCATGTATCTGCGTTATTTTCCCTTCATGAAGTATTAACTTCGCCATCTCAAATTGCCTGTCTATGACCCCTGTACAATCTATGTAATTAATATTTCAGAAACACCCGCTATTTTAAATGTGGTTGGGAAAGAATGCTCTTCCTCGTCCGTAGATTAGCTTGTTTGATCTGTTCCGACCTAATTGTTCGTGTGCCTACAAGTCACTTGTTTACCTTTGTTCTAATTCTATGATTTTTTCTTGGAAATCTGCAAAATTCTTCTATTTCAATCATAGGACACTCTGTACAGAGTTATCTATCTAGGGTATGGTGCCTCTGCCCTTTGTGAGCCTCAGGCCCCACTGGCCCCATGACAGTACCTGGAAAATCTCCTTCCCGGTTACGTGGCTAATGGAGAAAGTCCATTAGTCATGGTTAAAGCAACATGCCCTAGGGAATGGACACCCAGAAACTGTAGTCTACTATCCAGGGATTTAACTATAGAACGATAATCTCTACTACTCGTAGACCTCAAATTGGTAAAGAATGTAATCTGATCACGTCAGGAAACAAACTCCAAGACATTCCAGGGTAAACACCCCTTAAGAACAAAAATCGCAATAGATAAAAATACTAGTACAATATTCTATTTACCTAATTTACCTATTTACCTGCATTTTATAGAACAGTAAATATCGCCATTGAATTCAGAAGTAAATGTTCTGTTAATGCATCGTTATGCAGTTTTATTCGTTCAGTCCGTATTAAAGGGTGAATAAATGGAATGAGAAACTACATTTTACATAAAAACAATATTACAATGGAATTTAGACATAAATAAACACCCTATTATTGAATTTTAGTGCTTCATTTTTTATTTAATCCTGAGTAATAAGCGACTAAAAGGAGCCCTCTAGTGAGCAAGTTCGGCGTTATACAGCAATACAAATATAACGGGTGACCAAGGTCGTTATGCGCCAAATGATAGGCGAAAGGTCTGGGGTTGAATTCCCACCAAGATCGTCCCCTCTGAGGTTTTTTTTTTTTTTTTCCCCCATATTATCCTCAGTCCTTATAAATGGCAAATGCCAGATAAGTGCCCTAAACATAGAGTTGTAACGCTTCCTTCCATTAAAAAATCTTTCCCAATATTATAATTTCATCTCATGTATCATCAGTGTCCACTGACTGAGATACCTCAGCAGTAAAAACAGGCGTTAAACAATATTTTTAAAAAGCCCATTTAATTCAAAGGTAAATAAAGTACTTATAAATAAATGTTGGTGCTATTTTGTTTTTTTCGAATCCAGCCCTTTTCCTTGTAAGAGAAGAATTGAAAATAATACAATAAAAGATAAACATGTGATGTTTTACAATATAATGGCATATGTCTCTTTCGTAAGATTATGACTCCTGGGTAATTCGGCAGGAAGTTGTCTAAATGACTGCAAGTATTAAGAATACCAGCGCCCTTTAAACTACAAACCAAAACAGGTGGACCGTCTCAGAAAGCAATATAACTGAAAATGGTACTAACTAGTCAACTTGAGACAGAAGAAAATTTCCACATACTCTGGCGGACAGTAAGAAATGTACGCTCGAATGGTGTACATTCATCGTAAGAATAAAATAATTGTGGTAGTTTTAGTGTCCAGAAAAGCTTCAATGGCTTTTATTTTATGATGCGGTACTTTAATCTCAAACGTTAACAAATGCTTTCGTTAATACGACAAGTTGCTGCAGAAAGAAGCATTAATAGCAACAGAATAATAAACAGGTCCTGTTCTTTTCTCAAAACACATAATCCGAAGAACGGGTTCTTAAGTGCTTTATTCTTCTCTTTCTTTTCCAGCTGGTGTTGCAGAAAGAAGAAATGTAAACGACGCTAAAAGCAACATTTATAAAACAAAAAGCATTTCTTAAGAGATATAGCTATTCACATATATTCTGCCCAGAATGCAAATGTTATTACTAGCATATCTAAATGTGTTGCATTTTAAGTAAATTGCCGCCGGACAGCCACGTTTCAAGTGCACTGTTTGGAGAGGAATTTGCAAAATTTCATTAGTAGAACCATATATATTTCAGTGAACATAATATTTGGAAATTTCGTTTTTTGTCGCCAAACATTTTTGTGAATTGAAAATGTGGATTTATATCGCAGCCTTTCCATATTGAAATTTCAGAATCTTAATTCTGAACGAAATATATTCGTTTTGAGTGCATTTAAGCTAAATCCAAATGTTCATCAAGTTAATGACAGGTTTGGAAATATTAATTAATTTTATAAATAATTAGATTTGGTTAGGGTCGTTAAGACAGTAACGGTCTCTTGCGATTTGGTTTGATTTGAATTGATTTGGTTTATTTATGGACGCTCTTTAACATTTCAGGTCATCAGCGTCCCATTCAATTCAGAGCGTGAAACGGCCGACAAATTTTGCTCATAGGCCTCTTCTTTCAGGCTTGAGGTTCTTTTTCGTGCCGTAAATCTACAACATGGAACCACGGCTTTACTTCCTTTCTGAAGGAAGCCGTACTTAGAATTTTTACGCCCTAAAATCCTTCGATCCTGGCCGGGTTTGGACCCGCGATCTTGGTATTAGGAGACAAGTATGGTTACCACTACACCACCAGGACCGAAATGTCAGTCTGAGATTCACATCTCCATTAAATTGTTCTCCTGCATTTCTTTTGCTTTGTAATCTAGAACTAGTTTTGATGTCCTTAATGACTGGATTGCATTTAGATGATAATTCTGTCGAATAAAGAGAGGAAACTACATTACTTCAAAACATCAGCTAGGTTTCTTTCTTGTTATATTTAAGATGCTTCTAATAGTTTCACATATCATGTGATATCTGTATAAATTAATACCTTTTCTGTCATAACTGTAGGAAACTGTAGCCTAGAGATTAAATCATTTATCTGTCTCCAGTATTTTATCATCAATTTCAATTTTGTTTATTAAAAAACATTTACCTGGTATCATATGGTTTTTGTTCACAGTTCATATATGGACTGTTACAAGCATAATAAATATGTTTACTTTATATATAAAATGATTAAACTGTATGTTAATATGAATACTTTATAGTGCCTTTTTTTTCTCTCGCCCTCTTATGGCATCAATAATAATTACTAATGGATAGGCGATAATGTACAGCACAGTTGCTCGATAATTAGAAAAGTTCTATATTTCGGTTGCATTCATTGAAAGTACGTCTTCTCACTATACAAACTATAGAGCTATGTACTTGAACGTCGCTTTCTGAAACCGTTCGTTGCCCGTATCACGGCAGTATACATTCATCCGCAAGATGGTTAGACAGTTGATTCTAGACTAGCACATCAGTATGTGTTTTCATGTTATTTGAAACACAAATCAATTAGTATCCAAACATTCCTTGTCAAATGCCTTCTTTTAGAACTACAATTCATGATTTTGTGCACATACAAAACAAACATAGTTTTAACAGGGAAAAACTTAAACGTTAAATTAAGAGGTTCGCTAGCAAAATCACAACCTAAATGCACACAAACTGCGATTAGAAATTAAATCGGAAATATTTACGATGGCCGACTTAATCTTTTCAATCAGAATATGTTTTCAAATACAATGCCTGTTTAGCCAAGGGATATTGACAATTACAGCACCTTCTAGCGGAGCTGAAGTACGAGAGCCAGTGAGTACGGCTGCTTAGTAAGCGAGAAGTGAAACACCGCTTGAGGGGACAAGCTTTACAACTAAAGGCCCAATATATAGTACCTACCGTGCGCTCATTTGCACGCAATCAGATTTTGTATGCCCTGGTGGAAATCGGTTTACCAGGGATTCCTGGTAAGACAGGAAGACAAGTTTTGCTGACGTAGGCTATTGAGCTTGCTCAATCGAGTTTATCACGCTCTTTCAGTGATATTGCTGTAAGAAGTGTGTGTTAAACGTTATATTATGTGTTTGCGTATTGAGTATGCAAAGAATATATATTTACGATCTGTTGTATTCAAAAGAGGTTATAAAAGTATTAGAGGACAAAATTTCGCGCTAAATGCCTAGGAATATCTCCATTCGGAAGTACAATTTTCAATTTGATGAACAAAGTTCGAAACCAAGGCGTTTTCAATGGTAAGAAACCAGGATCAGCGACTGGTTTTAATAAAAGTAGTTTGTTAAAAAATGCTATCGATTAGAAACTTACTATCGAAAGTCTTTAACACGATTTATCTAATGAGTTAGTCGATAGTGCGTATAAAGTCACTCAGCTCAAGTATATAAAGTTATTTATATTCCTGCAGTTTACAATTTCTGGTAAAGGAATTGCGGCATCTGTCCCAAAAGCTTTTATAAAGAATTCGAGCATTCCCACAGAGGGGGGGATGCACTTCCAGCATCTAGACTGTTTATTACAATGCTGATAACGAAAGAAACAAAAAATGTAAACTATTTCTTAGAGTTCGGGCCGCGCGACATTTTGCTCTGCAGGTGGCGAGCAGTTGGCAAAATAAAATTCTGAATGAGGACTGTCCTAATTTCTCATTAATATTTTCTTGAATATCGATCAAGGATATTTTCAAAATATATAAAAACCATTCTTATTTGTTATTTTGTGTAATTTACAGAGGCTATTAATATAAAATTCCATGTTTAGAAACTGTTTTGTTCTTTTAACAGTAGAGTTTCTTCTAACAATTCCAATCCATTATTTAGATTGCCAGAAAGTATTAATATAGGCGATATTTAGCAAACTAAATCCTAAACTTGAGTATACTTTTATAACAATCAGGCATTTCATAATTGCTTCGAGTTTTTTTAAAGTTATGCCAATGTTATGTTTTAGTTATTTTATAGCGAGCATCTCTTTTTGGGTTGTACCAAAGATTTTTATAATTATGGTTCCATTTTTCTTCTGTAAATATATTCATTTGCGTTTGATACTTTTATGCTCTGCTGAGATGTTTTAATCTCTTCTAAGCGAAGTCTATCTGCCACATACATATTACCTCTCTCCGATAAATTTCTGCCTAATGTCTTTATGAGATTTTCTAATAATATATTTTGCTTTATTTCTTGCTTTTTATAGTTTTCCAAGAGTACTTCTGTTTGTAATTAAAATAAATGTTTGCATTTTTTCTTTAAGTTTCTCAAAGAAAATTCCTTCAGATGTCTTATGGCGTGTTCAAGGGTTTCTAGACTGGAAAAAAAGTGGGAGGGGGGGGGGGGGGAGAAACAAACGGCTGGGAAACACTTGTAAGAATCGCAGTGTTGCAGAAGTAAATGGCGAAGTACATGGCAAAGATCGATTTTTCAACTCATACTTGTGAAAATTGTCAGCTTTCTTTGGCAGTTTCCCCACAATATTGCGTGGAAGCATGCCATGACGCTCCAACAGCGAAAGAATTTAATGACTAAGCTAGAGACGAATTATGGAGCGAACACTTCCGCACCAGCTCTTCCGGGCTTTTGTTTATTGATTTTAATGTGAAGAAGGTCCTCATGACTAAGGACACTCGTGCTTCCAGTTCAGCTCAAACATACAATAGCGCCTTCAGCTGCGCTCTATAAATATATCAGCAAAAAAAGAAATGTTGCTATTATATGACGACATATACATTGTAGAAAAAATAATAACGGAGGGTATTGAATATAAATTCATACCGCACGTAATTAAACTGAGTGTAAAATCAGATGGGTAAAATAAAGATGGACAATGTTAGGCACATTAATATCCATTATCCGTTCAGTTTTTTGTTTTGTTTTTCCTCTTGTACCTTTGAAATCTGAAATATATGTTAATTAAAAAGAAAATGAAAAGAGTTTAGAGCACAAAAAATAACTTGATTATAGATGATTAATGATAAATAAATTGTATGGTGGTTATAGCGAACTTTTAATAAAAAAATAATAAAGGCTAAAATTTGGGTTTTTATTACCGGTGTCATTGGAAGAGTATTCATTTTCGGTTTCATAAAAGTCATGCATGGTCTGCAGTCTCTCCAAACTTTCGAATGTAGCGTGGCAGTTACCCGCAGGGAAATAACTTTTCTCGCTGTCCGATTGCTATTCCGATCCGATTATCTTTGTCTTTCCTCACTTGATATGCGTGGATATTTTGTGCTTCGTACCGCCTAAGCACCAAAGGACTTGCAGGTAAATCAGGGAGCATGCAGCTATCCTAACATACTATCTTCCCTATTCACCCTTAAGAGTAAGTCACGTGACGTGACGTCACTAGCATGACTGTGCAGGCAAGTGCAATACAGTAGCAATGCACGCAAAGGAAGTAGTTCCATGTTAGCAATCAATTTTGAGGATGAGTGCAGTAATAAGTAACATCTACCATACAAAAAACAATACTTGCGACCTTAATTTAATTACTGATGACAATGAAGTTGAATTTCGAAGTTACAAATCGATACGCTTCAACTCCCAAGATGCAGTTCGCCTGATTCAACGGTTGTTTAAACAAGGCAAGGCACAAGCAGTTTGCACTTACGCTGATCAATCAGCGCTGTTTCTACAGAGACATTATGTAAAGCATAAACGGGACAAGTTTTTAACTAGTGACAAGAAAACGATTATTTTGAACGTGTTTTCAAAGTTCTGCCAAAAGTATCTGGCACTTGCAATAAAGGAGGTAGTAAACTTAACCTCATGATTATGTCGCTAGTACTTGTCAGGTGTTTCTGACAATCGGGAGTATTCTTGGCGCAAATTGCTTGTTTGTTGACATCAAGAATGCTCTAAGAATAAATGTAATACAGTGAAGTTATTTGAGTTGCGGGCCGTCTAAGATATTTACTGGGGAAGCGATTCCCTGCGCGTATTGTTAGTATTTTTCTTTTTCTTTTTTTTTTTTTTTGAGTAGTGTTTAACGCCCGTTTTTACTACTCAGGCACTAGACACTGATGATACACGAGATGAAATGATATATTGTGAAAGGATATTTTTTTTTAAGGAA
Organism: Metallyticus violacea; assembly: GCA_030762175.1. Classification (NCBI taxonomy): domain Eukaryota; kingdom Metazoa; phylum Arthropoda; class Insecta; order Mantodea; family Metallyticidae; genus Metallyticus; species Metallyticus violacea. The sequence continues at coordinate 35,908,187 of CM060832.1, forward strand.
GGAAGCGTTCCAGGCCTAAGTTTAGGGTACCTCCCCGACATTTGCTAGTTATGTGGACTGAGGAAAACCTGGAAAAAAAGCCCAGTCAGGGAGGACGGTCCTGGCGGGATTCGAACCCCAGACCTTCCGCTCACGAGTCCGTGCCTTAACGACCTCGACCGCCCGTGGCGGTTTTTAATTAGACTGAAAGTATAAAATGATACTATATTTAAAACTGATAATAAGCAGTTGTGGTGACTTTTCGCAAATGCAATATAGTGCGATGATTATACTAAAATACGATATAAATGCGAAAGGTACCTTTGTTTTTCAAATGAAACTTTTTTCTTTGACTTTTTTCTGGAAACTTCAACGGAACAGTTTTTATATCCTTGGGATGATTATGACTCACTTGATCACCACCGTTCTGGAATGCGGAAAGTAACCCCTCCTGCGAATTGTAAACCCTTCAAAACCTCATTGCTCGACCGTCAAACATTTTACCGAGCTTTATATCTTTCATTCCCTTCGCTCAGATGGTGAGGCCAAAAATACGATAAAACAGCGAGCAGAAATTATAAACACGAACGTTTTACATCAATAACGGTGAAATTTTGTTGTGTAATCTGCGCCTGGATTGGCAAAAGGAGGACATTTAGTCAACATGTGAACAGTCAGGGATATGTCAGTGCAAAAGATGATCAACAATAAATCAGAAGAGGAACAACATGAAATAAAATGACAAACCACCATCCAAATGATGCATGATAAAACGAAAAGTGTTTTCGTTCAAAATACAGTAAAGATGTTGGAGACTGAAATCCCTCTTCTCAAAGTGGACCATACAGTTTTTCGGGAATACTTGTCAAAAGCAGTATCTTATTTTAAGGTTGTATACCACATATTTATTTTCATCTGATTCTTGAAAACGAAGAGAGAGCTATAAATATAACGCCATTTCCGAGTTTACACTTTAGCAAAGACATCAAACAATTAAAATAAATTTAATGAGAACTAAAATTTTTAATAAAATTTGGAGTGTAAACTAACAAAAGAGTGCCCATTATTAAAATTGTTAATTATTGACAATTGTTATTTCACACTGATGTTATTTCAAAGCATGCTTGTTTATCGGAATTAACTCAATTTACTTTTTCTTCAGAATGCTATAAAATGCTAAATGTATAAATCAAAAAGTTAAATTTATGATTTTAAAATGTTAAATATCGCCAACCCATGACTTATAAGACAAGTTGAAAATGATGTTCCTCAGCGGCAACACATTGCCTATGTCTATGTAGGTAATTTCTATTTCATCTAACTTTTCTTCCGTAAGACCTCGGCGTTTCGGAATATGTATCTAGTCATTGAGAGAACCTGTCTCTCGTAACTTTCTATAAAGCTGGCGAACAGTTTCTCTACCTAGAAAACGATTGCCAGACTATTTTCTTGTGACTCCCCTTACCACTTCTCTGCAAAAATCAATTTTCACAATTATCACACAATTTACACAATGAAGGCAACCGAATAACACACAAACACCTAACTTACTTAGAGCCTCCTTCAGACCTTTGCACAACCTTTTACCTGCACATGCATTATAGGCTTTGGCTACTAGCTTTTAGTACGCTCTACTGATCCTTAGCTCAAATAACTTCAGAATGCCAGAAATCGTGTTGGAAGGCTAAACCGCTCAATTTGCATCTAAGAATATCTGCATACCAAGTGCAATCTAATTTGCAAAGAGTTGCAGCGTTCGGAGAGAAGTGGTCAATCTTGCAGCCTTTTAAAAATGGCGGTAAAAACCGCTGATTGGAGGAACATGACGCCATAAAAATTGTTCACTAGACACACTTTTAAGGCTAAAAACAAACTTTAAAAAGTATGTAGCCCCTTAAAATTAGAAAAGTGCGTGTAATTATCTTTAAAAAAGATTAAATTTGTTTTTGTGGAATATTGGGCTGTGTTATCAACTTGTGCATTGTAAATACTTTAAACTGGTATTATGAAATAGGAATTTAAGAGAAATTTTGTATTCCTTAGACGAGCTTTATGTGTATGAGTTGGGGAAAAAGAAAAGATACCCTATTTATGTAGAAAATGGTTTTGATCCAAATTGCACTTGGAGTAATCAGAATTGTACAATAATCATGTTCAAAAACAAGACATTTAATATATTTCATTTATATGAGAAAAGTTTCTGAAAAACACGTAAAATGTTTAATCAATTAACTAAATATTTATTTTTTCGTTACAGAATTATTCGTATTTTTTTCGAAAATGTAAATCCTTATTCTATTAGTTATAAATAGTTCAAACAAACAAATATTTAAAGTTTTTTTTTTTAAAACAGCACGATCACAATAACGAAATATGAAGTTCAACGATTCTGCTTTCACTCTTAGGAAATAGACAAACACAAACATAATTTCGCTAGGTTCATCATACAACATCATTTAGAAATAAACAACTATGGTAACACGTTTCCATATTTCATTAGTCATAAATAACATCCTTGTTTATCAGACCATTAACAATAATTGCAGTTTTGTCATCTGATAGTGGGTAGAATCATTAACATTTCAATTAAGTGTACGTCATTTGTAATGTTTGTTTACTTTTGACAGGCTTGGCCCAAAATGAGTTTGCCATCCACTGAAGAAAATCAGCAGCGCCAGTTCAATTGCACTGTATGTCCTGGCATACCTGCTTTATCTTTTGGCATTATATCGGATTGATTTAGAAGTTCATGGTTTTTATTCACTGATTTAGATAAAAAGAAGACAGAATAATCAGATATGTTCTCCGGCATTATCAATCAGTGTCTGCAAATGCTGGGGGTATTTATTTTATTCCACGTCTGAATAAATTTGCAGCACATCAAAGGCCGTTTCCTCGAAGATTGTTGGATAGAGAGAGAAAAATATTTTTGAGTATGTTGATCTCGTGTCTAATGGTCTGCTTCAAAACTCCCAATGTCCGGAGGTCTATGACGTACACCCTACCTTTCAAGTCACCCTGTTGGAAACATTTCTGTGTTGTCTAATGTGGAAATCTCACTGACCACATATTCTTGGAGCCAGTCCTGGTGGTGCAGTGGTAACCAAAACTGCCTCCTAAACCCAAGATAGCGGGTTCATCCCGGCCAGAATCGATGAATTTTTTTGGAAGGGGCGTAAAAATCCCAAGTATTGCTTCCTTCAGAAGGGAAGTAAAGCCGTAGGTTTACGACACGAAAAAATAACCTCAAGCTGAAAGAAGAGGCCTCTGAGCAAAATTCTCCTGCCGTTTCACGCACTGAATTGAATGCGACGCCGATGACCTGAGATGTTAAAGAACGTCCGTAAATAAAACAAATAAAAAAACATGTTCTTGGAAATAAACTTTCTATAACCGTCATGGACTCAACTGATGCATGGCAAGTGGCTGCGTCTTCTTGAGGCAGCTTCTACGTAATCCAGCTGCTCAACAAACTTCATGAAAATGCCTCAGTACTCTGAAATACTCAGAGTCTCGTAGAAAAAAAATATATTGAGCCCACTATTCTTTATGTGAACATTGCGCATTCAACCCCGACTTACAATGATTGCATGTGTGTATTTTGGGCTACATAAATGCGTGTGTTTGAGAGTTGACATAGCCACAACCATGCTTCATCTGTGAACCCTTTGAGTAACATGACAGCATTTTATGCAATGAAAGTCTGAAAGAAACGGCAGTAATTCTGGATTCTGCAACTGTAGTTGACTTTAGCTGAGCTTTCCTTGCACCTCTCTCACACATCGAGTACCGGCCCCCAACAAACGTTTTAATGGAGTGCGAGGTGATCGCTCCAGTGAGCCTTGATGTCCTCAGCAACCATCGGCTGTGCAGATGAACGATGCAGAGTGGAAACGACTGGATCACAAGGGATCCAGTCGTTTCCAACTTTAGTACAGTGTTGTATTTCTGTCCGGGGGATTGCGAACTCCAAATTCCCTCTGACATGCCCTTAATCAAATATATGATCCAGCAGCATGGCGGAAACAGTTGCCAACTACCGAACCTGAACACCACCGCCATTTTATGAGAAGCATCACATTTTCAATGTTTTCCATTCAATTTGAAAGTAAAACTTCCCATTGTGATGTATTCCCGTCCGAATAAATAAAGAAAATTGTGTTATGTTCATATACTTTACTCTGTAGTGACCGAAATTAATCGTGGTAGTCAAATGAGCTTTCTCCAGTAAGGACGACCTTTCCTGCTTCCATTAGGTTAAGAGCTATTTCCCTGCGGGTATCCTGCTAGAGTTAGAAAGCGAATTTTATTTATTTTTTATTTTTAATTTACAGACACTCTTTAACATCTCAGATCATCAGCGTCCTATTCAATCCAGGGCGTGAAACGGCTGATACATTTTGCTCAGAGGCCGCTTCTTTCAGACTTGAGGTTGACATGGGACCCACGGCTTTACTTCCCTTCCGAAGGAAGCCATACTTAGGATTTTTACTCCCGAAAAAATGCATCGACCCTGGCCGGGATTGAACCCACGATATTGGGTCTAAGAGGCAAGTGTGTTACCATTGCATTACCAGGACCGACAGAAAGCGGAAACGAACTACGAGCGGGTCGGCTATGGCAAACTTCGTAGCCAGACGTAAAACATCGCAAGAAAGTACAAGGTCATAACTAAATCCCGATATTTATATAAACTAAGGGGAAATGAAACAAGTTTCATGATTAGGATAATTTTGCAAAACGTAGAAATTTATTTCGTTTTCACGACTTTTCTTCATAAAACATTGCAGTACTAATTGCCAGTTTTAGTTTGCAAGCAATAATTACTTCTCTCGTCACCTTTGTTCGTTTAAGTGCTGAAGATTCCAAAAACGAAAAGGTTAGGTTAGGTTAAAATTGCAGTAACAGCAATGAAGCAGTTCCTGACGAAACGGTACATTAAATTAGTCACATTTATTCTGTATTTCATTAGCGACTTATAGTATCAACTCAGCTCATTCATGGTTTTTCTCGCTAATAGCGCAGTGTTGTGTTGTCTGCACATCCTACTCCCTCTATGATCATTAAATATACATTGTATTTATATGCAAATGCATATTTAGTTTGTTTCTTCTTTTGATATGGAGTTAATTTTAGTAGTATGTTTCATGTTCTTCTGTGCTTGTATGTAAAGTTTTGTAATGCATATTTTCATCATTTTACATGAATCGAGAATACAATACATGTATTTTTAATTTTAAAGTGAACATTTAAACATATTATTGACAAAATAAAACCCTTACTATGGAGACACCCACAAGGAGCCTTTCCAATGCGATTGCGACAAAATCGGGGGATGTTACGGAAAAATTCCTCACTCCATTTTCCTTATCTACATCGAGTCACTCGGAGCAAAATTTATCGATCATATCATGCCCTGAGTTGAATGGGACGAGATGTTAAAGAGCGTTCGTAAATAAATCGAATCAACAATAAAAATTGCGTCACCATGCAGCTCAAACCTGATCTACTGATATTCAGTATTCTGTGAGGTTAATGTCGTGTTATAATGCTGAAAGAAAGGTCTTCTAGAAGTTGACTGTAGTTTAAAGAATGTGGAATGTAGAGAGTCGGATTTCGCTATAGACAAAGTTATTTACTGTGTCGTGTACAATAAACAAATTACTGTTCATAAAAATTACAGTTAACTCAGCACATATCTAACAACTAGCACATTGAAACAAACAGACAAAATAAATGCAAACAAATACTACTGACACAAGTTCCTTCAACTTCACGAAAGAATGAACAGCAGTTACTACTGCACAGTAATTGTAGAAATTCCGGACCATTTACAGGACTCTCTCGTGTAAGGGGTAATAAGTCAAATTACAGATGTCTGTGTCCGTCATGTGGCAAATTTTCCTGTTGGGAAACTATGTGAAGATGAGCCTGAAAAACCGAACTTAATTGCTTGCAGGATTTTAAAAAACAAAATCAATTATTCCTCGTTCCGTGAGTGACTATCTAAAATTCTTTGGCCAGAAGGAGGCAGTGAACACACGGTTCTACTTTCATATGCTGCAACTTAAAGTTAAGCCGCTTCAGTATTAAAAGTATTTTTCCCCCTCAATTCATTCATATTACATGTATTTTATATGCACTTCTCAGAGTAGTGGAAGTGATAAGGGAGTGTTTTCCTGACGTGAACAGTTTTAATATCCAGCACCAAGAAAATATTTGTTAAATCCCCATTTTCTTTTCTTACAAAAAAAATTTTCCAGACATCCCCATTACTCCCAGAGTCAATACTTACTGATTAGGTATGTGGATTGTTTAACTTGACGTTACAGCAAGAAAAAACAGAGTTTGCTGGAATTGCTGGTGCGGTAGAGCTGCAGTTCCGAGCGACAGCGGAGAGAGCCGAACAAGACCATGGAGTGGGATAAGAAGTACTAGAGATTGCGGAATAGTGAGAATGCTAATTATTTGTTTGCGTGGAGTGTGAATGAGACAGTATAAGTTTAATGTAAAATGTATGTAGTAATGAGTGCATCGAAACAGCTCGTAGTCTGGGATGTGGGAAGAAGTATCAAAAATATAAGAGTGCATGTTTCTAAATTACACCTGGAAAAGTGTAATGTTATTGCGCCTATCCTAAGAAGACAGCAATTGTGCGCCTATCACTGTAAAATGTGCAACAATAATTTCAATTATGCATCCAACTTCAAACGCCATTAGCGAATTATCATGGTGAGGGACCAGCTAGAAAGAATTTCCGGATGTACTTTAGAAACATGTTATCTTAGATTTTATTGTAGTTTTACTCATTTCCATATTCCCCTTAATACAACAGAGGCGAACATCTTCGGACATCTCTACCGCACCAGCAGTTCGAAATTTTCTTGCTGCAACGTCAAGTTGCTCTCTTCTATTCAGATAATTTCAATGCTGTTAAAGAATTCATTGGTACGCTGAATCCAACTGATGCTTTGTCAATTCAGCGTTTTCAGAATATTTTAATAGTGGGTATTGCAAAGGGACTTTAGTATAATCAAGGTACGTTTCAAAGTTATGGATGAAGCCACAAAAAAACTCGAAAAATGTGACTTGTCTTTACATGAATCTTTATCTGTTCTGGACGAGGTGCAGGGTGTTCCTTTAAGAATGTAGGAAAATTGTGCAGTGCTTTAGAGAGGAACCCTGACATTAAAAGTTTTGCGTTCTATGAATAAATATCTTCCATGTGAAGACGTAGTGCTTCCTGAAATTTTTTTCCCAGTTAGTAAGCGCTTCCAAATTTTGCCCAATAACATCTCAGCATACAAGCTTGTGATAACCGATAACGTTATAAACTTATATCTGAGCATTTGGAGAAAAGGATCATTGTATACTGCCAATCAAATTACAACGACCGGAATGATGTCTAAGGAAGAAAGTACATTTTAATTGCCAAAAAGTAGACAGGAAAAGACAGAACTGCAATGGCCTGGCTGCGCCTCGCAATATGGAAAACGCAGAAAATGACGGATGACACGGGAGAGAAAGTATTCTTTGTGGTAAAAAGGAAAGTTGGGTACATATGCTTACAGAATGTGAAGCTACAGAGTGCTGGAGGTCGCAGATTCTCCGAAAACTTTCTGAGGTCGAGAAAGAGTAGGACAGCATGTCTGAATTTGTATTGGATAAGAATAATTGACAGGAGCTACGTAAATTTATTAGGACAATAAGATGGGCAAGGAAAAATCTCCCACTAGAAAGGACACAGCATATAATATACTTATATATTTTATAGATCTCCTTGCTGTTTATATGTGTGTGTTGAATTGTGCATTTTATTAGTAACCTGAAATTATAAATTTAAAATTCTTATTAAGAGCATCAATTTTTCTTTAGCCGACATGAGGGAGGGAGAGAGTTATTTCATAATGCTAATATATATAATTCTGTTTATTTCTGTGGGTTTCTTTTCTTTTTCTTTCTTTCTTTCTTTTCTTTTCTTTCTTTTTTTTTTTTTTTTTTGTTTTATTTTCTCAACATTTCATATGTGTTAACAGGGGCACGAACGGTCTGACTGGACCCATGCGCTGGTTAAGTATTTAAGTATTTAATTTAATTTAATTATCCGCAAGCCACTAATGAAATACACTTACCACCATCACCAAAAAGCATATACTTAAAGTTAACAATTTTATTACATGCTAGTACATTCTTTCGAAATTATAGTGCATATTTTAAACATTTTTACAACATAAACGCATGCATATTTTAGATATTTTTCGTGCATATAAATCCGATGTCTAAATTAATACAAAACCAAGTCCTTAAGTCTTAAGGTTTTTGCTTGTTACAGACTTTTGAGAAATCTGCTGCATTCTCAACAATAGGTATCTCTTAGCCAAATATTTATTTCCTCAACATCTCAGTCTGATAAAATAATCGAATAAAACATTAATATATCATACATTAAACAAAGAAACCTAAGACTTCCAGTGTTGAATTTATACATCTGCAGACGTTAAAAATGAATGACCGCAAGAAATATTGCAAAACCTGAAGCTATTAAAATATTTTATGACCTACTAAACTTTTGTTGTTGATTTGGCTTGTTTACGGACGCTCTTTAACATCTCAGGTCATCAGCGTTCCATTCAATTCATGGCGTATGAAACGTCCCATAAATTTTGCTCAGAGGTCTCTTCTTTCAAGATGGAGGTTCTTTTACATGCCGTAAATCTACACGGGACCCACGGCTTTACTTCCCATACTTAGGATTTTTACGCCCGAAAAAACCATGGATGCTGACTGGGATTGAACCAGCGATCTTGGTTTTACGAGTATAATAAGTATGGTTACCTCTAGACCACCAGGACTGACTACTAATATTATTTATTCACTTATAAACGTTCTTTATACATCGAAGTTTTTAAACTTCGAAAACAATGATAATAAAATATGTAGACTTCCAAAAAGAACAAACAGGAAAAGTATTTTCTTCTTTATCCTGAGCTTTCAATCGCTGAGAACCTCCAAAACATTTCTTTTCTGAAAGCAAAACAGTTTTATGCCTTCTTTAGTAGCCTGTTCCTGCAGAAGTTTTCTTCTGATTACTGACATCCTGGGTGAACTTTGGCGGAAAACGAAAATTATTCAAATCAAACGAAGGCCAAAATCTTTCCTTATGTATCTTCTTGCCAAAGTTCGCTATGGAACTCATTCCAACTTAAAGAGTTCGCATAACCTCTCCTAGCAACCTCCGCTCCCTGACAACCTCCCTGAACGGTGCAAAAGAAAAGCGGAACTTGTAAAGAAATCTATATATTATGAAGCGTAACTAGCAAAGCATTGTTTGCACATTATGATACTAAAATATAGATTACCAATCTTCAGAGATAATGATATATTAAGTTATAATTGTATTAAGACAAGCACTCTTCTATATCTCTGTAAGAAAGATTGCTGCAGCAATGACCCGGTGGACTGGGGGGAGGGGAAGGGATCGAGTAGAGGTGCACGCTTCCTAATCGTATAAACAGATATAAAGAATGTAAAATGTAGTAAATATTTTAGTAAAATTGTTACTATGATGCCTATACAGGAAATACACGAAGTTGTAGATTTAAGGGACATTGTGAGTGAATTTTCAAAGTTCCACATTTTTGTATGGATTTTTATGAAAATTTTACTGTGATTATTTTGTTGCTAAGTTAACATGCATACAAAATTCCATTCATATCGGATAAATACTTTGCGATCTATAAATTATTTCATAAATTTTATTATGTAAATATGACGCATATCAAAATGTCCCAGCTACTCATGAGTTGAGAAAATTGATTGGCATTTTTGAAATTGGAGCATTATACCACAAACAAAAATTTTATAGAAAGATATTTTACATAAATTGTATGAGTGAACTGTGTAATTTTCTAAATCTATTACAAATTTTAATCTTTAATATTAATATTTTTCATAGTATTTTTTTAAAAATTATTATTGCTGTTGGAATATTTTTGTCCTATAGAATGTTACATTGGATGCTGCTGCACTTTCTGGCAAATTTTAATTGAATTTAAACAAAAACTGTGACGCATGGGATGTTCTGCATGTGGGAAATGAAGTTTTGAGAAAAATGCTGTTTTATAAAACATTATGCTGGGAAAATGTGATTTAAAGGGGCACGTGGAGCTCTTTAAATGGCTGTAGAGACAGAAGGGAGGGGGACAGGCAAACGTTAACTTTCTGTGGACGCCCGAAGGTTCAAGAAACCATTTACAGCAAAAAAAAAAGTATATATATATTCGGTTTTTTGGCCAAAAATCACTCCCACTATCACTCAATAAACTGTGAATAAAATTGTTTTATTGATTCACAAACGTTAAATGTATAAATATATACTTATTGATTTATTATATGATTTATAATAAAATAAGCAATAACCCAAGTCACAGGGAAACCCAAATATCCAATCAACATTCATGAACTTTACTCAAGTGTTCCACACAGTTATGTAGAAACGCTTAGATTCATACGAATTCCCCTGTGCTGCACCCACTACTGCCCAGTTTCCGCATTTGAAAGACCTGATCTTTAGAAACCTGGTATAAACACAGAGGGAAGAAAATTTTCCATTCTCAGATTCGCGGAGATATTGTGATTGTAGCCTCCCACTCTAACTACTGTAAGAATTAAAGTAGGCGAGAAATTACTTTGTGATTGACACTTGTGGTGTGTTTATGCCGGCGACTCGGTTGGCGAGAGGCTTGCCTCTTTAACTGATCAATCAGGTTAATAAAAACGCATCATTGTCAGAGGCATGTAATCATTGGCGTTGCAACAGTTAACAGAAATTACGCAGTAGCAACGCGTTTTCAAAAGAAAGCGTGGAAAAAAGGCATTCTAGAAGTAGGAGAGCGTTTTATAAACTTAGATGGCTTCAGTGATTTAATTGGCAGTGATAGTGAATATAATGAACTGGAAACGGAAATCGACAGCGAAGAGGAGCAAGAAGAAGACGATGATCTTGGAGTGCAGCCGCTGGAGACGGTTAGTGAGTGACAGGATGTGGCAACAGCGTGCTGGCGCGGCAACGTGGCAGCAGAAACGTCAATCATAAGGTAATATCCCGCGTAACTATAAACTACCATTGAAATAAAGCACGACTACAAATTAATCAACAGAAAGAATAAAACAATAATTAAAAATAGAACATATAAAAAAAGAACTTATTTAGGCGAAAATATGTAATGAAATACAGAGATTTCAAAAATTAATTATCAAAAGTATGTTGTCACAGCTGTTGAACCACCTGTTGTGGCGCGGTCTAGCGAGTTTAAAAAGTCCCACCTCCCTGAAGGAGGTCACAGAGTCGAGATGGCCGAAAGCTTAGTGAACAGTTCGAAAAACGTTATTCATTTTTAATGCCGAGGGTATTCAAATCTTTAACGACTTTAATTGCTGGCCTCAGTGGAACTATAACTCCAGTCTCAGTCCACTGAAGGTCAAGCGGTGTCTATGTACACAAACTTCAAATGCGTAAAGAAATGAGGTGCATATTAATACTCTCATAATAATAAAAACATTTTATTAAAATGAAAGTATAGAGTATCGAAATTAAAATATATACAGTGTTAGTTAAAAGTTCGGCACTACGTAAATAACTTTTGTAGCATGTTGTTCATGCAACAATGTGTGCGAGGATAGGCATATACTGAGAAATCAAAAATTATATTACAGATTATTTGTACTTCCGTTTAAAATAGTAACCCCAACTCTTCTTGTTTAAAGTAAAATGCCCAATATATTTTTTTTCATTTTCAAATAATGCTCATGAAGAGCCTCTGCACAAATAAGAAGCACCTTATTTAAGAGATTAAATCTGACATCTAGTGTGTTAAATAATTCTATATTTAATTGAGTGAATGGAAAAAAATTATAATTTTTATTATGGTTAGCTATGGGACAGTAATGGTCTCATGGAGAGGCGGCAAAATTGTTTAATGATATGCGTCCACATTGCAATCCAACATTGACAAGGACCGTAAACAAATGTACTGAAACAGGAAGCGTAAAACAGTTAAGATTGGGTCGCCCTAAAAGTGCAACTGATAATACCTCACTGGATGTTCTCCTCCGTGTGCAAGAAAATCCAAATGTTTCTACTACAAAGGTGTCGTTAGAATCAACTGCGAATATAAGCCAAAGTTCAGTGATGAAAATCCTTAATATGCCAAGAATCATCCTTTAAAATTCAACTTTTGCAGTAACTTTCAGAGCACGATTCTGATAGAAGAGATCAGTTTTATGAATTAATGATGGATCGCATTAACAACAATTCAGTTTTTCTTAGACAATTTGTATTCTCAGATGAAACCACATGAACTGCAATCTGCCCATCAATGGTATTAAAGCTGCCTGAATGGATTTGTCAACAGACACAAACTGCCGATACTGGTCAGACGTAAATCCACAATGGATGGAGGAGAACCATTAGCAGTATTCATAAAAACTTAATGTTCTGGCTACTAATGTTAGTAAAAATATAATTGAACCTTTCTTCTTTAGATAAAACTCTAAACGTTAATGGATATTTGAATTTGCTTCCAAATCATTAAGTACCGTCTATTTAACATTTCCACATCCAGTCACTTATGAGTTACCCAGAGATGACATCTATTTCCAACAAGATGGAGCTCAGCTCACTTTGGACAGAATTGGTCAGCACTTAAACCATGGTTTCCTACAATGATGGTTTGGTAGGAGAGGTCATATAGAGTGTCCAACAAGGTCTCCATATTTATTGCTTTGAACTTTGGTTGGGGGGCGGGGTTTGAAGTTAGTAGTAAATCGAGAAAGACCCAACAACTTAGAAGATCTGGAGAGTAATGGAAGTGGTGCAAGACCTTGCTAAAACCTGGTTAAGTGGTTTCTGTGATAGATGACACATGGTCAAGCAACTGAAGGCTAACAGTTGGAACACAGAATTTAGACTTGAGCTAGCGTTGTTTTGTGTTTGTTAAAGAAGAAATATTTTATCATTCGCAACACTTTTTGATTTTCTTGATTTAGCAAAATTAAATTTGTACAGAAGTATCTAGTGTGGCAGTCTTTTGAAAAAAAATTATAAGCATTATTGGAAAATATAAAAATATATTGGGTGTTACATTTAAAATAAGAGAGTTAGAGTTACTTCCGGTTAAAGTGAAAGTAGAAAAAAGTCAGTAATATAATTGTTGAGTTCTCACACATATAATATGCCTCAAAAGTTATTTTGCTGGTGTGAGACTTTTAACTAACTCTCTATAGGTATGGATTATCGAGAAACATCGGTCGACTCAATTTTACTGTTACGTTATTACGATTTTCAACTCATATAAAATGTTTTTAGCAAATATTAATGCTGAGCTTGAAACTCTTGAAAAGTGTAATATTCTTCCTATAGGACACAAAGTTTATAAATAGTTAATATTTTTTCTCGTCATGCTATTTCCAAAATATGTTGCCGAAAATTACAAAATAGATACACAAATAAGTGAACAAATAAAATTAGTACTAAATGTTGTTTATTGTGATAAAAAGGTTTATGCTGGTTCATGAATATGTTGAAATACTTGAACATTCTTAATGCGAGAAAAACTTCTTTATGTCTACTGAAACACTCGATTGTCTTCGATTTTGTCCGCTGCACAAGTTGATTGTTCAGCTCTTAACTTTTTTAAGATCAAAGGCAGCTTTTTTCCATTTGTAGTATATTTCCAGCTGTTCCAAATCCTTCTCGTTGGCTTGGTTACTGCGGTGCACACGATACATATCTCCCTTCTCTCTGATTTTGTTCCCTGAATCACTTAAGATCAGTAGATTTTTCCCTCAGCAAGGTACTGCCTCAAACCCCAAATTGAATTTCTTGCCAGAAAACCCTCTTTGTAGTATTTGCCTTTTATCATCTTCTGCAGGTTTTCTTTGGCATTTTGAGTTTTTCCCCTGGCACATCTCTTTAGTTAAAAGGAAGGAAATATATCTTCCTCTCACTAAGCACGGTAATTTAACAAAAATATTTAATGTTTGAAGGTATAAAATCTGTCACACTTGCTTACACACAATCATATAAATGGTCAACTTAGGGGCAATAAACCTTCCAGGTAAGAGTGCGGAAAGTATGAGGGGTGTTTAATAATTAATCTTAGTTCGTTAGTTTATCTCTCTCCTAGTTAGTTTTATTTCAGTTTCTCACTAGAGATGAAAGATTTCTTTCTAAAAAGATATCAGCGTATGGCTGACGCGAGCATTGCAATAACGGGAGAATGAGGTGTGTTAGAACCCAATTCCATACTGTCTGGTCACAGCAAAAGTGCCGAAAATGAGCGAGTCGATTTTTAATGTATAATGTAGTGTTTACCTTGGACTGCTGTGCAACATTCAGTCACCTATACTATGGTTGAAGCGTCGCTACCTTGCGTCCATACAAGGAGGTTTTCATGCTTATTCATTTAATTGCATTGTTTCTCAATTCTTAATCTATACAGTACTATTTTCCAGTATAATCTTGCAAATTCGAGCTTGGCAGTACATGGGTGACAGTATGACCTTTTCTCATCCTCAAATTACTCCCTCATAGAGCCGAAGATATGGAAATCGGAATATATAAGACGGGGAACTGAATTAAGTGATTCTTCTCGGGTACGGCTTCGGGGCTTTATTTGTTTGAGGACGATGCACCGAAACCGCCCTTTCAATTTCCGAAGAGTTTTGACATGCACTTCGGAATAAAATTAGGTAATTAAAATTATTCCTCTTTATACCATGAACTACAACTTTTGGTCTGAACTGTTCTTACAAACTGGAGCTTAATATGTAGCGCGTAAAAATACTGAAAAAGTAATGTAAAAATTAACATTTATCACTATTTAGTTATTATTTCTTATTACATATTAAACCCTGCATTCATATTAAATCAATTCCATAATGAGGATATCATAAAATGCCAAAAATTAAAAGATGTACTAACTACAGATTCAGAGAAAAAGGTACTTGAAAATGTCCATCTTTCTGTTGTATTGTTTTCAAAATGTTTTTTCATAAAATATGTTTTTAAAAATATAGAGATGAACGCAAGCCACCTAGGAACAAGGTTCAATTGAATTGGTTGTAGGGACGGAGGAGGATATTTCGGTACTCCAATCTTGGGCTGGCTGTTTGTGCCTACACCCCAAATGGGGAAACTCCGGAAGAAAAGGGGTAAGGTAAGCTAAGACACCGGGCGGAGAATCACGAACATCGATAGGGTCACTAACAATGTTTCTAGATATTTCGCTCAGGTGTCGGCGGAACCCTCCCCCCTTTCAAGGAATTGAACCCCTCAGAAGGTCCGCTTTCATACCAGAGGAAGCTGCTTTCTAAAGTGAAAGCTACCGTCACAGAGCTAAGAGCACCAGCCTACAATGCCTGGCACTTTCGACCTTGTAACAGAACCAACACAATAAAATGAGACTGCCGGAAGTTCATGGAAGTGAAAGATCCACCCCATATTCACTTAAGCGTTCAGGGGAAACCACGAATAAAGTCCAGATCACAGGGTGGCCATCTCTTTGATTTGAATCCAGGACTTCCGCAATGCGAGTCTTCTGGCGCATCCCTGTCGGTGGGGCCGAGTTTTATATTAGACGCCAGCTTCGTCGATGGACAAAATCCCCTTGCACAGCTATGACCAATTACAACACGTATACAATAGTAGTTGTATTTTGTAACGAGTACACATGTATTATATAGTTGTTGGAAGTGGTGTCGTTCATACATTTCTGATATTTTTACTGAAGCTTGTAAGTCTTACTTCTGCAATTCTTTCAAAATTTGCCCTGATATTTTTAAGTTTCTCTACAACATGCAATTATCCCTGTAGATTTTATTTCTTCTCTGTTCCAGTTACATTAATTTCTAACCGCAAAATGAGTTACAATAATACAAAGACAAAAATAATGCTTGCTCTCGTAAACTACAATATACTTTCCACATGAGCCATCAGAGAGGTAACTGATTGAAATTACAGCAGGCGACTTGAGTGACCTTGACTCGCCATATAAACATAGACCAAAAATAACTCTGTATATATATATATATATATATATATATATATATATATATATATATATATTATGACAACCATGGTTCGTATACATTACAACATTTTTAGGAAATCCATTTAGTATCTTTTGAGATATTTCAAAATGTAATACCTATATACCTCTTAAGTACCTTTTCCTATTAAGCAGGAAGTCATATTCGCCTTGTACCGCGCATTTCCTTCTTGCCTGCCTGATACTTTCCCCACTCCCGTTCTTATCCCATTCATCTGACCACGTCATCATGGTTAGCCAGCTAATGATTGGTTGGTTACTCGTCTATCGAAAGCTCTACCATGCTATGATGTGACAGGCAGATAAGCTCTCGCCTTCCTTCCATAAGTGGCCATACTTCTTTTCGGTCTTCTCTTTAAAAATAGTTAGGCCCGGAGACTTCTACGAAGCTCATTTACTGACACTCTTTAACATCTCACGTCATCAGTGTCCCATCCAATTCAAGGCGTGAAACGGAGGATAAATTTTCTTAGATGCCACTTCTTTCATGCTTGAAGTTCCATACTTAAAGAATTTTTACGCTGATTCTGGCCGTGATTGAACCCTCGATCTTGGGTTTAAGTCCGAAGGTACCTGTGACCGAGATATCATATATCTTAAAAGTGTTAGGGTAAGTAGTAAAATGTTCGTAGCTATTTTGTAATGTTCTTAATGAGCAAGAAACTTGGATTTGGAAGCCAATGAATAAAATTTAAATATCATTTTTGGCAATCTTCAGACTATCTGTTGTTTAAAAGAGAGGTCTTATTTAACCTTGTGCTCATGCATTGTTGTATTATTTGTATAATTGTACTTAATTGGGATACTATTTTCAGATATTCTATCCTTTTTTCCAATAAATATTGCTATTTTCAGCATAAAATTTATTTGATGTATTTATTTACAATTATTGTTTAATAAATAATGTTGCAATTGTAAATTACTCTTCTCTCGTATTATAAGGTTATCTTTCAATGGATATATCTTGCGGATTTTCCTACTAATACACTTCCAAGGCTAAAGCTTGAATTGGCAAAAGGAAAAAAGTGTCAGTTCTTGATTTTAGGTTTACAAAACCCCATATGTAACAACCTAACACTATTTTGTGAATTTAATAACCGTTATTGATGCCAATGTTATACGTTATATATATTTTTAGTCCATATCATTGACTTTCATTTTTCATTAATCATAATAAAAAAGATAGCTAAGATAAGAGAAATCACTTGCATTATTATGGGACTTTATGTCCCGAGAGAGCAGTGAGAAGAGAGGCGGGAAGGTTAACATTTACCTTCATTAAGGGTACAATAATAAAAGAAGAGAAATAAGAACAGCGGGGCATTATACCAGCTCAAGGCTTCTTTCGCTGTAACCTTCCCTTTTCGCCTCTGCTGGCGAGACATATTTCCTAAAAGTCAGCTCTCCTAATTACTATTTGTTAGGCAATTAAATGCACAAGATGACAGAGAGGGAGCCTATCTTATTAAAGAGCTGCACAAAGTGAATTAATTGTATAAATGACGAGTCAAAAGGACCCTAAAATTAAATTAAGTTTTGTTTAATATTTAGCTGAAGGTAACAGTTCTCGTTAACTGGGTGATTTCACAGTGTTTGCTGCAGTTGAAAGTTAAAAGTCGTTTTCTCTCACAACTATATAGAGAGATACGAGAAAAAATATTGACACTGTGTAGCCCCAAAGATTAGAAATAGCAGTATAAATACGCATTTCCTAATACACACCTCAGATTTTGCTCCCAACATTTTTGTATTTTAAATGTAACTTGAAGATGTTTTAGTATGGACCATGGTCAGCTGAGCATGCTGTTGATGTTGTTAACAAATTTCATATTCTGTAATTTTTTCCCATAACTATTGATGTCGTAGTCATTTTCAATGTTACGGAAAACATAATGGATTCAGCTTTATTACCGACGCCCTGTTAAAATATAATTGAGAAATAATACAGCTGTTGACTCACTTGAAATGACTGTACTACACCTTCAAATGTGGCAATTTAAGAGTAAAAATTTCTTTTTATAAAACAGTGGTGGCCAAATTTGATGCATTATATATATAGCATACTTATTGTACAGCACTAGGAATTTTAACTATCGCCAAATTTGCCAAATATTGATATTGGTTTTGGTAGTTACATGCATTATTTAAGTGCATCTTACCCCTTAGTATTTTGATGGACATCAATCTCGAATAACTTAACAATGTCTTAACATTGTACCGTGCGATCGGTTTTGTTTTCCCCCGAAGTGTTTCGATTTTAGCTAAGTGTGTCACTCAGCCGGGTCTCGATGATTAGCGGAAGGGTGAAACAAAACAAACCATCATACAACAATACAGAAACCAATTTAAGAGACTCATTGCATAACAAATTATCAAATGAGGTGTTGAAAATGCCTACCTTCATTCTCCACACATTTTTGGCATCTCTTTAGGGGATTATTCATCACTCGAGTAGCTCATTACGAGAAATTGGAAAATTTCCTGATAAATGTCTTTTGCGTTCTTGTACGGTGTGCGGGTTCGTCTTGTGCGCGCATTTTTTAATTTACCACAGAAATGATCGCAGGCTGTTAAATTTAGTTGCCTTTTGCACAGACCCGTATGAAATTCTGAATTGTGCAAAATGAAGAGATTTACTAAGGGAATTTTCTAATCGATTACCAATGTCATGTAATGTTTTTTCAGCGAAAACCCTATGCGCTTTTTCTGGTTTCTTAGGCTGGACACTTCTAGTTTGCTGAATTTTATGGTTTACGATCTGGAGCGTGTACACCCGAGAATCTTACTTGAAACAGTCTTCGAACTTCATGATCTGAGTTAACACGAGGACACGCTGCGCCGTGTTAATACACGAGGCATAATACACTACGTCCCAACTTCTCACTTGGCGCTACAGCCCTGGGTGAGCCTTGACCTACCGCGGCGGCCTCTGCTTCCCCTACCTTCGTCTTACGACTTCATTGATAGAAGGCAGTATTGCAGGGGGGCATGTGATCAGCATGCCGGCACTCCGCCATCGCCTATCACGCGACTTTCACGAAGAGCGCCACCTCTCCATCAGGCAGCTTCCCAATTGTCCTCACGAGGCTGAATGGATCCCGTTCCAGATCTCTCTAACTTAGAACAATTCCTAAGTAGGTACCGAGAATCGAACCCGGGCCATTATCTGTGATGCCTCAGTAGTTAAAACGGACATTAAACACTGTTCAAAATAAAAAAGGGCCTTCCGGCCCAAGTCGACAATACTAACCACAAACCAAGGAAGCATATGATTTATGTATAATGTCGAAAAGAAACGAACAACACACACCAGGTAACAGTTGCGCTACGATTGCGTCAGTCAGGAAGGTCAAAAAGTAAGAAAACAGGCTTGTTACCCCCTCCACAGCGCGGCAACGAGTGAAAGCTCGCTCATAGGGAAACTCCGCTACACGAGGAAAATCATCATGATCATCCTGTATTTACAAAAATTTCATATAATCCTCTCATGGTTCATGACGATAAACACACCGCCACGAGTGGCCGAGTTCGTTAAGGCGCGGACTTGTGAGCGGGAGGTCTGGGGTTCGAATCCCGCCAGAACCGTCCCCCCGACTGAGGTTTTTTTTTCAGGTTTCCCTCAGTGCTCATAAATGGCAAATGCCGGGGTGGTACCCTAAACTTAGGCTGGAACGTTTCCTTCCTTGAAAATCCTTTCCCAATTTACCATTTCATTTCATGTATCATTAGTGTTCACCGCTGTGGTGCCTCTGTAGTAAAAACGAACGTTAAACACCATTCAAAAATGACAATAAACATGGGTAAATTCCTCCTGCAGCTCAATTTTTTTGGAGGCAACAATGTTTCCCACCATTTTCCAGCAGTTCTCTCCCTATTGCTCCTTGGCCACTCTAGGACTGTAACACTGTTTTCAAGGAAAATTTTGATGGAAACGACTAAAAATAGACTAAGTTTCATGTTAAGAAACGCATATCTTTTCTGCCTAGGAGATGAATCGTGTTGAAATATGCATTCTCTAAGGTTACTAAAATGATCCTGTATTGTCGGCACCACGTCTGTTCAAGAATGATATGTGCTTTCCTGCATCAATATTGCGATTTACAAACTACAAGAGACTTGTTCTATGACTGTATATGCATCCCAAATCCATTAATATATGTGGATGCTACACATTTGACGTGCCACAAGAGTGAAAGTAATTTTTCCTGCCATCTGAGCCTTGGAAGTTAAATGTTTGATTCATCTGAAAGCATTACACATTCCATTTGTTCCCAATTCACTGGAAGCGCAGTTAAAGCATTTGCCTTGTCAGTAGGGGGGTTTTCGAGGTCGCTCTGCACATAGCTCTTAACAGCATTCAATGCTACATCATAAAGTTCCTCTAACTCTGGTTGCATCTTCTCAAAGAACTGACGACGATCAGTAAGGCTTACTCGTAACAAAATTCTGTCTTGGTTTAAGTACTGAAGTTTTTTCCCGCGCATTTTCCGTCCCTTCGGTCACTATCACCACTGTCCTTGAACCTTTCCACGAGCCTTGCAACTATGATCGATTAAAACCTACTCTTGATTCAATTTACCTTGTAGAGACGCACATTTTACAACGAGTTAATTCCACTCCCACGCCCATTTCTATGAACTTGATTCGCACCCGATAAGGTCGCCTCTACACTGAAATGATTGAGCTCGTCTAAAAGGGGGAAACTGATGCAAATTATAGTCATTATAGAAAGCCTAAATATGTTCTTCATTGTGAAGATTTTATGAGTTGCTACAGATGCATTGAATTTGACCACCACGGTATAATATTGCAGTTAAAACGTTCCTATTTTTATAAATGTAATATTTATGTTAAAACTAGACAGTATTCTTTAGAGTACAAATGCGACTAGTTTTACCACAACAATGAAATAGTTTTTTAGGGTGCCCAGCTTCAAATCAGCAAAAGAGGACATTCTTAAAAGTAAAAAAGGGAACACTACATAGCTTGTTAGATTTAGGCTTATCATACTCAAAATTGTCTATATTTTATGCTAGATACTTATAATAATAGTTAATTAAAATGATTTTACAGTTATCCAAATGAGGACCAAAAATATCATGCTAAATATTCATTTATCAAAAGAAAAGCAGCCAATACGAAATGCGAACTCATTTTCTTTCTTTGTAAGTGTTTCAGGGGTATCCATAAATGTTACATTCAGCTTCAAATTCAGTTCTTCATTTTCTGAATGCAGAATATTTGCTGGCTAGAACATCGTGGAACTTACAATGCAGTGTTAACATTTGTAATGCATGATGGAAATATCTAACTTTAGAAACACGCGATAGACGGGGAAAAAATGAAAGAACACATCCACACGTCATATCCTCTGTGCATGCAAAGTGAAGTGAATAGTCTGTGAAAATGCGGAGAAGAAAGTACATTTACACTTCCATCAATTTCGCTCTCTACGAGGGTGCTTTGATAAGTAACGATTTGCACACTAACATCTGTACATGTGGCAATAAAATTTGCTTTCTATGATTACAAGTCATTATTGGTATTTAAATACAAGCGTATAGCATAACAGCAAAGATTGGAATTAGTAGTGTAATTAAATTATTTTTTCTGGTAGGAAAAACAACAAAAGAAATACATGAGAGGAGTTTTCCTTCATGGGTTGACGCTTGCCCTTTCTATGAAACCATTTGACTTTGGGTAAATGAGTTCAAGCGTGGCAGAACAAGCATCGAAGTGCACGATCTCCTGGAGCTCCAAAATAAGCTGTGAGGCTAGAAATAATCGATAAAGTTCATTATATTATTTTGGCTGACAGATGAGTTGAGTTGCATGAGGTAGCAGAGGTCACTGAGAGAATTTCTTTTATTTTGCTTACTGAATTACACATAAAAAACTTTGTGCAAAATGGCTGCCGTGTCTGCTCACTCCTGAGCAAAAGTGAAATCGCATGCGAACGTCGGCCAATTGTTTGGGGGAATACAAGATGTTTTTATGGCGGTTAGTGAGTAATAACCAAAGCTGAGGCATCTGTTCACCAGAAACGAAACAGCAGCCTAAACAATGGACCGCACGAGGTTAACCGCCTCCGCTATAAAGGAGAACACTTCAGTTTTTTGGAACTATAAAGAAGTCTCTTGATTGGAAAAAAAACATAACTAGACAATAGTACGCAACATGTTTTGAGAGACTGAATACAATGATCGCACAGAAGCGTCCGGAAATGGCCAAAAAGAAGGTGATGTTTCTTTACAACACTGAACAGGTGATTCAAACCACGTCGCTCGGGACAAATTGACGGAATTAGAATTTGAAATGGTTTCGCATCCCTCGGGTCTGTTCCCGAAACTCTAAGCTTTCCTGGCTGACACAAATTTAAGTCCATTTAATAGATCATACACGAGTATCTTGTACGTCTGGAAGAAACCAACTTCCACGAGGGAATTATGAAGCTTGAGAAACATTGGAGTAAGTGCGTTCAACATCGAGGACATATGTCCAAAATAATGTTGCAGGACTGAAGTTCTCTTAAATATTAAACATCCTCACATCTGTGAGAAAAGAGTAATTATTTAGTTTTTCCCTCTAGAACCTGCAGGTAAATTACTTTGGCGTCAAGTTACAAAAGGGCATTTCTTGATTTTTAAAAACTTGCCCGGACCCCGGACAAAATTGTTAAAAGAGGACATGTCCGTACAAAAAGCGTACGTCTGGCCACCAGGTTTTGCCCCTGCATTTTTAAAATTATGGGATTGTTTTCTATAAGGCTAGAAAGACACACGCTGAAATCTGCTCGTTCTATCTGCTTAGTTAAGATCGATACGGCAGCTCCGTTTTTGTTGATAGTGAATAAAAATAGCGACTTCGTTGAAGGAGCCTGGGGAAGCGTGAATATGGAGGAAAGCTGTTCTGAATGAATCAACTCTTCATTAGTCACTGTCGGAGAAAAAGCTTTCATACGTACATTAAAATGCAGACATAATAAGAACTATCGTTTTTTCTAACATAACGTTTTCGTTCCTTCTGTAACAAAACTTTCCAGTTCTGATGTTTTACTGTTTCGTTCATTTGTTGACAATGATTATGATTTTTGTACTATTCACGACAGTTTAGTTATATAAATGCAAATTTAATTTGTTTCTTCCGTTCTTTACATTTTACTTTTGCATGTGCTCATGTATTTATCATCATCAATATTATTCAGAGTTTTAAAATTAAACGAAATAATAGTCTATATTTTTGTGCGCTTTAAGTGTATATTAATAGTAAACGTATCACATTTTCGTTCTATATAAAATAATAGTGCTTTGCTTTATAAGAAAGCATGCCTAGAGAATAACCGAAAATTTTATTCATGCTTTACTAGCCAAACTTGCGACCTAGACTCTAAAAGTACTTACATTATGAAGACTGTTCAATAAAGTGCAGTAACATTCTTTCATACATGACTGGATGCTACCAGTTCCAGAAAACCCCACGGGTGGCAGAGATCGTTAAGGCGCGAACTTGTGAGAGGGAGGTCTGGATTTCGATTCCCACCAGTGTCGTTCTCCCTGACTGAAGTTTTTTCCAGGTTTTCCTCAGTTCTCATAATTGGCAAATGCCTGAGAGGTACCCTATACTTAGGCCTGCAACGCTTCCTTAAAAAAAATCCTTTTCCAATTTATCATTTCATTTATCATCAGTATCACCACCTGTGATGCCTCAGTAGTAAAAACGGGCGTTAAACACTATTTAAAAAAAAAGTTCCAAAAAGGTAACTATATGGAAAGCTAATATTTTGGTTCTAACTCTTAGTTTGCATTGTATTTTTAATAGTGTTCAACTCCCGTTTTTACTACTGGACACTGATGATACATGAAATGAAATGATAAATTGGGAAAGATTTTTTTTTAAAGGAAGAAAACGATCCAGGCCTAAGTTTAGGGTACCTCCCCGCCATTTGCCATTTATGAGGGGTAAGAAAAAAAAAACTCAGTCAGTAAGGATGATCCTGGCGGGAGTCGAACCCCAGAACTCCCGCTCAAGAGTCCGCGCATTAACGACCTCGGCCACGTGTGGTGGTGTAATTGTTTGTGCGTTGGGATGATATGGGATTGTAAAAGGCAGGGAGAATATTCTTTGTCTTAAATTTTTGCTAGGTTTTTAATAAAAATATCAAGAGATTTAGCGTTACAAAGAAGTTGCCGCGGAATGAAAGGAAACAATGAACTCATATTTTGGTATGCTGGAATGACAGCTATCAAAATGAAGATACAATTGTAAATTTTACATATGTAATGAAAAGCAACTTAAATGACAGATGAGGCTGGGCAGAGAATGTGTACTTTTTGTGGAGACAGAGAAAACAGGTAACACATACTAATTGACTACCCATATGCCGAACTGTGGAAGTTAACTTCGCTTGGAGCTAAGTTTGCTAAGTCAAATAGGGATAGGTTAGCATGTTGGGGTCTATTTGCATAGGAACATAACTGGCCAAAACTTTGTTTTTTATGCAAAGTGCGTGGAATTAAAAGCGTTATGTTGGAGTAGAGGGCTCTTGAGTCTAAATGTGCCCCCCCCCCCGTGTGTGTGTGCGCGCGCAGGCGCATTTAAGTGTTAGTGCTTAGAAGACAAACTGTAAATGTATTTTATTTAAAGTAGAAGGTCTTTTTCTTTGTGGCTGTGCAATGAATAGCACGTACAATTGAAAGGCCCATGCAAACGATGTCTGCAAATGTATGTAAATATTGAACAATAAATACACTCTACTATATATAGTATAGTATAGCAAAATATATATGGAAATACTAAGAAAAATACAAGGGGGCATCCACCTATTTATCCCAGGTCATTTTAGGTGACTTCCCAACAAACAATAACTTATGAAATTATCATAATTAGTCTAATTTTAATATTTAGAACAAAATATAATAAATAAGATACCTTTTGGCTAACACCTGCTATTCCATGCTAAGCTCTATCTTTGGTTCGTCAGTAGTTTCCTACAAGATAGAAGTTTAGCAACCACTTCAGATAACTTTTTAAAACCTACTTGGCATTCACCCAGGCTCTTAGCGAGATATATTCCAAGTTACAAATACCATCCTTATGAAAACTGTGGTTGCCTCTTAAACATATGCAAAAGAGAGAAACTACCGTAAACCCTAAGTTTGTGCTTCTTCTATTCTCAGTACAATTACAATTACTTTTCATTTTACTTAAATACTATCCTACATTTCTACTATCTTTACTAAAAAAATCCAATTATAGTTTTGTTCTATTTAATATGAATCGTTTTTGATCTACAAGCTCCTTTCCTCAAAGCTCGGTTTCTTTACACTTAATGTTTATGTTCAATGTCTTCGTTTCCACCACAAATGGGACACCGATTCTGAGAAAAGTCATATCTTAGTCTTTTTGCACAGAAATAAGATAGAAGTCATGTCATGCAGATATATCAATATCTAGGAAAGTAGCAGCAGTGGGATAAACAGAAAAAGTGAACTAAACTGGAAATTTGGAGTTAAGATTGAAAAGGAAATGAATCGAGGGATTTTGCGCCATGTGTCCTAATAACGAAGATAACGTCAATATATCTCACTATAGCTAAAAATAAAACTAGAGAAGCAAAAGTTAATAAAACACTGAAATAGTCACACAATATTGCAATATTTCAAACAGATTGTATTCCTCAAAGACAGAAGCGAGTGAAGGTGGTAAAAGTAAATGATGAATCTTGAAGGTACCGTAATGATGGAAACAGCCAAACTAAACCACGAAGGAAACATATTAACACATGAATAAAAAGCATGACTAAATAATAAAAAGGAAGCATTGTTACCTGTTGGGACAAAATGAAGGCAAAACTATTTCGATCAGCACAGAGCCAATTAAGCAATCTTGTACTTTTTCTGTTACCGAATATTCAGGATCTCTAGTAGTTGTCTGAATGTTAAACATCCAACTTTACTAACAACATTACAGCATCATTGACATGGGTGGCCGATGTTGCTAAGGCACGGATTCGTGAATGGAAGTCTGGGATAAGGTTGCCCTTTGAACTATGCTGCCTGACTGAGGTAGTTTAAACTTTTCCCAAAATTGCTTTCCCAGTTCAACATCTCACCTTATGTATCATCACGAAGGGGTTGTATCAGACAGGTTCGTATTAGGGAGGTTTAAATTATGCGAACATTTAATCTGACTGAGATTTTCCGTGATTTTCTTCGGTCTATTTTCATCAATGGCAAACCGAGTTAGCATTTCTCTGCCACAAATTCGCCTTCCATTTCATCATTCACCTTCATTCTATCGTGTCTGTGATGTCTTCAAGGCGGCTTGCCCATTTAGAGAGCCCCTTTGTGGATATGTGTATTTCAATATATAGGATATACTACCGGAGAAGGATAAAACAGTTAAGAAGTATTATCAGTGTCCATCATCTGTGATGTCTAAGCAGTGGAAAGGTGCTAAACACTATTGAAAATTTACAGTAAGAGTTATATTTAGCAAGGTAAAAACGGTTTGCGCAAGTAAATAGTCTTTGATGTTGTTGCAACACTTTGCACCACTAACACTCCCACTCTGTCATGATTATACTCGGCAATTCTCATATTATATCGAAATATGACACAAAGATGTTTTATCTCAAAAAAACCCTTGTCTCAGAGATGGGAAATGGAGCTAACATTCAGAAATAAAACAATAGATAGCCTTTGTATCTGTTTCATGCTTTAAGCCATTAGGATTAGCAAATACTCTCATCTCCTTCAATATATCAAAGCTTCACAATATGGCGGTAATAAAATAAACAATGACTTCATGTTTATTCGTAGGTATTTTACCTTCAACAGCTTTACAGTCCGCGCTATAAAGTAAACAATTCCACAAAGTGCTTATTTTTAATCTTGAATCCAATATCGAACCCTTTGTTGAATTTGGCCTTTCCAATGTCCACGGGCGCTGAGACCACATCAAGTGAAAGACTTTTCCAATAAAGGGCAGATTATTCCTTTGATGTTGTTGTAATGTCGTGGCTTGACTGCTTTCATCAAATATATAGGCAGACGAGTTTTAAAACAACCCAAGTGCCTGAATGTTAGCCCGTGCTCTATTGAAATCGCGTTACCTTTAATAGAACAATGAAGTAGCTGATTTGGTTGTCAGTATCATTATTTCACATTTTTCAATATGTCTTCCCACTATTAGTATAACGACCTTCACACAATAGCAAACTCTATTATTATTATTATTATTATTATTATTATTATTATTATTATTTAGTTTCAAACTCTAAATCTAGAGAAATACAGAGAGACCCAATGAACTGTGGAACAGTTTGCAGTGTTCTCCCTAGAGGCGAGAGTGGCGCTCGTTCCTGGTATAGGCGCGAATACAGCTATAACAACAATTTCAATAACTATTTTAAAATCTTTGACTTATCAACTTAATGAAAAGAGATAATTTAAATGAGCTGGAAGACGCAAGTTATGGGACAGTACAGAACAAAATTAGTTAGTTAAAAGACGTAAGTCATGGGAAGAAAACAGAAGAAGGAAGATATAAGGATGTTGAAGATGCAAGTTACGAGACCGAGAAGAAGTTAGAAGAAGGAAGCTGAAAGATTTAAATTATGGGACGTGGCAAAGAAGAGCGAAGAAAGAAGAGTGAGTGATGGGGTAGGAGAAACAAGAGTGAGAGAGGAAAGAAGAGGGAAATAATAAAAGATCATAAATACATTATTTAACACAACACAAACTATCCAAATCTCCCCAAACATTGAAGAAGAAAGAAGATCGAGAGAAAATGTAACAAACAACATAGTGCAGAAAGCGGAGAAAGAATGAAGATCGGAGGGGAAATGAGGACTACGAGGAAAGAGAGGAGCCAGGGGTAGAGAGGTTAGAGGAGAAGAAAATAGTGATGGTGAAAAATGCTTAAGTGATTAGTGTATGAGTGAATGTGAGTGATAAATTGTAATTGAAATATTAGATAAGGTATATAAAATACGAAAGTAGTGGAGAGTTAGTAAGTAAATGATTTAGCGAACAAGAGATAAATAAATAGTATCGAAATACTCAGTTAGTGGATAATTGCTATAGTGAAGTGGTTGATTAGAAAGAGTAGAAATGTACTTAAAGCGGAAGTTTTAATGTGTTAGGTGAACCAAGGAGGGTAGTGTAGAGATAAATCTGTGTATCTATATAATAAGAATAATAATATATAAACAAGTACAACTTTAAGAGAAATAGTGTTTAAAATAAAGTGAAAAACAGTGAATTTAGAAGATGGAATTAAAAAGTAATAAGTAGAATATAATTTTCCTAGATAGGGTGGGGAAGGAGTTGGTTACCAGCCCCTTAACCGTTCAGCTCCCGACAGTTAATTTTAGTTTAGGTAGTTAGCTAGCTACCAGCTATTGGTTATTTCACTGGTTCCCAGTAGATTGTAATTTTATTTGATGCAGTGAATTGTTAATTGAATTTATGATTTGTTTTGTTTATATAAGTGTAGTTATAGATTATAATGTACAAAATTATTATGTATAGTGGTAATTAATTGATTAATAAGTGATAAAATTTGGAAATATACGTCTTTTAACAAGGTGCCGGGACGGAGTATTGCAGATTTTATTGTATTTTTATTTTGTATAAAAAGAGATGCTGAAACTGGTCACAGTTATTCATATATTTTGGCCCCTTTTTAAAAAAGTATACATCCTCGCTGTGGCTCACGTTGAGTAAAGCTATTTTCTTTAAATTCTTCCAGGGTATTTGGGTTTGTCTTGTTACGATATTGCTCAATTTACCCCAGATACGAAAATCGCAATGGGTTAGGATATTGGTGCGTCAGTTTTTAAATCACGTTTAGTGAAATAATTGTAATGAATTGTATTTGAATGCCACCATTAAAACAGATAAACTATAAAGTAAGCTGGAATAAACCGCACTCTGTATAATAACTGAAAATATTAAGCAGAAATTGAAAAAAATTATGATAGCAGAGCAGAGGAAGTGAATGTTATTTTCACTAAAGGTGTCAGAAATGTGTGACTGCACAAGAGCACCGCTCTCTAATGTAAATTGCCCATTGCTAAAGAAAAATAATGATCAAATTTGTGCGAATGGAAGTATGAGGGGAACTGCCGGGTATTGCAGAAACCTTAGATTATTTAGCAGTGGACGAAGGCCAAAAAGAACTGTTTTAGACCACAAAGGAATGGGAGAAGCAAGTGGTAAAATCATTGTACTATGATGAATTTACCTTGAATGGTGAATTCCAAATCCAATATAAACGGTAAAATGTCCATCAGAGGCTAAGGCTGTTTTCTTGTGCACGAAAAGTAGATTGAAATCTAATGTGAACGCGAATGCAAAAAGTGAAGCCGGTGAAAGCTAATGCACTTACAATAATTAGTAGTTACTAACGAGGGTTCATTAAGGAATGAGCATGTGCAAGTTAGCCTAAAAGTGACGACTCAGTAAATAGGAAAACCGCCTTGTATTTGAAAAACTCCTTTCGCAAAACTTTGCAATTTCTGAATTATACGAAGTAACGTTTTATATTAACACTGATTACCTTATGTTATTGTAATCCTTGTGTTTATGCTAGTCTTTTTTAAACCAGGCAGCAAAACTCCTTCTATATTAGCAGTTAACGTTTGTGAACTAAGAGAGACAGGAGAGAATAAGCTTCATGCAAAATGTGGGAAATTTATCACTAACGTACTAGAAGATATTAAGAGATGAGCATTTTTGAACTTTCGAAACAAATAACTCAGAAATGTTTCTTAAAAAAATAAACTAAATTACTAACAAGTGAAAACTCCTGGTTAGCGTTTGCTATACATCTCTTTTTATTAAATATTATTTATTCTTAAGGGGTTGCGTTTACTTCATCATCTTGCAGTCACTTAAAATATTTGTAAAATCTATGTTGGCTCCTTACTTATATACAGAATGAACAATCCTTCACGCAACCGACTTCGCGGGGTTCGGCAGGCCGGCAAGGTTGGCCGCTGTGTTGGCAGTGTGCTACATGCGCAAGATTTCAACTCACATTGAAGCCTTGCGCAGCGGAGGGGGAGTATACTCTCCACCTCCGCCGACATAGCGCTGCCGGTTGGTCCCGCGGTTGCATTGCTCGTCCTCTAAAATAAAACAAGGTTAGATTACTGGTATATTTAACAGAAAGCGAGAAAATAAATCCGAAGTGAAACAAGATTTGTTTGAAATCACTTACGCTCGCGGGCAGTTTTCCGATGAACGCATGATTTATGGTCGTGCAGCGGGAGTGTGCTAAACAGTTAACAAAAGTGCGAGTGCACGTTTCGACAAGAAAGATCGCGCATATGTTATACCCTCCACCATGCACTAATATAAAAAGTGTTATAAGGTTGAGTGTTTGCAAGCTGTTTCTGATACCAGACGTACTTTTTTAAACTTATGATTTCGTTTTTAAAATAGAATATTTTAGCATGCATTTAAATATTTTAAACTGAATACAGCTCTTTAAAATGCGCTACAATGAAATTACTTGATAAAATAAATAAATGTTGGCCATATATCATTAAGCAAGGAGGTAATTATAATTTTAATTAGTATTTCTGCTGTGCGTGTTTATACATATAGGAGGGCAGTTCAATAAAGGATGATCATAATTTCTAGAGCTAATATTTAACTTTGCAATATATTGTTAGCATAATGCATAATGACCACATGGTCTTGTAATGTATAACGTTACAAAATGATTATGGAGAGCTTGTTCTCTATAGCACAGCTCGAAGAACGTTTAAATGTTTAAAAAGCAATCAATTTCAAAGGAAGCTGCACCATCCAGTTTGTGCTCTAAGGGAAGAAAACTTAAAACCGTTGCTGTTATTGTGAGAGAGGATAATCGAATAACATGAAGAATAACTTTAAAATACTCTACAACTTTCACTGGGTGCCACTCGCACTAAGTAACTGAAAAGTTGCATATGAGACGTGTTTGTGCACGGTGTGTTCCAAGACTGCTGATTCCCGAACAAAAGGACGTTCGTGTGCAGGTTTGCATGCAGATGAATATGTTACAGGAAGATTCGGAGTTTTTTTTTTTTTTTTTTTTTTTTCCCAAAAGTAATCTCTGCTGATGAAACTTCATCATTTAGATCCTGGGAGCAAATAGCAAAGTTATATGTGGTCACCAACACCAAAAAAAGTCAAAGAAGTTGCTCCTTTTGGATAAGTTATGATCATCTTTTTTTAACATTCAAAGAATGATTTCCAGCATGTCATACTTGCACATGCGACTGTAACTGGGCAATACTATAGAATGTTCCGAAAATCTATCAGGCCATAATAGACATTTGCAAAAGGCTACATTTCCTGTAAAAAGTTAGATGCTGTACCATTATAATGCACGGCGAACGTTGTTACCGATAATCTCACAATAAAAATCATTGAAAAGTGCACCTCACCCTTTAATCCAGATTTAGCCCCGTTGACTTCTTTCCATTCCCAACATTGAATAAAAATCTTGTGAGAGGAATTTTGCATCATCAGAAGCAGTGGTACAGTCAAAAAATGTCTTTGAAGACTGGCAGAAAGGTTGGAACAGATGCATTGCATCCAACGAACCCTACTTTGAGAAAGATCAAATTTATGAGAACGAGTAAAGGCATGTTGTGCTTAAAATGCCAAATGTTTCATATTTTTATAACAAAATGTACCGTGAACAGGAGTTTTATATTTTGCAGAAAGTGTTATTTCTTAAAGTTTGACATATTTAAAACTTTCATTGACTTTAAAAAAATGTTACGTCCGTTTTGTTAACAGCCTTGTCCTATTTCTGTTCAAATGGAAACCTTTCAGAAAAACTCAAACAGATCAGCACACAATACAAGCGCTATGCGTAGTATATTAACATGGCTATTTTTAAAGCCCATTTAATTAGCTTTACAATAAAAGAATGAAGTGTAGCCAACAGAAAGGACTTCAGCGCTATTTCAGTAGATGATTCGCAAAAGAGTTTTTTCCCCCCTCTTGTAAATGTATAAATACTTCATAAACTAACTCAATTCTTTAGAGGTAGCAAAGCAGGAAATTAAAAAAAAAATATCTCTGCGTAGCGACTCGTTCATTTAATGAAATTATGAAGCATGATATTCAATTTACAGAAGTGATGAATGTCTGCAGGAAAGGTTGGTTGTTGAATCGTGGCTCAGAGCCAGCAGGAAGGCTGCATTATTCCACTGATTCAAATACAAAGCGTCCCCCTTCTTTCAGCCGCCAATATCTGTCATTCAGGAATGGCTTTTGATTGCCTTTTGTTCGAAAGGGGTCCAAAAGAAAATTTCAACTTTCATAGCACGTAACGGAATGTGAATAACCGGACTCGTGTGCAGAGCATTTGCCAAATTTCTAACCTCCCAATCAAAATGTAACAAATGGGCCGTTCTCTGTTACAGCCAAGTTTTCTTAAGCTCGAAGATAAAAGTTCAGAAACTAAGTTTGCATTCTACATCCAATGAAATAGACAAGTATTATCGATTTACCTCTTTACAAGAAAGTCCATCGTTACGCTAACTTACATATACGGGGTCACTTCGAAAGTTGTTAGCAGCGCTCACAAATATTTTTGAATTTATTTTTCAAAGCATTCTCCATTATGACGTAAATGCTTCAAAACACTATGAAAATGTCTCTAGTCAAGCTGTTTTTGGAGGTTATTCACAGCCTGCATGTAGGCCCTAACGACCTCTTCATGATGGGAAGTAGCGACCACGAAGCTTTTCTTTGGTTTTAGGGGAAAAAAAAGTCATGGGCCAATTATGATTTTTTTTTTTGTTTGTTTACGAACGCTATTTAACATCTCAGGTCATCAGCGTCCCATTCTATTCAGGACGTGAAACGGCCGACAAATTTTGCTCAGAGGTTGAGGTTATTTTACGTGCCATATCTACACACGGGACCCGCGGCTTTACTTCCCTTCCGAAGGAAGCCATACTTAGGATTTTTACGGCCGAAAAATCCACCGGTTCTAGTCGGTATCGAACCCGCGATGTTGGATTTAGGAGGCAAGTATGGTTACCACTATAATATCAGGATAGACAGATATGGAGAATAAAGGCTGTTGGGAAGGACTCTGACCTTTTGACTGGCCAAGTTGGCTGTGTGTGTAGAAGTGTTGTGATGAATGGTTTTCGATCTTGGATGATGCAACGACTGATGGCATACAACTTTGTAGTAATTGAATAGATGCTAAATGACCAGTTTTTTTTTTTTTCTGAATAAGAAAACCACCATCTTGGTTTCTGCTGACTGCAGTTTCAGGATCTTAGTGGTATATCCATGATTCATCTCCTGTAGCATGTCCTGGGTGTTGTAGGTGTCCTCGTTTTTCCTCATTGTCGAATTTTCCTAAGCATGAAATGACACATTTCACAGCAGATTTATGTTAATGAATTTGGTAACAAATGGAAACAACGCTGGAGTACTTGAAGATGTTCGTGAAGGGTGTAGTTCGCTGCCGCAGATCCAATGTATGGTGAAGAAATTCTCAGTAGTAACTTCCCCACAGTTGCGGTTGTTGCTCGTGTTTCAACTGTGTGAGGGCGGCTTGCATGAAGTCAACTTCCAGCGATTCCCGGACCTCTTTGGAAGTTCCGAAACCAATTTCCGATTGGTGGCTGGGGATCGTGCGAGTCATGAAAAACGCCCACCAAATAATCGTGACACTGCTCTGCTGCTATTCCCTTTTTAAGTCATCATAAATCAAAACTCAAAATGCATAGCTGTCGAATCACTGCATAATAAAACGTGCTTATCCTCTTTCAAATGAAAGCAATTACATATTAAAATGTTACAGTTTAAGCGCTGCTAAAACTTTGGAATGACCGTTGCATTTCTTTAAAAATAAAACGCTGCTTTTTGCATTGCGTTTGGACCCTAAAACAATGAATAGGAAAAAAGAAATGTGTTTAGTTTACAGGCTCCTATGATGTTCATTGAATAAGAAAAAGTATTTGGTAGTGTTCTATATAAAATGTATAATATTGGGAGAAAAACACTTCCCTGAACATTGAATAAAATGATACAGAAATAAGCATTGAAACGGGTAATAACAAAAACAAATTCGTGTTTGTATTCAACAGGGCACGGGATATTAAATGGTAAGAGCGTGTGTACGACAAGCCGAATACACTTGTTCGAGTTAACCATACTATAAGAGTTAATTGGGCACGAGATTTTTTTTCATGTGTTAGCATAAGATTTCACAAGGGCTTGAAATCGGAGTCAAATAGGAAAAACTCTAGGTCACGGCAGAGACTCGAACCTGCATTCAAATAAATAATTTAGTGAGCCCGGAACAAAAACATACTGCCCACTT
Organism: Metallyticus violacea; assembly: GCA_030762175.1. Taxonomy (NCBI): domain Eukaryota; kingdom Metazoa; phylum Arthropoda; class Insecta; order Mantodea; family Metallyticidae; genus Metallyticus; species Metallyticus violacea. Next base: position 35,942,629 of record CM060832.1, read on the forward strand.
TCACCTTCCAAAAGTATTAATTAAGGATTTCAACTGCTGTATAAGACAGATTTCTGTGTCTAAGGACCCTGAGACTACCCCATTTTCAGCGTTGAAGCATAAACTATTAGAACTATTAATTGGCAGCAGCAACAATGGAGTCATGTTCTCATCACAGATCCAAGTATGGAAAATACCCATATGGAGATAACCAGGTTACACATAAAGACCATACTTGCCTTCTAAACCCAAGTGCAAACCCACCCAGGATCGATGGATTTTTTCGGGCGTAAAAATTCTAAGAATGGCTTCCTCCGGAAGGGAAGTAAAGCCGTGGGTCCCGTGTCTTACATTTATGGCACGAAAAAGAACCTCAAGCCTGAAAGAGAGGTCTCTGAGCAAAATTTGTCGGCCGTTTCACGCCCTGAGTTGAATGGGACGCTGATGACGCTGATCGCTGATGCGATGTTAAAGACATCCGTAAATAAATCAATCACAACAACAACAAAAGACAGGAATATACAGGAGTTCATAAATTCAAAGAAAGCATGGCCTGGGGATGAGTAACGACAAATTTCGTTTTTATTCTTGGAGCAATGACTGCAAACAAGCACATTGCAGCCTGTGCTCCTTACAATTGCTTGGAGTGTCTGGCCTGAATACCTTTACGTGCATAATAATGCCAAAGCATATGATAAATGCATGTCTATGACTACAATACTAATTACAAGAGATGATACAAATTACTGTTGGTACAAGCATCACGGGAGACTTGCAAAACACTGTTCTGTTCATAATATCCATGTGAAAATATGTTTCCTCGTTTAGTTATATTTGATGAGGCATTGGGATCCTTCACGTCTGTATGTTTGTCCTGCCTCCCACTACTGATCCCATATTAGTTTCGTTGTGGACGTATTTCATCTAACAGGATTTCAGTTTTCTGGAATGACATCCCTTGCTCTCGGTATGCCACAATTCGCCCTATCAAATCCGGTCACCTGCTGGTATCGTTTTTGTATTTCAAGCGATTTATACTTTAATTTCTTGAGGGAAAATATGGGATGGGTTGGACGTTGCAACTTTAATGAGTAGCAGTATATGTATATATACATAAAAATAGTGATTGAGTGTAATATAATTTAAATTAGAAAAGAATGCTATTTTCATTAAAAAGGACTCATTTTTGCTTTTGTTACTGTTTTGTTATCAATTTAAGTACTCAAATTTGTATTATGATATTCCGTTCATTAATTTTTAGAACATTTTTAAGTGTATATTTTCCATGCATTTGCATAGTTGCCCTACTGTAAGGAAGGTAGATGCCAGTTCAATGGTTGGGAGTGTTTCTGTTTACTGCTCTCTAGTTTTTGTGGTAATTTAATATTAAATAATAAATGCAATATCTAGGGGTTTCTATTATTATTTTCAAATAGATGTAATAATGAAGTAAACGGAATGGTAGTTCCATTTCGACCTACGGTAAATTAGTTTATTTTTACAGACAGAATGATGACAATCGATAAACGTGAAGAGACAAGAAAAACAAGCTTTTAGCTGAAATTCTGTTTTAGAGAAACAGAAGTAAAAATGTTGGAAGAAATGAACGAATTTGCTTGATCTTGTAGCTTTAATCTACTGCATCTATAAATATAATGTAAATTTTAGAGTTGCGAAGATGAATTAGGGAGCAGTTTGGTTGCAAGTGCAATCTAATTATGTTTAGTGTGCGTTTCCTAATTAAGTTTCAAATAAATGTTTCATTTAGTGTAGTGCTTAAAGTTTTGTTGCGATTTTGTTTTAACAAGCACATAATCGTTTCAGCTATTCTGGAAAATATAGTACACAGGAAAAGGGAGTTTTGATGGATAAGAATATAAATTGGATGTCAAAAACAAAATTTTATACTTAGATAAATGTAAATACATAAATATGGATGTTAGAACAAAAGTTTATGTTTGTAGAATATGGAGAATAAATTTGATAAACAGAGTGTGCCAAAAACATGTGCACACATTTTCACAATGGATATCTATTTAATATATTTCAAAGTTCAACCGAAAAACAACAGTAATGTGTAGTATGATGTTCTGTAAACATGCTACTCACATTACGTTATGCTAGCGTTGCTACAACAAAATGGAGCCAAGATTATCGTTTGAACAGCGAAAATCAATTTTGAAGTGGTATTGGAACACCGAGAATATTTTTTGAAGTTCAAAGTCAATGGAGACCTTGCGTACAGAACAGAACCGCCGTTGGACTTCTACCTATGGGGAACTCTTAAGAATGTTATAAACCAGTTACACTGGCAGCACTTTGGGAAGAAATTGAAACGGCATGCGCTGCAATCGCTGAGGACACTTTCGTAAACGTTGCTCAATCAGTAGTTCAACGTACTCAGAAGTGTGTCGACGCCAATGGTGGGTATTTTAGGAACTGTTCCTAAAATAACTGTAAAAGTCTAAGATGATTAGTGTTCATCATTTCCTGTTTGTATGAATTCATTTTTGTTGTGTTAACACAGTTTTTTCTTTGCTTGAAGTGTGTATACATTTTTTGGCACCCTCTGTATTTTACAGGAGCCTTGTTAACAAGTTCAATACGGTATTTGTATTGGAATATTACAGATATTATGTTTATTAATGGTAACCTTAATTACGTCTTTTTTATTTCGAATGTGAGCCCCATTTCAATAGACACGGCGGTGTTGTAGTGAACGTCTGCGGCCGGGATACCCATAGGGTGCCGCTACGTTGTCCCAGTTTAGTGATAAGCGACTTGGTTATAATGCGCCAGAGGAGTGCTAAACCTATAGATGAAAGAAATGAGCTAATAATGGCGCAAATGAGGTCGGAGTCCTTGGCGCCTTAAAGCAATCTGGTATTTTATAGGTAATGTGTGTTATCTGAGTCGATTTATTGGGCCTCCTCCTTGAATAACAGCAAATACTTTCCTCTTCCTCTGATCTAGAACATATCGTTCTGTATTAAACACCAAAGGTCACATAATCTATCGTTCATACAGTTTGGTCAACTTTTCAAATGGATTTCTACATACCCTTGCTGACCCCCCCCCCCCCCCAAAGTGATCCGATCCACTTCCATGAACTTCGGTAGAGCTGGATTCACAGTAGAACGAATTGTTTCCAGCAGTGTCGGCACGGCACATATTTCTTATCTGTATACTATTTATATTGTAATCAAAACAGAGAAAAAGTCATAAAAACACGCCAAGTTCGCCCTTTCTGTTTAACACTAGTTGCATCTTGAATGCAGACGAGAGCGTTGGAAACAAAAGTGCAACATAGAAGGAATTCACATATTGCTAAAAATGGAAGCATATAACGCAACTCTAGCTTAGAACAAAACGGTTGATAGTTTTCGTATGTGAACAAGGCGTTGTGCGAAGTGATCTTACACATATTCACACTCAAGGATCAAACTATTTTTTTTTTTCTGTTTTAAGTTGTGCAGCAATGTATTAAAATACTTGACTATCGAAATGAAAGCAATGTTACAGGGGTCATAATGTTCGGTGCTAGTGAAGCCCCCAATTAAGATATAAAACATATGCTAGGTATTCTAAACAAGAAAATTTAATCCACGTTTTGTACTATGAATGGTATATACCGAGTGTTTCCGTACCTTCAGGGATGATGAAGACTGGTAGATTTATTAATTTAAAGTATGGAATTCCGGTTCGAAAATGCCTCAGTCGCAAGTTATAAACCAAAGTTGTTTTGGGATACCCATGGAAAAAAAATTACGAATATTTATTTGTATATGTAATACTTTTATGAACTTTCACAATCTGCGAAAACATTTACAATTGTTGTTTAAAATGTCATTCCCGGCTTCGATGCAGGCCTAGCAACTTTGCAGTAAGTTCTGTCTTATCAACAATCCTGAAGGCATTCTAACAATGTCACAAGCAGTTAGGATTCTTCGAAGAGATTCTCTTCAATCTCTACAGGTGCTTCATGGGCAAGCCATTTCACATGGCTCCACAAGAAGAATGTGGGGTTAGGTCAGGTGAATAAGCGAGACACAAAATAGGGCCTCCTCTTCCTATCTACAATTCAGAGAAGGTCTGTTTAAACTGTTACAAGCACAATGTGGAAAGTGAGCAGTACCCTCATCATGTTGAATTCATGTCTTGGGAAGAAGACACATGTTCCAATAAAGTTTAAAACTCTGCGTGATGTCGCCTATACATTTTCCTGGTTGCCTACCCTTACTATTGTTATATGTACCTCCTATAACACCTTTGGCTTATAACTTGTGACTTAGGGTTTTCTGGAACGAAGTTTCCTATCTCAAATAAATACACCTGTCTTTCTCCATCATTCCTGAAATAACAGAAACAACAGGTATAACGGGTTCATAGTTATAGTCGGCTAAACTGGGATGGAATTTTTGGGATAAGTACCGTAGGTCAACAAGAACAAGATGTGTATATATACGTAATTAATTCAAGAGACAAACTGAACATTTCCATATAAAAATGATTATGGTTTGCATTTATGTGTACACCTTTCAGTTCCACAGAGTTAATCTATACTTCACTATGAAGAATATATTGTTATAAGAGATATTGCATATTTTATATTTCAGTTTTCGCTTTTTTTATTTATATTATAAAACTTATACATTATGTTAATGTTAACTATACTAGTCCCAAAATAATGCCATATAAAGGTCAGCCAATCCCTGAGTGTAGCGACGTTGCCAAATTAAGTGCATATGTGCGGATAACTCTCAATCAAAGCAATTCTCAATGACTTTGATCCGTCAAAAATTGCTCTATACCCAGGAAAAGATATTTTTTTACTGTATACTTATATATAATTTTCCTACTTTGGTTACTCGTTTAGGCATAGAGAAACCACTTGTATTAGCTTTTTGTGACATTTTAAGCACAAGCGAACACTCTCACCACACACACGCTGATCTAAACTCTGTCATAGTGCAGGATATCAAGATTGTGTGTACATGATTCGTGAAAGTGCATTACGTATAGTTCACAACATGCATTATGGAAGCGAATGTCTCTTTGACTTCCTACAATTTCAGGACCTCTTTAGCAAGAATCAAAAAAAGTACTAGGGAATTACCCTTTAAGTGATATAAAATTAGGAATATTCAAGGAAGGAAGCCAAAAATTTACCATAAAAGTTCATTTCCAGAATATTTTACTGAAGTTGAGATTTTAAAAAAGAAGACCTAAAATGTGCCAAATTATAAAGTTTAATACAGACCACAAGCTCTCAAAAGAAAAAAAAATGCCATACGGTAAAAGACAGCTTTGGGAACAACTGCCAACATTTCCAAACGTAAGAAACTCTACTCTTAAATCCTAATTGAGTGTGTGAAGTTTGCCATAAATGGGAATGACAAAGAAAATTAGACAACAGCACAATGATTTGGTTTTAGCAACACACAAAACATATTTAAATTATTTCATACGAAGTATTAGAATGGTAAAACAGTTATCTGGCAAAAAGTATTCAGTATTGCCAAACTATATCATAATTTAAAATATTTACAAACATGTTAATAGAAAAACTGTATTTTCATTACCTATCTTTTATTAACAATACTCTTATGAGCTCACGTTATAAAATTATATAAAAAAAACTGTGACCTTTTATTTCATATTAATGTTTTATAAATAAATACATCATAAATAATCCATAATTCAACAATAAAGAAGAAATTGCATAACTAAAGCCTAACAAAGGAGTTAACAAGTATTTTATAGGAAATATATTTTTATATACACTTACAAATGTAGGTATAGCGAATCCATTTTATTGTTTTTTAAACTTTAAATAGTTTTATTACTGAAATTAAAACATTAAATTTTCCCGTAATTATCTTAAAATATTAAATACAATTTGAAAATGTAATTTCCCGTTCTTGTAAACTGTCTGAAATTATATATAGGTGTATAAATCCACCCTTGAATGAAATTTCTGTGTCACTAGCTTGAATGTGTATTAACAGTCTTAGGGTGTTAACCTTGTGCTGTGGAACCATGTCAATATAAATGAAGTTTCACAACTTTCAGAACCTGTGGAAAGTAGCGCCATTTTATGGCTCTTAGACAACACTCGTCATTGGGAACAGGGATAGGTCAGTTGGCTTGCCAGCTACCACTTCGACTAACATCCGCTCCAAAAAGATAGCTGTGAAAACTACCCACCAAATTATTTGGCTGGCCCCACAGCGAAGTGATTCCGTAAGTGCTTTAACCATCTGCGAAAACCATTAAACAGGCCAGTAAGTTTTTAATATCCATGATCTGTTCTCCACTAGCTAAAAGCGTTTCCATAAAGTTGAATGGCGAACGGAATTACTCAGAATCGTAAATGAGAGAACAAAGAAGAGTGCCTTGCCTTTTTAATCTATTTCCTCACTTTCTTTTAATTTACATCTTCCCCTGACCAAAGCGGAATTAAAAATGAGAGGGACTACTCTCGGGAAAGGTGATATTTGATGAAGAGAGCAATAGATAAAAAAAAAAGGCAAGAGCCTGATTAAAAAGTGGAAATGGGAAATTTCCTTTCTAACAAAATTGGTCTCTGGCGAGTTTTCACGCCGTTATGCAATTACCACATGGAATGATGGTCTTGCTGCGGCTGTTTTATACGAACAATCTTGCCTTGCTTCTTTGTACTACATTTTTAATTTAATTACAGTTTAAAAGCCAGCAGCATTACAAGAGGAAATGGTGCGGGTGAAAGCTGAATGATATCCGCGTTATATAAGTTCAGCAGTAACAATGTCTAAAGCTATTTGACCTTCCTCCCTTGGGTTGATAATTAATGTATACTAACGTGTACTGATGCCGACTTAAGTGTCCTCTTTCACTATTGAAGTCCGTAGTTCATCTGGAGCATTTAAACGTTATCCTTTAGAGACGGTTAATTTTGCAATGCAATGCCACTAAATACTGTCAAAATATCAACATTTATTTTTAAAGGTTAATAAATTTTGTGGGTTTTATTTTTCTGCAGATAAAATGTAAAACGCACGTGTTTCTGAAAAATAAGATCAGTTGATCCTCAGTAAACGCGTGATTTTCCATAAGAGTGGAGTTAAAATTCCGCTAACGCAGGCAATTGAGTTTGCTCAGTGTACTTATCACGTCAACAGTGTAAGAAGTGCGTGTTTGACTTTCTATTGTGCATCTGTTTATTGTGGAGTATGCTGAAAATGAGATACTTCAGAACAAACAATACTTATTATTGTTATATGTTAGAGATATCTTGCAAATACCGTATGAGAGAATTTCCAGGAATAATATCATTAAGAAGTGCTATTTTCAAATTGGTGAATAAGGTTCGAACGAAAGAAGTCGAAACTAAAAACAGAAATTTAACAGAGGAGAGGTTGATTAAACAGGCTACCGATTAATAACTTCTCCTTGAAAATCTTCGACACGATTAGCCCATCAAATTAGTGTATCTGTTGGCAGTGCGTATAAAGTCACTCAGCGTCTGCACCTTCATCCATATACAACTACTACTGTGTCTGAAATGAAACCCCATGGAGATGTTGAAACAAAGTATGTTACTAAAACTTAATTTTATTAATGATTAGGAATATGGATATTAATTCATTTCTCTTTACATTTCTTTCATTATACTGGGTATTTCACTTACTCTAGGCCCTGAGAAGCATAGTCATCTTACAGTAAGTTTTATTTACATCTTCTAAGGTTTTTGGGTCAGAAACCGATGATATTTATTACCTTAATGCGAAATATTCTAGTACAGGTTTTCTTCACCGTACGATTTCCAATTACTATAACATTTAATATTAAAATGGGAAAAATAAATTGAGAGAAAAAATATAGTAACTAAAAATGAAGGAAGAAATTTTATGATAATCGAACAAATTAAAAGGAAAAGAAATGTAAAAACAAAATAAAGAGAAAGAAATAGAGCTAAAGGAAAATAACATTAATAAATATGTGAGAGAAATTTACAATGTGCATCGAGGAAGAAAAAGCAAGGGAAATGGTGAAAGAAAGATAAAAAAATTAAAAAGAATCAGAAATAAACTTAAGACGGGGAGGGGGGGGGGTGCTATAAAGAGATCAGGAAAGATCCGAAACAAAAATGGAAGAACGTAAGGAAACACCGTTCAGAGAAAGTTGCTACAAACTTGGAATGCTCTTAGGAATAATAATAGCTGTAGTGCCCCTACAGGACAAAGACCTTCCCTCGGGACTTGAGAAACTGCATCACACAAGAATCACTTTCTCAAAGAAAGTTTACTCGCCATAAGGGTTTATGATTATCGGTGGCGATAACTGCAGAGACATAATTTTCACCTTGCATGATCAAAGTTTCTATGTGCATCCATTGCGTGCATTTCCAGTAACGGGGAGCACGTGTTCAAGCGGCAACTAATGACGTTGTGCCGTGTTACTTAATGCGTAGATCGCGTTGTAGCGCTAAATAATAATGCATTTACTTTAATTCATATTTTGCAGGCGAGAAACGTACTGTAAGAAGGACTGGATGAATGGTGAAATTGACACAGTGTTCCAACTAGAGGAAAGAATCCGGAGTTGATAAATTTCTCAAGTAAAAATTGACAAAACTTAAATCACACAAATAAATGCAGAAGTAACATTACAAGGATGGTTTTGTAAGTGACTTAGCTTGATATTGAAGAAAACAAGTTCAGTGTTACAACGTAATTTATTTTTCGACATAGCCCCCTCAAAATTCAACGTACTTACTCCAACGTTTCTCCAGATTCATCATTCGAGGCCCTCAAAATATTCATTTATCTCCTGTATGACATCTTAGACTTAAATTTGTGTCCCCCAGAAAAGTTTTGAGTTTTGGGAACAGATGGAGCAAGATCATGTGAAGAGTGTATGCTGAAGCATTTTAAAGCGTATTTTGCTCAATTTAATCTGAGCAACGTTGCTCGAAAGCACCCGCACATTGTCATGGTGAAACAACTCCTTTATTAGCCATTCCCGGCGGTCTTCAGTCTCTCCAAAAGTATTGTGTAATTTTCTACAGGAACCGTTTTCCCTTTCTCTAAGTAGTTAATCAATGCTTCCCAAAACAAGGAAGCCATCATTTTTCCAGCACCTTTTTAGAGGTGGTTTGTCTTGTGCGGTCCACTGTTTAGACTGCTGTTCCGTTTACGGTGTTTCACACTCCCAAATATCGGTCGGATTCTTCTTAAACATTTCCAAATAGCAATTTGATATTTGCGTGCTATTTCTCTTTGACTTCGGAGTGAGCAGACGCATCACTGATTTAGCGCAGTTTTTTCATGTGTAATTTAGTATGCAAAATAAAGAGAGCCTGTGCCTTCTGCTAACTTGAAAACTTTCCTATATCAGTCAAAATAATGCCACAGACTTCATGGGTGATTTTTGGTCTTACAGTTGATTTTGGAGCTCCAGGATGTGATGCGTCTTTGATGCTTGTTCTGCCACGCTTGAACTCATTTCATAAGTTTCATAGGCAACCCATATAGGCAAAAATCCTCTGCATGATTTTCCTTTGCCGTTTTCCCTTCCAGAAAAAAAGAATTAAATCACACCATTTCTTATCTATTTTTCAGTTATTTGAAACGCTTGTATTTAAACATTGTCAAACAAAGAATTAACATTAGAACGACAGCATATAAAGCAAAATTGACGACAACTCGTATAGGTGTTGCTGTTGTCATCTACTAGTATGCGAAACAATTTATTTCGAAACCAAAATACAGAAAATCAGTGGATGATATACAGAACTAGCTACTTCTGTAAACAATCATGGACCAATGACTGAGCGAAAATGATATGGGACTTCGCCCTCAAAAATGAGAAGATCTGAACTACAATTCTATGAAAAATCCTGTTTTTTTTATCGTGATCTGGAAATTTCAAGTTCGGAGATGGAGTATTGGGACTGCACATTGTTGAATAACAAAAAGATATTATGTAAAAAAAAAAACTAATACCATCCATTGCCGATGTACACCCAAACTGTAATGAGTTGATCACTTTTTATTTGGATGGATGGTCCATGCTATCATACTGCCAAGTTCAGACATTAATTCAATTGAGAATTAGTGGTCAACTTTAAAAACGTTGTTCTCTAAAACTACCCACTAACAAACACAGTTGACTGAAGTCATTCTTCAGTGGTTTCTTTGGAAAAGATGATTGCAAAGTCTAGTAGATTCCATTTCCCTAGCATTGCCGTTGTCAAAAAGGTCCTAGCTTAACCATAATAGATAAATAGTAATTAATATTAGTTCATTGTATGCATGTTCAGCTGGGGGAGAAGTGTCAACTTATTCAAAGGAGTTATACTGACAAATTTTTGGGTTGTGCTGAAGCTTAGTTCTGGTCATTGTATTTTCAACTACAAAAGAAAACACTCATATCTTCTTGTTAGCATGGAATGGGGCTAATATGAAAAAGAGTAGCCTTAGTTGCTCTTCGTGTGGTTGAAAGGTCACATATTAATATTTTTACACCCTAAAAGACCTGAAGATCAGCAAAAGGTTTGCGTATCGGACAAGCCAGAGATTCGCAGAGACTGTCTAGTTGGTTGACCTCATACTGTTTAAAGCACTAGCGGATAATATTCGCCGAACCCCTGTCCGGAAGCTGTTAATTATGAGATGGGAGATGAATTTTTCACAACGATTGATGCCCAGCATACTTGATGAATACCTTGGACTTTGAGCCTAATGGCGGACTACAGGACATTTCCTAACCCCACAAAGGAAGAAGCAGGGAATACTGAAATAGAAATGGCTCTTGCAGAGGTATGACAATAGTGAACACCATAGCTGTTCCCTTCAGTGAAAGCATTCGCCATTGAAGAGAATTTCAACAGCCAAAATGACAGGGTGTATGCTTCAAGCTCTCGAGAAGCCCATGAAGATGTCTCGAAGGTTCAGAGAGACCATCACTTCTGTTCAGTCAGAGTATGACTGGGGAATGGCTTCGTTTTGGTGAAAAAGGCTTAAAAGTCAGTTCCTGTGGAAAGTGTCTAGGTTATCTTGTAATGCTGTTGATCCAAACTATAGTTAACAATAAACCCTAGAGCTTCCAGAAAAATTCTGTCCCGGCTCATAAGGTGAGGATGAGGCCAATTTCATCTCCACTGCTGATTAACCATCTGCTAACTCCTATTTCAGTCCTCTGAAATTAACCATAGTTAGTGCTAGAGAGATTGTCTTCAAGAATATACCCCTATAACTGAATTTTTAAAGGACCCGTTGATGGCAGTGATGAGAAATTTCCCCATGAGATCGTCAGTGTTACAGTAGCCAGAGAGACTTCGGGCCTGTGTGAAGGCAAAAAGTGTATATTTTGAAATATGATTGGTGCCATATACATACATACGTAGATGTAAAATACCATAAAAATTGGAAGGTACTCGTATCAAACCATAAACATCTACAAAATAGAAACATTAGTATTCATGGCTAGACTAGATACTACTGCTGCAAAAACAACTCGAATGTACCTCTAATTTTTAATATGTTAATTTATTTTGTCACACATATTATGCTGCGTATTTGTTTAAAGTAATGTTTGATTTCCATTCAGTTAATTAGTAACCTTTCAAACTGTGTTAGCATGTAAATAAATACATATATTACAAGAATTTCTTACAAAAACAATTTTTTTTCAGAACTACGGTCAACAGTGTACTTTGTTACAATGTAGAACTTTTAGTACCCTTGAATGTAATAAGATTGGTTTAATAACTCTTTTATAACTAAAAGTTTATCTTAGCTCCTTCTGACATGTTTGCCGAGTAAGCTATTTACTTATTCGGTTTCTCAGGGAGGTCATTCCTTCTCAATACGTTCTGCTTTAAATTTGCATGTATTACCAAGCATCAGGCTAATGGCTGCTTTCCTGTAGACTGTAAAACAACAATAACCACAGGAAATTTCACTCCGTATCCGTTTTAACAGCAAACAATATAAAACACATTCAACATTACACACTCAAGTTGATTCTACGAGACTTAAATACAAATCCAACCCTTTTCTTCCTCATGGAAGTTACTCTGGTTTTCTTCCGTGCAGTGATACGTTGTTAGTGTGAATTTCCTCTCACAAACAGCAGTTTGACGAATGGCAGTAGCGTCTACGAGCACAATAAAAAGCCTTATAGCACAAAGCGGCGATGTTTTCGCGTTTGTTCCGTTTGCTATGAGCAGCAAGGCTGTGAGGCCATGACAATTTGAAGCGATAGCTATTGTCGAAGTTAATGGCTTTACTATTCGTCCGCTTCTTCGGGTTAAGGTGACTCTAAAATCGTTCAAAGTTCACAGTATGTCTTTACCCATGTTCTTGATGAAATTTCACTGCCGTGATTAAGTTGCAAATCGCGTCTTTATATCCGAACTCCATTTCCGTCCTGACAAAGCTATTAAATACCATCAGTTTAGAATCGTATTACGAATCTAACAACTTTACTGGATCCGCGTTTGTGCCAACAGTAACAGTTAACCAAAATAGTGGAAAGAAAACTGAGGAACAAATGTATCTTGATATTCCAGCGAATCTAAATAATTTCGCAGTATATTAAATTATTCAATCTTCATAAAGCAATAGCCATTTGTGGTTGCTAGCTCAAATAATATTTTTCCCCTTACAGGCACCAAATTTACTATTGCCAGATTTTAAAAAAGTATAATAATCCGGTCATATATTAATATTAGTGTTATTATTAGATATCTGCATAATCTCCCCTCGCCCACACCGAAAGTATTTGAGCCTGCAGGTTAAGCAATACTTTTTCTGCGCATTGAGTCTCAGTATTTTGCCTATTTATATCTCCAAACGTCTGTGAACTACTTTCCACCTACTTCGAATTGGCAGGAGAAAATAATTAGTTGGAAAGGAAGTACCAGACTTGAACATTTCGGGTCACAGCCGAGATTCAAACCACCACCGATCTTTGGCTTCCGTTTCAACGCTCGAACTTAGTGAGGTACCGTGTGCCTCCAAACACGGAACCATGAAACTCTCTCATCTCATTACATAGACCTCGGAGACCTCCCTAAGGTTTCTCTACTAAGAGAGATTTGCTCCTTAAGAGGTTACTTGTACTTTTGACTGAGGCTCTAGTTTAATCTCGATTATATTATAAAGGTTAATTGTCGGCCAGGAACTAACTTTTTCAAGTCTTATTTTTCTTTTCCAACTAATTTCCTAAATATATCCAGTGTGAAAGAACCATATTAAGCATTTTGTTAATATTTTATTCTAGATATGGTACAAATGAGGAAAAGGAAGCTCTATACTCTTGCGGTATTTGGGGATAAGCGTATTACAACATTTCTATAGTGACATTTTGTCGATATTTGGCGGAAAGAGATATCTTATCTCTTTCCTTCTGCGCCGATCTTATTTTTAAACATAATTATACATAGATTTGTGGCAAGTGACTATTAAAATGTATGTAACTATTAACATAGACACAATTTAAAGAAAATTGTGGTATCATAGTCCGTGCTGCTGGGAAATATTGTGTTCATCATTGTTGCTAACTTGGAAATTTAGTAATTATAATAAGGGTGGGCAGTTTATACAAATGACAGTGTTTCTTTCTTCCAGATGGGGAAGTGAATAACAAAAACGGTTTCGCATCCTGCTGGATTTACCCATTTAATGAAAATGTGCAGCATCATGGGTGTCTATCGATCCTTGCTAAGAATCCTGCAGCTAATTTCAGTGATAGCCCATCGACATCGCTCCATGAAATTCTTCTTCCTATGCTAAAGAAAGCCTAAAATATAGGAGAGCCTAATTAGCAAGCTTGCTGTTTATTTGCCCTTAAATATTTTGGCAATGATAAAAAGAAACTTAAAGTTTACCAAGAGAAAGGGAAAGGAGTTGGATGTATAAACCATTTCTAGGGAGGAATACCAGCAGGAAAATAATTTACTCTTTGTGTAAGAGTTAAGATGACCTAAAGAAGGGAGAAGAGACAGAAGATCAAGAAAAGGAAGAAACTGAAGTTTTTGTTTGTTTTATTTATGGACCTTCTTTAACATCTCAGGTCATCAGCGTCCCATTCAATTCAGGGCGTGAAACGGCCGTCAAATTTTGTTCAGAAGTCTCTTCTGTCACGCTTGAGGTTCTTTATCGTGCCGTAAATGTACGATACGGGATCCATGGCTTTACTTCCCTTCCGAAGGAAGCCATACTTAGGATTTTCACGCCCGAAAAAATCCATCGATCCTGGCCGGGTTTGAACCCGCAATCTTGGGTTTACACTACACTACCAAAACTGGGTAAGAATATAATGTTAGTTCTGTTAGCTTAAGTATTCTGAAATCTACTGATAATGGATGGTATTATAAACTTTGCTTAGGAGCAAAGAGGAAACATTAATTCTGTGTGAAAATGTTTGTAAAATGAAGTAAGAAATTACACATATTACGAAAGATTAAACTAGCTGCAAAATAAAATCTAGTTGCCTTTTTATTATTGTATTTATCAATCCATTTCACCCGCACAGCTGTCATCGACAGACAAATCGGATTCTTTCTGCTAGAAATGTGAATAAATGATGCTGCATGGTCTGAAACTGTGGTCTGTGTTGTTTATAGCATCCAATAAGTTAAAACGTTGCGTTGAAAATATATATAAATTAGCACAATATAAACTTTACACACGATTTTCGAAATTATAAATCGATTCGCCGCTTTGCCTAATTTATTACTTTTCTATTAATACCGAAGATATAGCAAGTTCGCCACAAGCTGTTGACGTGAGGTTATCAATTAAGTAATTTTGCAATTCGTCTATCTGATTGAAAAATCTAACCCGTAGTAAGAGATATTATAATTATACCATTCTTAGAATTGATTCTGCTGTTCAATAGTTCCTATATAATAAAATAAAATCCTGTGAGATTAAGTGAAGCTCTGTATTCAGAGCAGATGTAAACAATGTAAAGTATCAGCAATAGTTGCATTACTGGCTTCATTGGCTGCTAGCCCTGTAACCCCTGACAGTTATATATTTTCAGATGGAGCAATTGCTACCTTGCAGATTACTACAATACCATATTTATTTGTGTTAACCTTTGAACTGAAGTTACTGTCGTGTTTTTATTAGTGTGACGATACCGCTCTTATCTTTTTTTCTTTAGAGTCAATGTTTACTTCAGCCTTCGACTCATCTGTTTGCCATAGATCATCCTTTATTTGGAAAAAAGTGTCTTCATTTAAAATAACATTACGCTTGTATTTCCAAAAAATACCATCAACATGTTTGCACTCAATAAAATTACAGGTGTCGTGGAATTTTAATGAAAGCAAACCTACGCATTTCCGTTTCACATTAATACATAGCCAAAAGCGCAGTTTCTATAAAATGATTTTTAAATGTGCACACATTTCATTTCCGTGCACAAACACAGGCTCTTAGTTATGTAAACAAAGTTACGCTTGGGATTTTCATGTGGGACTATCACATGGTTAGATTATTTTCGAAACTCATCCGGTCTCATTTTATCTTCTTTTTTTTCTAGCTGACCGGTGTGTTAAGAGAGTTTTTGAAAACTACATATTGTCCGATAAATATCAGGATTGATTTGTTTTATTTAAATCAATGGATCACACAAAAAAACAATATTATTTTTCAATTCTATCCTGTGAAACTTATTAATATTTTTAACGTTATCAAGACTCCATAAGCACAAAAAAACGTTTTGTTCGGCCAAAAGAAATTCCTACAAGTATTTAGCACATCATTTTCAAAACGTTATCCAACAATTTTTAACAGCACCCGGAAGTTATTTTCTTTCATTTTCAGGTTAAAAGTATACAACTTTCAAAATTCAATTTTTTCCCTTCTATCTTGGGGAGCTAGTAAAATGTTATTAAGTCTCTGCTGGTGATTTTTGTGGTTAATATAATATTTGAATATAGTATATAAAATATGAAAATTGTATATCAGTATGTATAGGAACACGTCAAAAACTATTATATTCATTATGGGAATTTTACATGACATTTATCACTCTTTACAATGACAGTTTTTATAATTTATGGAATTGTTTAAAAATAAAAAATATAATACAAAAAGATTTGTGCATTTTTCATGTAATTAATATTTAATTGAAATTCACTATACGTTAATTCATTAAGTAATCATTGATTGCTTGGGGCTCTAAAAATAAACACTATTAAAAAAAAACATCCTCCTATTTATAGTACTTTTTGAGTTGTATTTCCTAATGATGAAAAATACATTTAGTAATAGAGATGCCTCTATTTAAAATCCTTTTTCAGACATGTAAATGACCGAAATTGAAAATATATGAATACAAAATTATTAATTAAACAATTATAGATTTTTTAAAAACAAAAAAATCGATTATTTCATCCTGAACCACCTCTAAGTGAGTGTCAGTGTAAGGTTAGATTTCAAATATTGTACTTCATAAATGTCCACTTCATTTTAATGATGACATTCAGAATGAAAAAAAAAAACTGTATCTGGCCTTGCGCTGTCGTATTACAATAATATCTCTTGCTTAATAATGTTGAAGTTTACCTTTAATTTTGCCTAAAGTGACAAGGCAGATTGACAGTTAATGTGCTCCAGGACGGCCCAGAAAAATACTAATCTTCCTAGGAACAGAGGAAAGAGTAACAACAGCTATTCCAAACTCGTCCTTTGCCTACAACTGTTTTCTCTTCCCTTGACTAGATGTTTTTTGTTTGATTTGTTTATTTACGGACGCTCTTTAACATCTCCGGTCATCAGCGTCCCATTCAATTCAGGGCGTGAAACGGCCGACAAATTTTGCTCAGAGGTCTCTTCTTTCAGTCTTGAGGTTCTTTTTCTTGCCGTAAATGTACTACACGGGACCCACGGCTTTACTTCCCTTCCGAAGGAAGCCATACTTAGGATTTTTTCGCCCGAAAAACCATTGACTAGAAATTTTATAACTATGTATTTGCAGTTCCATAGTTAAAGTGAATTTGGAACACGCTTTGTCCATCCTGATAGCACTGCATTATAATTAGAGCATTGGTTTGATATACAAGGCAGAACCCCGAGTTAGGGGAAATGGGCCCAGGTCTTCGTAGAAGTGGTAAGGCGTTTTGAAAATTACACCATGAAAATTAATGAATCTCAATTAAAGTGATATACTGAAGTTATGCTCTGTATTTCACAGCACAAATGTTCAACCTAAGCCATTGTTTTTCAGTTCTGTTCACTATCCATAAACACATTCTTTAGATGCCCATTTTTTGACTCTTTTCTAGTAGTATGCATTTTTTTGGCACGGCATTTATTACAACTGCAAGCAATTCTGTTGCCAAGCGCGAAAATACTTTGATTTTTCACCGCTAATAATGATGCATTTCACACCCTACTTAATAACTATGCGTTTTGTTGTTGTTGTTGTTTTTTTTTTGGTAATTGTTTTTGCTCGTTGTTGTTTTAACCCTGTTGAACTTTTTCCAGTATTTCTGTGTTACATCCAGAGAACACTGTTATACGGTTTGTGTCATACTTTCGTTAAATTACTGAGCATGGCTGTATGTTATTTTCCTCCATCGTTACGCTTCCATTCAACTGCTCGGCTCAGATCTAGCTTTTATTTCCCACATACAATCTGCCGACCCACTCGGATTCCTAACTTATGCACTGTAGGGTTCGATATCACTCAAAGTTCACCGAGTTACATGTAATGAACGATACGGTCTATAAACTTTAGTTCCATTTTATGTATAAATGTATGCACTTTCTCATTACAACCACTAAAAACCACTCTAAAAATGAAACTTTTTACAAGAGTGCGAGAGGCAGCTCTGCATTTAAAAAAATTGGTGCTTTCAAAGTATAAAAATTATAAAACATGATCAAACCCCTTTCAGTTTTCAAAATATTGTTAAAGGGGATTTGTAATATTTTGAAGACTCATAATATCATTTTAAATAGACAAAGTATATGAGAGATATGGAACATAGGTGAATGATTCAAAAAATTAAGTTGCCATCTTTTATTGACCAAGGCATTACAATACAACACAACACAACACAACACAAATATAATCAATCACCCAGTCTATAGACCTATGTCTGGAAATTTCACTAATTTTTCGACTTCCTGACAATAGAATTGCACTCCAGATCATCTCGAACGATTGTTCAGTGCAAAACAAACATGAAATTGACTAAAAATATGAACACTAGGCACAAAATTACTTCCAAAATAAACTAAAGTACATGTTTCAGAAAGTAAAGGAAAACATTTTCGATGAAATCAGAAATATTATGGTGAAAATTAATTTTGTGTTTTCCCGATATAATGTCTGCTTAGCCAAGGGAAGGACAATTCCATTACTTATCTAGTAAGATTGTACACATATTTTAAGTGCGGAGCCGAAGTACGGCACCACTGGCTGCAAGACACTTAGTAGCCGAAAGGTAAAATACCGAGTGAGCGTACAAAGTTTATAAATAAATCCTGGTATAAACACATCCTATTAAGAGCTGGACTAAGCTCCTTAAAGTTTAAAAAGAATTTACAGCGAGATTATTTGAATTAAGGGCCGCCTGAATGCGGCTGTTTCCTGGGAAAATGCACCCATGCAAACGGGGAAAAAATTAATCGCCGTGCACAAAGTTAATAATTTTATTTTAACATTTGTCCTTTTACTGAAAGCATAAAATTATACTGTATTTAAAAATGACAATGAAAACTCACCTTTTGAAAATGACGGTCCTCAGCAGCTATACATTGCTGGCATCTGTGCAAACAATGTCTGTATTTAATCCACTTCCTTTCAGTAAGTACATGACGGCTCGGAACAAGTTTCTCTACCTGGAACCAGATTACCGGGATATTTTCTTGCGAATCTTTTACCATTACTCTGCAAGAATCAGTTTTAAATTATTCAAGACTGTAGTATACTATATTATAACTAACACAGAACAAAAACCACGCAATTTACGCACAATAAAAGCTCCGAGTAACACTTTAAACGATAACCACTCTTTGGTAAAGCGTCTCTCAAACGAACATGCTGCTACCTGCACATGCATCATAGACCTTGGCGACTAATAGGCAGGCGCGCTCTGCCGGCTCGCAACTCAAATAATTTCACTTTATAAATGACAACTTGTACAACTTAACAGATACATTTACCATCTACATTCAGAATCATAAATGTCATTTTTATCACAAAGTTAATAAAGCTTTGAATAAACGTAATATTAAACCTTCACTTCAGATAGTAAGATAAGCAATACACCGTAATAAAAACAGAACACAGACGATGCTTAGGCAATGTAAATAATGCAGAAAGATTTTTTCACTGGGACCACACAGAACGCAAAATGTTTCAATACCAATAAAACAAATAAACAAACATATGCTGTCTATAGAAATGACAAACCATTACATTTTTCAAAAGAAAACACGGCAACGTTTTCAATTTATAGCACTATTTCTCCAACACGTGTATCACGTATGGCGCAGTCGTTTTCTCTTTGTTCCAGTACGCTGTACTAATTCAAGTGTTGGTTGAACAGAAGGTCGAGGTTCATTCTGCATATTCTTGGGTGCATGCCTTTGCTATTTTCGAACTATTATTATGTCATTACTATATCATTATTATGTCAATGTGTAGAGCGGCTCATTCTGTCTGCTAGAAACCATACATCCCTTGGGCCCTATGCTTGTATGATTTTCTTTTCAAGTAATATATAATGTTAAACTTTTGTTAATATTTTCATAGTGTTAAACGGCGTTTATTCTTCTGGGGCATCACAGACGGTAGACACTGATGATTAGAGCCCTACTTTTGGCTACAAGTTGTGTTCTTGAATCAAAGAATCTTCGCTTTGAATGAAAGCATAATAAGTCAAAACATTGAAGCTGCAGTGACGGCAGCGTATCTTTCGTACTACCTGCAGGGCCCTATCCCACAAAAGTATGGTCTGTCTAATACATGCAAGAGCATTAGTACAATTTCTTGTAAATAAGATTTTGTAGCTTTCTGTTCCACGAAAGAAGTGCAACACTTGTATAGTATTAATAAAAAGTTACAAGTGACGTCATATAAGATCAAGATGGAGGAACAGCTTTTTGCCATACTTCAGCATACCTTTAATTAGGTTATGTCCACTCCATAGTGGTTTTAATGTACATAGCGGATTACTGTCATTCCTGCTAAATGGGTCTTGTATTTTTTCTCAAATATAATGATAATTTATATACTTTATTACTTTATACTTTTTATAAAGTGGCGAAAGAAACATGAAGCAATCCCTAGAAAGGCCAAGGTCCCATAGAGCATGGAGACATTTTTTTTTTTTTTTTTTTTGCAGAGGAGTTCTTTGATATGCTTTTAAAATGGAATACAGTAATAACTGGGAAGAGATTGTTGATTTGTTTTATTTACGGACGCTCTTTAACATCTCAGGTCATCAGCGTCGCATTCTATTCAGGGCATGAAACGGCCCACAAATTTTGCTGAGGCCTCTTCTTTCAGGCTTGAGGTTCTTTTAGATGCCGTAAATCTACAACATGGGACCTACGGCTTTACTTCCCATACTTAAGCTTTTTACACCCGAAAAAATTCATCAATCCTAGCAGGGATTGAACGCGCTTTCTTGGGTTTGGGAGGCTCTACACCACCAGGGCCGACAAGGAATGCGGAGTCGAGGAGTTCGTCTGCTGCACAAGTCGACATAGATGCGGCTTCCAGGAGGTAGATCATTGACCGTACAGCCCACACCTTGTCCTCAGCAAATATTAACCGTTTCCAAAACTGAAATCTGACTTCAAAAACTGAGATTCACGAACAATGAGTTGAAGAAACCTGTTTTCCAACATTGTGTACACACAGCATCGGACTATTTTTAAGTGAGATTGAAAAATCTTCATTCAGAGGTGCGAGAAAAAAGCAAAGGGAAATTACGTTAAAAATAATATCCGTGTTTTTGTTCTATTGTTTACTTACCAGGATGAGGTCAAAAATGTATGTACTTGTCCAAATTGTCAAGGGCTTTTCTATGGCTATAAATCAGGGGTTTTTTTTATATATTATGCATTTGATTAGTTGTATATTTATCAAAACAACAGTTAATCCTGAAATACACCATTGTTTATGAAAATTCCATCAGTGAAGGAATGATGGTGAATATATAAAGCATTTAAACAGGACATTAGAGTTGCAGCGTAACTGCGCATGCTTGGGCCCAGCAGTGTCTTCTGAATTGTAGTGCTAGGTATGTAAATAGAAGGCTTTTGATGAGACAAACAGTAATGCACTGTGGTCAGCGAGCAGTAAATGTTTTTCCAGGAGTCACCATGGCTCATCGATGTTAAAGAGCGCTATATAAATAAACGACATAGTTAAGCGGAGCGAATGATCAGCCTGAGTGAAAGGGTGGGATTTTGTAGAGCGATTGAAGAGAACCCGACGTATAGAACATTCGGCAATGGAGAAGGAAAATGCGACTACATCAGTGAAATCTGTCACTAGATGTCTGTCTTTTTGTGTTCAACCTCAGCACAAGCCAATTGTATACTTGCACAACTCGATTCATAGAGGACTGACTGTGGATTCTGCTGACCCTGAACCATCGACATATGAGACTACAAAGTCTGGTTTACATAAGAAACCCTTCTTTCAGCATATTCCTGGCGCTATATTCCAGTAGGACAATACCCAACCGAGTCTTCTCTCTGCAAGGTTTGCAAGTTGGGCAACTATCCCGTCAAAGTTCTCCAGCAGCCAACTCCAGTCAACTGTGGACTCTCATACAAGTAGTCTGGTAGGAAATTCATCCCATGCTTCTTTTGACTACATGCATTTAGAAGCGTGTAGACTCCACAAGACACTGGTTTAAAGCTTTAATCGTTAATGGGTGTAATTGCTGGTAACATGCAATTCTATTTGCATTAATTGCTCTAGATTAATTGTTTAAACCCGTTTTCACTGTTGAGGCATCTCAGAGACGGCGACACTTATGTTACATGTCAATAAAGCCTGTAAACAAGTTTTCAGTTTATAAAAAGTAGCAAAATCTAGATATAGTACTAAAAATAAAGTTTATGTCGTTTATAGTTTTACAGATACCAACCTCCAGTATTTTTAACCCATCCAGAAGAAACTAGTTCTTTTCTCTTTTCTCTTCTCTCTCTCTCTTCACTCTCTCTCCTATTCTCTTTTTTCTTATCTCTCTTTTCCTTCCTCGTTTTCCTTTTCCATCTCCTCTCTGTTCTCTTGTAATCTCTTCATCTCTTTTCCACTTTCCCCTTTTCGCTTCTATCTTCGTTCTTTCTTCATTTCATCGTCTTATCCTCTTCTTTTTCCTTTTTTCTCCTTTTTCTTCTCTTTCCTCTATTTTCCCTTATCTGTTTCTTCTATTCCTTTTCCGTTCTCTTTCATCTCCCTCTTTCTCTCTCTTCTTTCTCTCTTCTGTTTTCTTGTGCACCTTATTCTTTTTTCTTTTATATTTTATCTACTTCTATTTTTACTATTTTCTCTTTCTCTTTTTTTTCTTTTTTCTCTTCTTTGCTCTCTTTTTTCTCTTACTCTATTTTCTCTTTTCCTATTTCTCTCTTCTCTGTCTTTCTTGCATCTTCTCTCTTCTCTTTATCTTCTCTCTTCTTATAGGAGGCCTCTAGCCTCTTAGAGCGCGATTATCAGAATTTCATATATGGTTTCCTTGTCTGTATTGAAGATGCATTTAAACTGCTGATATAAACACAAATGCCAAGTTACTCTTGTTTTTCCTGAATGTAACCGGGTTGAATTTCCGGTCAGGATATCAATACGATGCAACTTTGTTTCCGTTACCGCCTCGCTATGTTTCGCCGTCCAGTAGCGGAAACTTCTCGAGCAGTAGTGCAACGCATGTCACCTAACCGCAGGGGATTCAGGCGAAAACTGAACTTCCCCAACAGTCACCAAGCTAAATACAGGCATACGGTTTACTCGAGAGCCAGATATTTATGCACCATATAAGTCACATTTTGGAAAGCTTACCCTTGTACAGTGGTCAGATGCATTCATTAGTTCAGACAGACTTTTTGGCAAGAAAGAGAGGAAACACACAACATTCCACGCTGCAGTAGATGTTGTTGGAGGTCAAAACATTCAAATAAATAAAACATTTAAAACATAAATATAAGCAGAAACAACATTTTATCGTTTTTAAAATTTCTAAACGCTTATATGGGGTTTTATTTCTGAACAGCAATTTAAAAGTAAGATATTGAGGGAGACGTTGAAAATCAACGTTGATAACATTTCGTTTTCCGTCCTCCCCCCCCCCTCCCCCCAGCTACGACACTGTCACTTTGAAACTTCATGGCATTCTTACTCTGTGATACTTTAATTTTAAAGAATTATCACATTTATTTTCCATCGTTGTCTGGAAATTTGGATTGAATAAAATTAAATAATTGAGCATTTAATGCAATATTTATTTCATAATTGCTTCAAAATTATAAAAAGATCGGAATGTAAGTGAATTAGTTAGATGTTTCAAAATAGTCTGTAATGCATCTAGCTAACAATGGGGCGTTATTTAATTAAATAAAATTTTTCAATATTTAATTTAATAAAATTATAATATTACCCAAACCGCCGCCGCCACCGCCACCGTCACCGCCACCACTACTACGTTTTACTATATCCAAAATCAAAAAACAACAATCCAGTTGTCCGGGTAACGCCAGAGAAGGAAATATATGATGGCAATTGATTTCTCTTTAATTTAAATATCATAAACGTGTGATGCCATTTGATACTTAAGGGAACGAAAACTAAAAGTAATTAACATTATTTTTAAACTTTCCCCTAAATATAAAAATTGAATTTTTTACGATAAAATTATTTTAAATAGGTAGTTGTTCTGACTGGCAAGTTTTGGAACGTATGTGTATATTTTTTTTATTTTGCAGCGCATTTGAAGTTCTGAATATAAAAAAACCGAAATTCTGTTTAGGCGAAATTCTCTAAACAGTGCTACTCTTAATCCATAAAAATGACCCTTTTGACGTTTTGGAGTTTGGCCATTCTGCTAATTTAGCAGAAAAACGTTTATCGCCTAAAAAATATGGTAGTGCAGTACACCGTGTGCAGTTTGAACGTTTTCTTCCGTGCTGTTTTCCGGTAGTGCCTCTAAAAGAATTACTCGAAATACCCACCTTGCATCACATGTGTACATTGCATTACCAACACAAACACTCCGGGAACACCACGGTCTACTGACAGCCGTGTGCTTTGGGTATCGACAGTGATGGATCTGGGAACGGAGTTAATTTCGCATCTACCACTATTGCTACACTAACAGGGGTGTATTGACCAGTAGGACCGCAACTATGTAATGCTGTCTGCTCTTGAAGTGTTCTAGATATACACACGATGTATAGGTGGCAAATAAATAACCTCGCTTCTCAACGTGCTTAGTCTCACTTTTGTGTTTTTACATTGCAAATTTGCAAAATTTTGTTCAGGAACTTCTTTTTTCAATTTTGAAATTCTTTAACGTGCCAGCTCTTGTGATTTTTATATACAGAAAAAAATCTGTCAACCTTGGCAAGCGTTTTAATCCGCTAACTTTGGGCCCAGAAGGAGAACTTTGCCCCCATACAATTGATAAAATGAAAGTTAGCAGTCTAGAACAGATCTATTTAGCGGAAAAACAGAAAACTGAATCGCAAAGCGCAATTTTTCCGATAACTGCATACCCTTCTCCATTGAGAATGTTGTCAGCCTTTTTATTTAATTTGTGTTATCTTGATCAATTTATTTTGTTCGTATATGCATGAAATATTTCAAAATGCTTAAATATACACTAATCATATCGAAGTCTGTTTTTCTGGTTAACTATTAAATGATATTCCTGCTATACAACTTGAGGTTCACTCACCGACCTGACTGGCAGTTGAAGGCCTTTACTTTCAGCAAATGTATTCAGCTAGAAAAGTTGAAAGAGCGTTGATCGGTTAAGTTTTCTGGCGCTCAAGTCCCAAATCTGGAATTTAAATATGAAACGAAGCATAAAATAATACAAGTTTCTACTTTAAAAATGATGAAAAATATATTTATTTTATCCTCCACATCTCCACAATAATCAACGGAAAACTTTAAACTTTTCCATAGCCTATTAATTTTTCTGTTCTTTTCTTTTGCATTTAGAGCTAATGGGGTTCCCATTTTTATGGCGTTAGTCGAAAACGCAGCTGGCAAAGTAAAACTTGGCCTTTGGTCGAATGCTATAGAGAACATAATATTTAATATCGCTATGAAATTAGAGAATAAAATACAGGTCCAACGAATGTGAGAAATTATCAGATAGGGAAGAAATCAACGGGGATTCGTGAGCAAAGCCGAATTGTGGGCAGTGAGCTCTGAAAATTTCATTTCATTAATGGAAATGAACTTTGGTATTTTCACTCAATGTTAGTTTACAAAGAGTTAGTTTGCTTGCATTTGTCTGCTTTCTGTTTACAGTAAAACACTGAAATCATAAATTAATATAAAACCATTTTGACTTTTTAAAAAAATCGCTTAAAATCCAAGTTTGTGGACTGATTTTGGAAAGCAATTAACAAACCACCGAGGTAAACCAAATAATAAAAGTACTGCAGTGTTGGTTACAATTTCCTGTGGCTTTGAAAATAAAACAAAAATATAGTCTGTGTTTAAATCTGTAACTGCCAACTTCAAAGGAATGCTATAGACCGCTACACCACAAAATATAATTAGTTATTCATAATATCACTTTAGTTTATTGCAAATTCCCTTCCCGCTGGAATTATGCGCAAATAGTGCAGATACGTGGTGCAGATGGGGTGATTGGGGTATTACCTCCCATTAGAGCTATTGGAAACAAATGCCTTCGCTAATAGAAAGATAAGCCAGTGCACCAGGAGTTATTTATGGCCTTGGTCGGCTGGTGAGCGCAGCCAGTTGCCCGTAATAAGACAATTCTCGTGTTGGTAGTCGCAAGTAGACAGTCGCAGTTTGCTGTTAGGAGAGCAAGCGTTATTTCTGCTAGAGATCAGTGAAACTCAATCGTTTGTATTATTACAGGTTATTGTTGAGTCAGTGATGATAGTTCTAATTTTTTAGTGGAATAAATGCTACTATAGTGTATTGTATTGAAATGTTACACTCTAACACTAAAACGCCCGTTTTGACCGTTACTGTTTTCTTATGCATTGTTAATATTTTTTCTCCCTGAAAACTATGGAATGTTTCCCTTATCGCTTTCTAGCATACTGTGATGGATAGAGGAAACCGTTTTGCTTCTAAATTGCAAGCCAGGTTCGCATCCAGTTTGCATTTAGCTCCCGGAGTGAGTTTGTATATACTTGATGTCTGCTCAGTATCACATATGTGATACTGAAGCAGTTTTCTTCCGACTCAGACCAATGAAATTTCTTATTTACCAAATGGTAGTAGAAATGTAGAGGGAAAAATGTGACTTCTGAGTTGAGAACCAGGTTCGAATCCAGCTTGAATAGAGCTTCTGGTTTCAGATGTTATGTTCGTTGTTTTTGTTCACATATGTTTAGCGCTTTATGCCCCCCAGGCGTCTTTGCCAATTCATTTAATTTGTTGGTAATTCAATGATGCATTCACACATTTTTTTGTTCATTCTTTTGTTAATTTTTTATAAGTCATCTCCGACTATTTAGCTAAAAAGTTGTTTATTTTTTATTTCAAGTATAAGTGCATGTTTTCACGAAAATAAGAAAGATTTTATTAAACGAACTGGGTTTGCTCTATGCTATGTAGTAACAAAGTATCCAAATACAGGTTATATCTATACAGAAAGCTGTTACATTGAAACACCCTCAGAGATATTGGCATGATACTTTTTGTTTATACAAGAACTACATACGCATTTTTACATGTCGAACAACTGTCTGTGCTTTTGTTTTTCTTACATAACCCTCTTTGACAGTTTTGCGTTTAGGGGCCTCAGATGTTCCTGTCCCTATAATCAGCCATGAGTGATGCACAGTAATCTATGAAAGCTACCTGACAATAAAAAGCTAAGCTAAATTTTAGATATGGATACAAGATCTGAGAGACAATGACTCACGCACTACGCTACAATGAGTTTGAAACATGTTTGTTGTGCAGTGATGACTATTGTACACGTCGTAAGAAACATAGATACGGAAGCGGTCAATTGACCACCTCCGGGAATCCATGGTAATTGTGCTATTATTTTAAAAAACTACGCCTTAAATGCAAAAAATAATATTGTAGATGTTAAAGGTATAAAATAAGATAGACCCCCTCCTATAGGAATTAAACCTTTCAACCCTTTATTAATTCCTCTTCTATTGGTGAGTTAAACGTCATTGAAAAGGTTTAAACGTCACAAAACCATATAAAATTCTTCCACAAACAGTGAAAATATGAGCGTTCGAAAATCAAAAGTGATCATTTGACCGCCAATGGGCGTTCTAGTGTTAACAGACAAAAATATAGTACTCAGGAACAATCTCCGTACTAGACAAAAACTTAAAGACATAGAGCAAAAACTGGAGGCATTGCGGCAGCAGAGCTATTAAAAGTAAACGTAAATTTAATTAAAACAAGCCACGCCTCCAACAATTCACGTAATAAGGCTAATATTTATAAAATAAAACTAATATTACGGTATACTGTTACTGTTCACAGCTGTGTCGGTAAAATGCTAGGGAAACTAGTTCGTGGTTTAATGTTTCAAGTTACAACATTTTATTAAAAATATATTTACTGTTCTTGATTGTTTTACAATAGCCCAACCTCATAGGTTTGCTCTTCAGCTCCAAAACATTTCCTCCTTGTGGCAGCTTTTATTATTTGCAGTCTTTTACTGACTCTTCACAAGCTCGGTTACTGTCCTGCACATGACACGTGTCCTTTCACTGATTTTTCTTTCGGACGATAAGGTTTTCCTCACTGGTGCAGAGAAATATCTGCCACGCATCAACTTTTCACAATAACCCCTCGTGCTTTCATTGAATTTTGAGTTTGACACATCTCTGGTGTGTGCCTGCCTTTATACCATACCTTTTATGATGTAAAGAGAAGACTTATAGTTTATTCTTATTGCCAACGTTGACATTTTAAAACCAAAACATAACTGAGTGTTAGTTGTTTCAAAAAATAAACGTTCTAACGATTTAAGGTATAAAACAGTTGTGATAGGATGCTTAATTTGTCTCATTGCGTGATAAATGTCGATATTTTATTATGAAAACTTGGGGCTCAAAATAATAAAAATTCCTTCACATAGGAGCTGCGTAAACTAAGTAAATTTCTTACCTAGTAGAGCAACTTTAAAAAAATAATATAATATCCAAACTATTGACTTATTCTTTAATGAAATGAAATAAGTTATGGCATTACTATTTGGTATTAAGGGAACAAAGTTAACATTCTTGCATCTATAAGTATCATAAAAGAGAAATCACATTTTTAGAAGTATTATAATTATTATTGATATTAAACCACAAAAGTTAATGTTATATTTCAATTAAATGAAATAAGATAGACAAAGTTATACTGTGTGGGTAATTTTAAACATTTTTGAATGTAATCAAGTTTATGAACTGAAACCTTGATATTTTTACGTTCATTAAAATAGAGAAAAATAACAAAGTTTCGAATTACACTGTGTATTTAAGTAGAAGATGTTCATATCTTTCAATAAAATAAAAACATATTACTATTTTTAAAAAAAATGCAATGTACTAAGACAATATAAATAATCAACAAAAATAAATCGAAAGTTCCATCGATTTTCATTAGCTTTGAAATTTCATTTAAATGTAGTAATATCATGCAACACAAACACAGAGTAGGAATTAATTATGTTAAAATTGAATATGGTGGGATAAAATGTGTGGAAAGATATAATATACATTTTACTTTCTTGACTATATAGGTAGTATTATAAGTATATATATATATACATAAAATTTAGTTTAATTTCCTATGTACTTAATTATATAATTACAATGTAGGTCATAAATGAGAGAATTTTGCATATGGAAATTTCAGATTTAGAAATTTCATCTTTGGATACGTTTAAAGCTTTTAACCAAAGCTACATTTTTAGGTTATACTGAAATTCTAACAAAGTGAATATTATAAAAGTTTGTGTTTTGAGAAAGTTTTAAGTCTATATTTATATGCGGAATAACAATAATAAAGCGTTATTAGGATTTATTTCCGTTGCGAACTATACTTTGCGTTCGATGTTAATGGGACTTAAGTTTTTAAATTATTGCCAGCGAGATAAATACCTTTTGACATAGGATATAGTTCTTTTGTTTTATCTTCAATATAAATAGAAATAAATGTCATTCATGGTTTTATTGTGACAAAATTTCATTTAATTTAAAAAAATAAAGGAATGTTACTACAGAACATTATAAATTTAATCTCTAAAGTTAATTCCGAACAGGAGTTTTGTTTGGGAGGAATGTCATTACGATATGCTTCAGTGTGAGAGTGAATTTCTGTTCAATTGGCAAAATTTCAATAATTTTTTGTCTTTAAAAGTTTCTGAATTTTACAAATCTCTTATTTTAATTGAATTTAAGCCAAAAATAAAGCTAATTGAATCTTTTCTTTAAATCGAATCATATATTTTAAGTTTGGTATTTTCAGTACCTTATGTCGGTAATTAAAGCGCAAAATTTTGTTCAATTCTTTGAAACAACTGAAAACACATGTAGGAAGAAATAGATGACAGGCTGGTTAAGCTCGGCAAACAAACTGCTACGTTAGGATCCCAGTAAAATTTAAACACAAGATAAAAAAAAAAACTCTGCAATGCTGGATGCTGCCCTTAGATTCGATTTTCTTGAAAGTTTTCTCAAAATTTTCAGCACAAAGCAATCTTTTACCCAAATAACTAAATGTTTTACTAAGTACATAAAATCATATCAAAAGCTCTAAAATTCACCTTATCTTATATTTAAAACAAGCAATTAAATTATAATAATATTCCAATGTAAAACTTATGATAGGGTAAAAAAATGTTTTTAAAATAATTCAATTAAAGCTAAGAAAGACACATTGATATTGAGTATTCAAAGTAACTAGTATTTCCCTTACATAAAATACATTTATAATAAAGAGGCATGAATCTAAAATTAATAGTACACACATATTTAATAAGTGTGCAACATTTAAAATATTACTATTAGAATTAAATTTTTTCCTTTTTCAGTAGAGGATTCTCTAATCTACAAGTATTTTGTTTTACGAAATGAAGCACCCAGAAACATTTCGATTCGAATACAGTAAAAATACAAGCAAACATATCTATGTTTAGTTTTGTTTGCATTTGACACGCAATTACAGTTCCCAAAATTTCACGCTGCGTATCTTTTGTTGACTGATACATTTGGCCGAGTTGTTTGTACAGTGATATTTATTTAATGTTGCTATGGCAGCAATTGCGCAATGCTGAGGACAGCATCCGTAGTTTATTTAGTTGCAACCGGTTAAATATGTTCTCTCTAGAGAACGCCAAGGAAAAAGTTTAAAAACAATTGAACCCTCATTAATCCAATGAAAAAACTGAAATGCGCTGTATGTTAGTTACGTTCGCTTGCTATATTGATATCTCTGCATCGACTAAATTTTAACCATGCTGGCCGTTACACGTTCAAAGTCTACGTTAAATGCTTTAATTTACAAGTAATTATGTGTTTTGCTTGATAGTTTTTTTTCTTTTCTTTTTTTCCTGTTCATCCCGATTTAAGCAGAATTTGTACCAAGCGTTACCAAAGTATTTCGTTTTATTTAGCCAAAAGTACCCAAAAAGCTGATTATCCCTCCAAAGGCACTCAATTGTTTTAATAAATTCTGCCCGTTTCTCTGTCATAATCCATTATTATCAATGCTTCAACTTGTAAACAATGATTTATGACATTTCTTCAAATAAAGCATTGAAGTGCTGCTCTTTCAAAACGTATCAATGGATTCAAACAATGCGTAATCTAATAGCGCATTTCCTAAACTATATGGAAAGTGAGGCAGGTTTTAGGTTCATTTTTAATCTTCCATATTTACTGGATCAATCTTGCACAATGTACTGCAGCATTATTTTGACGTACAAGTGCACGTTCTCTCTTAAATCAGGGGAGCAATGCTTCAAAATATGGAACATTTGATCTAATTCTTTAATGTCAAGACATCTGGAATATGCGCAATAATCTTCATTTCTTCCAATAGCACAGACCGTCATTTGAACAGAAATTACTTTAATTGATTGATGAATTTCTTCAGCATGGGGTCCTCAATGACTTCTCGTCAGAATTACATAGAAAGATATCCATTTTTCTTCGCACATCACAAGCCACTTCCAAAACCAATCTGGGAGAGCTACAAGGAGTTGCTTGCACATTTTATTTAAGCGCAATTCAGTCCACCACCTAACTTGATCATTTATACACAATCCGAAACTGGTGGATGTGGTGATGAAGCAACAAGATTTTCTGCTGTTGCTGAATACTGTTCTTACAGTGTGATAAGTAGTCTCATTCTCTGGAAGAAGTTATGATATTGAGCGACGTTTTGTCTTCAAGCCTTCCATATCTATCAGTGAACTGCTTAAACCATTTGACGCCGTCCTAAAACTGGCCAACCCTTCACATATTCAAATAGAATTATGCATGCTTGCCAGTTTACTCGATGCTAGCAACGAATAATAAACCAATAACTACAAAGGAATAGACAATGGCACTACAATTTCGTTCTACCTTTCAGAAAGTTATGAAATTGGCACTAAAATTTCGTTATATCTTACAGAAAGTTATGAAATTAAATATTTCTGGTACAATCCAGGAAAAATAAACAAAATCATAAAAGATGCAAGAATATGCCCTTAAAAGTGTATCAAAAATTCTGATCATAAGCAAAAAGTAAAAATCAAAGAACCAAGTTTTAATTAATGTGTAAAGTAATGCCACAATGCTAAATCATATATCTAGTAAGATTGCTACATTTCAGATTTACCAGATAAATGTATCTGCATCAAACAGGAGTAGCAATAGTTGAAAACCCAGGAATAAAGTCCCAGATCAAATGTAGACCACAATAAGTATGGAAAGCTTAATCCTTGAAGTATTTATACTTTAATTTACTTTAAGTTTTGTAATTATGTGAAAAGTAATAAGCATTTTCCAGAAACATAATCATATCTTGAAACAAATATTTGTCTGATTGACCCATTCTTTATTGCTGCCAAACCATATCAAGCAAGTATGGGTCTAACATAATCGGCTATCTTCTAACTTGTTTAGTGCAGTATGTTTTACTGTAGTGCAGTTTTCTTATTGGTTGTGTTTAGCTTTACAGTGCACTAACGGTGAGGTGTGAGTCATTTTATGTCAATCAACTGAAGTTATACATATTATATGTAGTTCATACACGATGGAGTCCCATACCAACACGTAACCCAGAAAATTAGTGGTCCATGCATTGGTCGAGCAGGTCAGTAAGAGGTTCGGTTCCTCTCTAGGATGTTGCTGGTTTGCGCTACCCCCAAGCATTTCAAAGTTTTAACTTCCTATGAATACTATTGCATGATACTTTTTAATTCATAAACAATCATATGTAGGGTACTTCTATCCTGCATCTGATCTTTATATTTACGGTTATTATCTGTAGGGGACTCAGAAGCTTGAGGAATATTTTGACAGAGATAGAGCACAGGAAGCAGTAAGCAGAGTTTCTTTCCGATAAGCGTCATTATGTGTATGCACCATCTGAAACGTCATCTCTCGTTAAATGTGTTCCCATGAAATGTCTCTAGTTATATACAGACCGATCGTTAGTAGTTACAAAGTTAAATAAAATGTTTTAAAACAATAAATATAACGGACTTTACATTTGTGACCAAGCGGACACTACTGAGCAGATTAGAAACGAATGCAGAAATGTGGAATGGGGGAAAAAAACGGCGATTTCATACCTGCAGTTTTCATGCACTCAGAAAAGCAATTACCAGCAGTGAACTTGTAAATACACAAATCTACTCGTCAGCCCGCCCGACAGTATGGCTTATGAAGTGTGGAATTTCGAAAATTCTACATCATGTATTTCTCCTGTGTAACCACATCCAAATACAGCCAAGCCAGACTGCAAGTGCAAAACAAGAATACTGTTCGTGCAGTTGTTGCTGATGGAATTATGTAGCAGTTAATAGAGTGGTTGAGAGTAAAAGAAACCACCGTACTTACGCGAAACAGCCAGGTACCGCTGTTACCTCTAATTAAAGAAATCTTGATCATTCGTAAACATTAGGAGATCATAATACCCTGAAGTAGGAACCAATATCTTTGGTGCAACTGCCGTTCTGTTTATTTTCCAAAACTTGTTACATTTTCTTCCGTGCAGGTTTTCCAGACTAGCAGTCTCGCTTACACAAATCGACAAGTTCATCATAAGCCTCATTCTTCCAGTTTTTGTTAATGTACTCCTTACATTTTACATGACATAAGCTGTTATTTGTTTGTTTTATTTATGGGCGCTCTTTAACATTTCAGGCCATCAGCGTCCCATTCAATTCAGGGTGTGAAACGGTCGACAAATTTTGCTCAGATGCCTCTTCTTTCAGACTTGAGGTTCTTTTATATGCCGTAAATCTGCAACCCGGGACCCACTGCTTTACTTACATTCCGAAGGAAGCCATACTTAAGATTTTCAGGCCCAAAAAATCCATCGACTCTAGCCGGGATTGAATCCGCGATCTTGGGTCTACAAGGCAAATATGGTTACTACTACACCACCAGGATCGACGCCATATGCATGAACGTTGCTAATATATATTTATTAACTTTGTAACAAATTATTTTGTCCAGCATCGAGAATCCGCCATGATCTCTCTTAATAATTAGAACTGTGCGTGTGAAGGTGAAGGCAATTAAGACTTGCCTCCCGCCTGACTGCAGGAATGCACGCGTTCCAGCATCACCTTCACACGAAGTGTTGCCGGCGCACTTGAATGGCTCGTCACAAATCATTGTCTGCATGTAAAGAAAGGCCGCTATAGTGAAATAGTACATTAATACAGCCACAGCCACTTATATTAAATATGGGAAAGTTTTAAGTTATTTCAAAATCAAACAATACATTTGAAGAAACAGTGCTCTCCAGCGGCGATCATCAATCGTTTCGTTAGTAATAAACTGTTGTTAAATATCTAGCTCAGGAAGTTTTTTGTGAGCTATGTGATCATTGAGAGAGAAAATGGAATGTGAAAAATTGTGTAAAATAACTTCAATCAATTTGAGTCAGACTGTGATTCCCAAACATATGAAGTTACACAACGCTTTTTGTAGAGACAGAATTCATCCTGCAGATTCCAAATTAATGAAAATCATCGACAAGTTTGCTGCCATGAAAACAATTTGTTTAATGGGTGCGTTACTACGAAAGTTTTACGAAATTCTCTTTCTATTGTGTATGTTAGCTACGCAATTTAAGTATTAATTCTAGTTATTAAAATTATAGAAGTTTGCAATCAATATCCAGCAGCAGTAGTAAAGTTGTGCACACCGGTTTTATACTGCTGTGAGCCGCCTTTGCTCACTATCATAGCACTCCCGAAAACCTGACATTAATTCGTTGGATATTTAGCTACGTTGGCACTTAGACCTTGTCAATGTCATACTAGTTGAAAATATACAAAGTTTAAGATGCGGTGTACACATGTCTTCTCTCTGGAATTTAGTGAAATACACTAAAAAGTAGGGCTTAAGATGTGGCAGTATGTGATAACCGCAAAGAGCATCTCATACGAGGGTAGGTCCATAAGTTTACGGCTTAACCATTTTCTAGGTATGACAAAGACAAAAACTATATTTCCCTTTTCAACATAGTTACCCTTTATTGTAATACACTTATCACGTCTGTCATTCAACATTTCAACCCCCTCTCCCCAAAAAAGAAGTCTTGCCTGCAAAATAGGCATAAACAGCATCCACCACTTCTTCGTCACACTTAAATTTCCTTCCTCGAAGGTCTTTCTTGAGTTTTGAGATGAGGAAACAGTCACTGAGAGGTGTATCTGGGCTGTAGGGTGGATGTCTATCTCTTTGAAGCCACATTTCTTCACAGCTTCCTTTGCAACAAGAGATGTGTGCACAGGCGCGTTGTCGTGAAGGCGCACACCACCATTCACCCTTCCTCGCCTTTTCTCTTTGATGGAAATTCGAAGTCTGTGCAATAGACCAGAATAGTACTCCCCATTTACTATGATGTTCCTCTCCTTGAAGTCAGTGAAGAGTATTCCTTCACAGTACCAAAAGATTGTGGCCAAGATCATCTTGGTTGACTGAGTGACGTTGGCCTTTAGAGGCGGTGCTTCGCCAAATTTACTCCTGCCACTCCATTGATTCCCTTTTGGGCAAGAGATCACAGTAGAGGACCATAGTTTCATCTGCTGTAACAACAGTTTGCAGAACTTCTCTCTCGTTGCCACGGCAGAGCTCCAAAAATGCATGACAACACATGATTTGTAGCTGCTTTTGGACTGATGAAAGAAGTCTAGGCACCCACCTTGCACTAACCTTATTCATGTTTATATGTTCATGAATAATTTGAATCACTGTTGTTTTAGAAAGGCCCAACCTTGCTGCTATTAGTGAAACTCTGAGCCGTCGGTCTTCCATAATTTCTCCTTCCACAAGAGCAATGTTTTCAGGAGTGAGCACCTCCAAGGGCCGACCTGCGCGCTCTTCTTCTTCAATGCTTTCTCGACCCATTCGAAAAAGTTTGGCCCATTCTTTTACGGTAGAATATGAGGGGGATGCTTTCCCATATACACCGTCAATGCTGTTTAATTTCATTTGGATTAAATCCCTCTTTTGTGAAGAACTTAATAACTCCATTTTGAACATGTCACAATCTTCTACACATAGTCTTCTTTATGCAACTATATCTGAACAACTAAACACAGCGAAGCGGAAGTTATAGCTTCAATTATTTACTTAATAGATAATGTATGCTACCAGATAAGATTTTTGTGAAGGCGAGGTCGGAAACTTGTGGATCTACCCTCATATATACTGATCACTCAACGAAAAAATGAGGTTAATGGGTTACTACAAGAATCCATATCTCAAAAGTGTGTTGCTAGTTTTGACCTACTCTGCCTGCTTTAAAAATATCAGTTTTATTTAACACGCTTTATATGCTTAAATTACTCCCCCCTCCCGATATCTCTTGCTTTCTGATATCCTTACACTGACGTAATGGCTTTACAATTGATTTAGATGCATAGACATGTTTTTCACCTTCTATTTCCTTTTTATTGCTTTTAGAACTATAAATTAATGTAGGGATCTGGAAGACAGGATCTCGGTATTTGCCTTCTTGACTAAGAAACAGCAAAAGCCAGGTTAAACAAATAGCTTTTGAATGTAATTCTTAGACTCTACCTCAAGAGCCAGCTCGCTTGGTAATATAGACTTTAACTTGCAGAAATTTTAAATAAATGTGAAAAAGGCATGGGCTGCGAGACATTTATTTTCCCATCACAAAAGTTTATAAATAAGAGGGTAAGGGATTTATAGACCTTTGATATCCATTTAATTCACTGCATTGCTTAGTATTTTAAATATTATATTAGTTTTTTTGTTTATTTAAGGACGTTCTTTAACATTTTGGTAATTAGCATTCCGTATAATTCAGGGCGTGAAATAAACGATAAATTTTGCAGAGAGGTAACTTCTTTTAGGATTCAGGTTCTTTTACGTGCCGTAAATCTACATCATGGAACAAACGGGTTTATTTCCTTCCGAAGGAAGCCATACGCCTTAAAGAAAAAAACCTAATCTAACATTTAAAAATACCAAATTTGGGTCTACAAGGCAACATAGTTACTAGACATTTTAAAATGAAATGTGACATATACCAAAATACGAAACTGCCGGTTGTTAATGAATCACACTGCAGGTAGCAGAAACATGTTAGGTAGGGAATCCATGATATGACGGTTCAAGTTACATGGGATTAAGTTGTTGCAGGATGAGTAAGCCGTGACTAATGAGTCTTCTATTCCAAATGATGCCATACCATAAGCGACGGAAATTACGGAACATGTTACTGGCTGCAGGTATAAGCGGATCATTGATATCCAGTCCTATATTGATAGTTTTATTTTTCTAATACACTTCCGGAAGCATCCATGCCATTCAAGTTTCCAGCAGTGCAGAACTCCTCCTATGCTGCAACCTCTTCTTCAGGGAAAAAAGAAAAAGAAAAAAAACCCGGTGAACTCGAAGTCACAGTAGGAAACAGAAAGAAAGCACATGGTGCCAGGTCAGGACTATAGAATGGAGGAGTAATTAGTGTTGCCTCAATTCCTAGCAGAAATTTCATTGTTACTTTAGCGGTGTTAGCTGATGGTGCAACAAAATGCCCCTTAGTCCTGTCTTTGGACGTCATTCTTAGATTTTCTGAAACAGTTTTGGAAGGCAACTTCTGTTTAATATTTTGTAGTAATAGTTCTCTGATTTTCGGGCACAACGGTTGCCGAGTGAGGCAGTCATTTTCTTTTCCACACTCCTTGGATTCTTCACTTTAAAGGGTGGTTGATCATCAGGGAAAACCCAAATAGTGAACTGGAGTTTTGTTTCTGGATTAAACTGATAGATCAATTTCTCGTCATCCATGACAATATTTGAAACATAGTTAAGACTTTCCACAGTTAAATCTTTGCAGCATTTCTTGGTACCATTCCATCCTATGGGGTTTCTCTGCTTCACACAAATTATGGGACACCCATCTTTAAGACTTTTTTTTACACGAAGGTGCTCATAAAGGAACACTGGGCGAACTAGTCGCTGATTCCAGCTCAATGTCCTTGCAGGCTAGTCTTGAATCTTCTCTGACAATTGTTTCCACAGAGGTAATGTTCTTCTCAGTCACTACTGTTGTTGGTCCCTTCATCTTTAAGAGTTTGCCGCGTTCACTCTTTAATTCTGCAAACCAGCGGAACACAGCAGCATGTGAAGGAGAAAAGTCCCCCCTCAAAAGCTCAGTGATTGCGTTTCATTTAAGCAATATGTAAAATCGTACAATAATATCGTACGAAAATGTTCTTTCTGGGTTTGCATTACACTAAAAAGAACATTCACACTTTCCTGACTTAAACATAAAATGCAAGAAAATGAATAATACAACACAGCTCTGCCTGCTACAATGGCAACACCAATGTTAATTTTCGACCCAGCAACAATACTTTCCCTAGAGGTGGCCAACGTTCCATGTCTCGATACTTATCTAGTGACCGTCGTATAAGTCGGTCCTGGTGGTGTAGTGGTAACCATACTTGCCTTCTAAACCCAAGGTCGTGGGTTCACACCCGGCCAGGATCGATGGATTTTTTCGGGCGTAAAAATCGTAAGTATGACTTCCTTCGGAAG
This sequence comes from Metallyticus violacea, assembly GCA_030762175.1. Taxonomy (NCBI): domain Eukaryota; kingdom Metazoa; phylum Arthropoda; class Insecta; order Mantodea; family Metallyticidae; genus Metallyticus; species Metallyticus violacea. The sequence goes on from CM060832.1 coordinate 35,981,052, forward strand.
GAAAATAAAGCCGTGGGCCCCATGTCGTACATTTACGGCACGAAAAAAAACCTCAAGCCTGAAAGAAGATGCCTCCCTAGCAAAAATTTGTCGACCGTTTCACGCCCTGAATAGAATGGGACGCTGATGACCTGAGATGTTAAAGAGCGTCCTTAAATAAACACAGCAAAAAAGAACCCTCGTATAAAATATATACTTAATTTTTATTTTTGAACAACCCTCAAACTTCGAAGCTATAGTCTGTCGCCTTACCATTAAGCAATACATCCAGATGGGTACTTTTCTTTACACTAAGCTATATAACACGATAAATCAGTTAGCTGTTACTCAGTGGCATAAAACCGCCACGGGTGGCCGAGGTCGTTAAGGCGCGGACTCGTGAGCGGGAGGTCTGGGTTCGAATACCGCCAGGACCGTCCTCCCTCCAGGTTTTCCTCAGTCCTCATAAGTGGCAAATGCCGGGGAGGTACCCTAAACTTAGGCCTGGAACGATTCCTTTCTTGAAAATAAATCCTTTGCCAATATATCATTTCATCTCATGTATCATCAGTTCATCGCCTGTGGTGCCTCTGTAGTTAAAACGGGCGTTAAACACTATTCATTCATTCATTCATTCAGTGGCATAAAGTTATGTAATTACTCAAAGATTTGAGATATTGTTATAGCATTAAAGCTTAAAACTCTGGTGATGAGCTATTGAAGATCTGAACTTTCTCCTTCACGAAGCAGCTTTGAAGACATTTTTATCCTTTATGCGTACGTTTATGCTTTAACACCGACTTATTAGCACCTAATGTCAACTTCTTTACAACTCAACAATTTTTTGTGAGCTATAGACTCTGTATCTGAAATTTCTTGTCTAAAGACCCCTCCAAAATCTCTGAAATTACGCGGTATAGCTCAATAATTATTTCATTAGATTACGAAGCTATCGTATATTAAAATTGTGTTATGTTCATTTTCTACATTCACACATTCCATTTGCATTTCCTTTTTAAGCTGTTTTCTCTTGTCCCTCTGTTTTGCATTTTCTCCATTCTCCGTTTTTGTTACTATATGTCGGATATAGAATTACTTGTATACTCGTCGTTTTGTATATGCTGATGTTTCCAATATTTTCTCATGAATGAAGCGCCATGTTGCTTTATCATTATAAAATATATACATATGACGCAAAACTCTACTTGCAAACAATAATTATATAATTATTAATGTCAGCTGGATTCTGATTACAGATTCTGAACTTTCATGTTGATTTATGTCATTTATCTGCAATATATGTCACTGTCTTTCTTAGTTTGGGTCTGGCAAATGAATAAAACTGTATGATGAGTGAAAATCTGTTCATATTTTATTACATCTGCGTTAAATAACAGATATGCAGAGGACAGTAAAATAATGCTATAAAGTGAGAACTATTCTGTTTTGTTTTATTTACATAAAGACTAGTGTACACTGCAGTTCATATATTTTCCGAGTCGTGATGATATCGGCATTGTTGGGGAGGGATGGATGGTGGTGTTTACTCGAGCAGTTCACAAATGGAGGCAGTCTCACATGAAAGTTTGAAGGGAGTAGTCTTAACATGTATACTGATGAGTAAAACGCTATTTTTTCCCGTTCTACCTACTTGGAGTGTGTTTTGTAGCAGCAGACTCCCTACACTCTAGTTCCTGCTCTCTACTCGGCTGTGAGGCATGTAGTAGGTATGCTCTTACTTGCAATCTGTTGCTTCTGAGCAATACAGGAATATTTAAGAGAGAGAATAACATTTATAGTAGGAGAGTATAAATAATTATTAGGGTTTTAGACAGAAATTATCACAGCACATTACACAGGGAAGTTATTGAAATATTTAAACATTCCAATAATATAAACAGGAAAGAAATAGGTATGAATATTAGTAAAATTTGGATTCCTGCTCTTAAGAAGCAACCCTTGCTTTAGATCAATACCACAAGACCATGACCATGCCCCCTTCCACTTCTCACGTCACAGCATCATTCTTACCTCATTACAGACCACGAAGCCTTATTCTTAGAATCAGCCACTGAGCGTCTAGTAGACAGTTTATTCCTTACGTTAGGTGACCATAAATATGAATTAACCATTAACCCAGGTCCAAAAATCCCGGAAAAGTTTGTTAAGAATCTATTACAGTATTGTATATTAAATGAATACAAATATTATAAATATATAAGAAAAATAATTACATTTTGATACTGTTTATAAGGTGAAAATATTATAAATAAATAAGAAAATACATTTTGACTTTTACAGTACATCCATATACACACATTTTCAATTAGCGTTGATTTTACATAATTATGTTTGGTTTTAGATTTCATAAACAATACAATAGTGTAATTATAATTTTATTCATTTATAATATAGATTTTAATTAAATAAACAACACTGTAACATCCTAATATTTTACCTTATATTCTCTGTCTATAATAATATTTTCTATCCTTCTCTCTATTCAGAAACAACAGACTGCAGGTAATAGTAAACCTACTCCACGCCTTCGTTTTTCTGTTTTCTGTTGCAATTACGGCGCATCATGTTGGATATACGGTTTCCTTGATATTTTAAAATGCACCCTCCAGTCTTACCCTGAACATAGTATGTGTCATCATTATCTTTTAACACTACAAATTCTAGTTCATATATTATTTTAAGACCCCTTTTGTTTTTTAGTTCAGTATTTGTTAATATCTCGTTGCGACCAATTGTGCAGCCTCTGTTTACTAGAAGGGACTAGGCATCGAGACCTCTGAGCAAAATTTGTCGGCTGTTTCACGCCCTGAATAGAATGGGACGTTGGTGACCTGCGATGATAAAGAGCGTCCGTAAATAAACCAAATAAATGAAAAATAATGTAATACTATTAACAATGTAACTAAAATAACTAACTAGAAAAAATCGCTATATTTCGAAGTGCGTGAGTTCCTCTACGGCAAGAAGACATGTCAAGCAGTTCGAAATATAGTGATTGAAAATCTGTGACTTTTTCTGAAGTGTTTTATCCTTTTCTGCTTTTCTAGTTGTGCGTGTGTACATGTGCGTGCGTGTGGGTAAGAAAGTGTGACTACTTAATTTTAATTTTACACTTGTGCGGAAAAAAATTAGTTTTATATAAGAAAACACAGTTAAATCTACCTTACAATTATTGAGAGTGCACCTTTTGGACTTGTATCGCATACCGTTGATGAGAGACTACCTTTTGTTTTGAAAGCAGTTATCCCTATACACGTTCTGTACACGACGAAGCTTAACACGCTTGAGGAATTCGTTTGAAAGCCTGGCGTGGCGACTATTTCCGGGTAGTTACCAATAGCGCACGTCAGATTGTTAGTCGACACAAGAGCAACTTGTGCGGTTTATGTTTATGGTGGAATTACCTTCAGTCGACAATCCTCGATGGTTTCACGTTACAGCGAGAGTTTGCTTTAACAATGAACCATATTGCCATGGGGAGTCAAAATTTACAAACATCAGAGCACAACTGTTCCGCAGCGAAGAGCCCCAATGTCAACCTGTTCTTCCGTCCATACATATTGTTGTTATTATTCTTGATCTCCAGCATATGTAATCTCACTGTACTGATGTATAAGGCGATTCATATCAACCATTACCATTTTAATTGCTTATAACTTCAAAATTAGTAACAAAAATGTGCGATAAGTGCTGAATTATACAGTAATTGTGGAAGGATCCTTTTGTCACAGTAAATGCTGGAAATGTCTTCTACCTACATCCAAGCATAACTGTGCCATATTCTTTTTCGAATGTATCCTAGTTAGTGTTATTGATTTCATTCCTGATGGCCTCTCGAATTTCAGTAAAGGTTTGCGGTCTATACTTGGACACTCTGCCATTAAGGTAGCCCCATAGGTATACAGAAGTCTGGAGAGGTTAGGTCAGGTGATTGGGGTGGGGGGGGCTACAGAAGCAGCTCTTTTATGGAGTCTTCATAGGTATGGGATGTTGCACCATCTTGCTGAAAGTCGTCTGGTTGTTTCGTAAATTCATTAAGGATGCGTCCGTAACGTTCGAAGTTTCGTCAAAGAAAATGAATCTAACAATTCTGGAAGTAAATACCTTGCACCAAACTCCTGCCTTTTCAGAATGTAGTGGTGTTTCGTGGATGATATTGGGCTTCTCATGTTGGTTTTGCATGCTGATGTAGCCTGATAGGTGGAATCACTCCTTGTCCCTCGATTAGTTATGAAGAGGATGTCTGGGTTTACGTAGGAACAGCCTGGAATTGTAAGCAATAACGCACTTGCTTTTCCAAGTCTGGTTCCTTACATACACTCTGTATGCCCGTAAACTTTTTAACAGTGCCATATGAATAGCCTGTTCCCTGACTTAATTCGTACAACGATTTCTTCGGTGAATTGAGTTGGGAATATTACTTGTAAAGCTTTTCCAGCCTTGATTATATAACCATCATTGTAGAGCATTTGCAATTATACTTCAAATGAAGCTGAAGCTCAACAAATCCGATCGAGAACCCGACTGACAATATGCAATTAAGATTTGTGATGAGAACTCTCTCTACTACGAAGTGTAAATCTAATTTTGAAAGACTGATTGCCAACAAACGTCAACAGTGTTCTATTTTACTGTGATTGAAAGAAGGAAGTAATATGAACTAATCCACTCAATACTCCACCAATTCATAACCGTTATTGACTTAGTTGATTTACGGACGCTCTTTAACATCTCAGATATCAGCATCTCACTCAGTTCAGGGCATGAAACGGCCGATTAATTTTGCTCAGAGGCCTCTTCTTTCAGGTTTGAGGTTCTTTATCGTGCCGTAAATGTACATGGGACCACGGCTTTACTCCCCTTCCGAAGGAAGCCATACTTAGGATTTTTACGCCCGAAAACATCCATCGATCCTGACCAGATTTGAAGTCGCGATCTTGGGTCTACGAGGCAAGTAGGGTTACCACTAGACACTAGGACCAACATTTAACTTTTATGATGATATTATTTTACGTTATGTTATTATATATATATAACTTTTGGTCCATAATATATTTATAGAGAGTGAAACAACATAATAAAATAGCTCTACTCTACAGCTAAAAGATAATAAATTGCTGAAATAAAATTATGTAATTACTGCTGTTTTTACCCCTGGTAGATATGGTCAGGTCAAATCAGCAGCTTTTTGTTGTAGACTGCGGCATATAAAAGAACCTCAACCTCAAGCTTGAAAGAAGAGGCCTCAGAGCAAAATTTATCGCGGTTGAATTGAATGGGATGATGATGACCACGACGTTAATGAGCGTCCGAAATAAACCAACAACAGATCAGCAGCGACAATGCTTGTATAAGTAAACAACATGCCCGACAGTTGGCAGTTTGACTTGCCTCATCCGTCCTGCATCATGTATCAGAGACAAGCAGAGTTAATTGTCCACTTTTGATAAACGTATACCTTCTATTAAAAAGTTTTCATAAATGACAAGTATTTAAAACAAATGACACCAGATATACCTCTTCCCCCAGAACCAATTTTAACTCGCTGGGCCACATGGTTGTTTGCTGTTATCTACTACACTAAACATCTAGAAATAATAATTAGAAAATAGCAAATTCTTTTGAACCCAATGATCGGGCATTTCATTAATGGAAGCAAGCAGTACTAAATATTTTTAAAACAGCGTTATCCAAATTGTCAGTTTCTGGTGATATTGGCGAAAGTATTAAAGAAAATTTTAGAACATTTCCAAAAATCCCGAACATGAACAAATAAGTGAAATACAAGAAAAAGTACATGGTGTATTGCCAAACAGAAAAAGTAACAGTGGAGCAATTTGGAATTCTTATGCTGGCTTCTTTATCATATCGGCATACGAGGTTAAATGACGTTTCCTCGAGCTATGCAACATCCTAAGAACGAACAGCACACTGATTCTGCAAAACCTAAAACATCTAGTGGTGACTAACTACAACAGAAAAAATGAACTCGAACAAGAATGAGATGAAGTTAGGGTTTTGACTGCATTTTTTTGTCTATGTATGAAATTTTAAAGACATAAATATATGCACAGCTGAGCGAGTTTTAATGCATGAAAACCCGGTTCGGAAATTGCATGAGCTTGCTTATTAAACCCTCAGTGCTCATGACTAAGTTAATATTAAGGTAGGCACGCAAGAAGTGAACGATTTGAAGAGCTGTGGATGCCATGACAACAAACACGAACCGAGAATAAACGTGTTGCATTCGCATGGGCAGAACACAAGTCAGAATCACTAACAATGATGCTTCAATGTTTTCTGTGTTTTCTCTCTTAAAAACTGCTTACATTTTTGGACATACTAAACAATCTTACGTGTCGAGACGCATGACCAGTGCAGGTGAAGTTCGCTTGTAGTAACGTTCCCTTTAAGCATTGCCCCAGGTTCTTCCGGCTGCCCCATTCACGCTCGTCTGAATCTGCAATTATGTGCATGTCACATCCCGTTAATTAATTAAGTCAAAGTTCCATTCATTTCACGTCGCGGGAGAAGCGGACATTTGAATTTTGTCAGCAATGGTGGCACACGTTTCTATTCAAATTAACTGTACATTATGAGCTGTACGCCTTGTAACGTTTCATAAGCTTCCATTGTGATGTCATTTGAGAGAGGCCGGCTTTGTGGACGGCTCTATACACAAAGAGTATTAATTCTTCGATCTGTTTTAATACTTCAGCTTGGTGTAGAGGAAGAATTTAGCTAGAAAATATGAACTTAGTTTAACAAATTTCGTACATGGAAAGAAAGAATCAGATCTGAACATTTCCATCATAGCTGTGTTTTGAATCATGAATCTTTGGCCTTCTTTGCAGACACTCTAACCAGGTCCTCCAGGTACGAAACCCAAATCTCACTCGTCTGTTTTCTATATCCTGAGACAACCCAAAGGTAGTAGTTAAACTACTAAGTCCGAGTCTGTTCTTAAGGAATAAATTCTCTTATAGTAAAGAAAACCTTAGGAAAGACTCCGGGGTGTATAGAATCACATGAATGAAATTCGACTTCCGTGCTTGGAATAGGACACGGTAGCTCATTTTGGTCAGGACATCAGCACGGAAGGCTGAAGATTCCGGCCTGACCGGAATTTTTCAAGTCTGATTCTTCCTTTCCAAACAATGTCCTGCATACGGTTTTGGAAATATTTAATACTAAGGTTTAGTTAGTGGAAACTAAATTATTAGTTTATTAAGACATTGACTTACATCAATTTAGCATAGCATCAGTTAAAGTAGAAGTAGTTTTCCACGTTCTGGAAATTTCACTATGAGGTCATACTTCGGGGTACTATCAGTGAAGTCTGCTATGCTTGTCACTTCTGTCCATTACCATAACTGGCTGCAGCAAATTCAATGACCATGACATTATAACTCAAACCGCTCCAAGGATTCAATGTTTTATAAAACGGTAAGACAAGTGGGGTGGCGCCCTCTATTCCCTTCGTCTTCGCTTTCTCCTCGACTCGTAGGTGGTGGGAATAAAGACTAGAATAGTTCCCTAGCTCTAGTGAGTTATATTCCCCTCGCTTTCCAGGAAGGTGTGGCTATATATTGTGTAATATAAGTTTGTGAAAAAAACGCCTCTTTTGACAATTCACACTATTAGGCAAGCTAGAACATTGCACTGTTTAAAAAGACTGACAATTAAAACACTAAAAACACTAATCACAAACTAAAACAAGATATTTCGAGCCTTAGCTCTTGATCACAGCAAAGGACTGAGAGAACTGAAACGGGCGTTGCCATACCAACTTCCAAAAAGTTTTTGTAAGCGGCTGACAGGCGGCAAATTTTACAAACTTGAAGAAAACATACCGTGAATTCAGAAGAATTAGGCTGAGGCAGGGTGGAGTAGGCGCTTTATGCAACATTACAGCCGCATCTCTCTGTCTCTTAAGTGTGCTAGTTGGGCAGGAGGAAGGAAGTGCATCTATGAGAATTATATGAAAACAGACATCACAAGAGGTGTGTTGAGTTACTGGGAGAGGGGATCAGGTTATAACTGACTGTCTATTGTTTTTCATTCTTACAGACACTATAGTAGAAATTAACCCAATATAAAATGCTGCACAAAATTTACACGTAAGCATGTATACACATTTTTGAAGCTCAATTAACAAACGAATACATATACACATATGTAATTTGTATCAACACTTAACTACCAAAAGGAATAATCTGGGACTATTTCTTATTTCACTTATTCATTACTCTTCCGTTAGCACTCACAAGTTATACAAATGTAGGAAACTAACTGGTGAATAAAGCTTACAGCGAATCGCTCATGGAAAAGGTTATTTTTAATAGTATTTAACGCCCGTTTTACTGCTGAGGCATCACAGCGGTTGACACTGATGATATAAGAGATGAAATGATTACCTGGAAAAATATTTTTAAAGAAGGAAACGTTCCAGGCCAAAGTTTAGGGGTACTTCCCGGCATTTGCCATTTATGAGGATCGAGGATAACCTTGAAAAAACCTCAATCAGGAAGAACTATCCTAGTGGGAATCGAATTCCAGACCTCCCCCTCAGGAGTTCAAACTTTAACGACTCGTGGCTGTCGTGGAAGGTACATGTAGGTTTTTCAGTAATAAGGGAAAATGATTAAATAACTTTAGATAGAATTCACAAACAAAGAAATAGCATTACTTGCACTACAATAATTGCAGTTACTAAAATAACAAGACATTAAGAATTGGTCACTGCAGGACAAATACAAAATTTAAGTGAAATAAGAATTCCTTAACAGACAGGCAATTTATACTTACGTATTATTAAAAATATAAAAACAGTGTTCTAGAAGACAAGCATTAAATAAATAAAGAAAATGTATCGTATAACACAGACTTTCACGGCCTGTGTCCATTATGTGAACAGAACCTGCCTCGTCTCCAAGAAAATTATGCGACCACACCACTGAAGATGGCTACCGCAGTCGTGGACGAAACATCTGGGATGATTAAGGAGAAGAATTACGAAGACTCAGTTCACATAAATAAAATGTAAGTTACTGGAGTACCAATTAAATGAATACAATATTACCCGAGCAAAGATTGAAGCATGAATAGATAACTGTGTTACGTTAAATTAACAAAAGATCGAGTCGGCTAGATAAACAAAATGAAATACATGGAAGGAATGACCGTTAGGGAACGATAACACAATTTTTAACACTTCTGTTTATATTTATAACACAAATTTCTCGACTCTCTGTTTGATATTTAGGCTAATAGTACCGTCTGTGGTGCCTCAGTAGTAAAAACGGGCGTTAAACACTTCTTAAAAAAAGGACTACAGGTCATTAGTTTCACAAAACTAGACAAGAATTATATCTGCAATCAGATTGAATAAAACCACCATTGGTTATCGCTGCATTCCTGGACGACAGGAGTAACCAACCACTTCTGCTGTGGTGGAATTGTAAAGCATTATTATGTCTGGCTTATTATCATTCACCTGCATGTCACAGTATTGCGATTACCAATCAAATAATGAAATACAGCCTTCTAATTGCATTTATTCCTGATTAGTGTGTGATAAAATTAAAATCAAGACATTCCAACAACAATTGTTATAACTCGACAATCTTGCTACAATGGGTATAACATGACATGAATAAACGTTTCCCATTAATAAAAGAGATATAAAAAAGCCTTCGGGCTGACGATATTTTAATGTACGCACATGACCAATTTAAAATAAAGAAGATCAAAGATCATTCTTAAATTATAACATATATGTAAATAATGTGATTTAAAATTTATTTGGGCCGATACGCCTAAAATTATGGCTTTTAAAGGAGTTTCACCTAAAAGCATTTCTATAGAACCAAGTATTAGAAAAGATGCATTAAAATAATATAGGTGCATAAAAATGAAATTAAACAAAGAAACTCAATTAGATTTGATTAGGTTCCGACTTTCCCTCAACAGATATAGATCTCAAACATGGACGCAAAGGAAGAAATATATAATGCCTATTAATAAAACATGTCTAAACCGAGGCTTTTACACGCAGTTAAAGGCTGCACAAGAAAATATAGAATAAAGAATTACGATATTCCTTATTAAGAGATTATATAAATAATGCCACAATTTCAATGACTCTTTGTTTAGTAATAATGAGAAACCAAGGAAAAGATGAGTGCATCTGTAAAGCTGTAATAGGCTTTGATTTTAATGCATAAAGGAAGATGAACCAAAATGCTCAACCGAGTCAACTGCAGATGAACTTGTTTGGCGGGATAAAGACACTTAATTCAAGAACCGAGTTTGCTGTCTCTTCATTAAATGACAGTGACAGGAACTGCGCGCAGTTGCCAGATTGCTGTGAGCAGAAAATACCATAGCATCCTGTCTGTGTACGATATATATCCACTAGGTGCGAAAATGGTGTGAAAAATTGGAAAAAGGTCAATTACAAACGGGATGTTGCACAACTGCATTGACTTTCATCTATTTGGAAAAATGAAATAAATAGCTGGGTAGTAGCGTTTTAATACTTTCAAAGATGAAGTGTTGAAATCGCGCAACAAGCAGGATGCGAGTTCCTACCGCAAGGGCATAGAAAAATTCGTTTTACGCTATGGCACACCTATGAATGATGGTACTTAAATAAAAGTATTGTTTTTCTCACCGTTCCAACAATTAGAGAAACTTGTTTTTTTTATACAGCTTACCATCCCTCATATCAACTGAATTATGAATGAATGATTGGTGTAAGGAATCCACAACTCTTAAAGTAAAGAAAAAACTCCAGAAAACAATTTAAATAGGTAATTGGCGTTATGGGATTCGAACCCGGGACTTCCGGATTTACAGACAGATATTTGTTGACTTGGTTTATATACGAGCGCCCTTTAACATCTCAGGTCATGAGCGTGGGGGCGTGAAACGGCCGATAAGTTTTGCTCAAGTCTATTCTTTCAGGTTTGAGGTTTTTTTACTTGCCGTAAATCTATGGCATGGGACCCACGGCTTTACTTACCTTCCGAAGGGGATTTTTAGGCCCGAAAAAAGCGATTGACCCTGGCCGGGATTGAACCCGCGATGTTGGGTTTAAGGGGCAAGTAAGATAGCACTAGACCACCAGGAGCGACTACAGACAGAGGAGCTGACCACAAGAACACATAGGCGCCAATTTACTTCCTGACTTCTTCGAATACATACGAAAACTAAACAACTGCATAAATTATTAAAAAAAAGAATATTACATAGATTTTTAAGTGTAACATTCAAACTCAAAATGGAATGCGTTATCATTTTTTTTTTTTTAAGTCTTTGCGTTACTGGGTTAACTTCTACATTGATAGACCTCATGAAACTCTGCGAACTTTAAAATATGGTTTAAGTTTCAGTGTGGAAGATATGTTCATTGTTGATTATATATATATATATATATATATATATATATATATATATATTATCAGACATGCTGTGATGATCTTGGAAAGAAATACCTCTCCTAATGTGAAGTTGCTCGGTTTTTAATAGCTGCAAGGGGAACCGTTTCTAAAGATACTCTTTATTTTCTTCAAAATATATATATTTAAATCATTGGATCAAATCCTCCAGGCCTTAGCGTGGTAACCATATTTTCTTGTAGACCCAAGATCGCGCGTTCAACCCCGGTCAAGGTCGATGGATTTTTTTCAGGAGTAAAAATCCTAAGTATAGCTTCCTTCGGAAAGGAAGTAATGCCGTAGGTCCTGTGTAGTAGATATACGGCACGTAAAAGAACATCAAGCTTGAAAGTAGAGACCTCTGAGCAAAATGTATCGGCCATTTCATGCCCAGAATTGAATGGGAAATTGATGATCTAAAATGTTAAAGATTTCCGTAAATAAACTCAATTCACACCAATAAAACCCAGGCCATCGCATATTCTGTGAAGGAATAGTGTTTAACGCCTGTTTTAGTGCTGAGGCACAGGCGATGAGAACTGTGAGGAGAAAATGATTAATTAGGAAAGGATTTGTTTTTTTAAGGAAGGAAGCATTCCAGGTCTAAGGAAAAGGATTTGTTTTTTTTTTAAGGAAGTAAGCATTCCAGATCTAAGTTTAGGGTATCTCCCTGGCATTTGCCATTTATGAGGAATGAGGAAAACCTGGGAAAAAAAAAAACCTGTCAGGGAGAACGGTCCTACCGGAAATCGAACCCCAGACCTGCCAATCACGAGTCCGCGCCATAACAACTTCGACCACCCGTGGCGGTAAAAGAGAATCGTGAGATAGTAAAGAAACCTGTTTGATTATCTGCATAAATAACTTTATTGAATTAAAGTTTTAAATTTTTCTATCATGTTTTCTGTAGACTTCTAATTGTTCAAAATAAATTTATTACGAGAACGGTGTTATCGGTTTTCAAGTAGGGGACGATTATCTTGTAGATTTTATCTCTCTAATACAATTTAATATTAAACATCTCTTTAAAAAGTTGTGACAATACAACCATTTAGAATTCGTATTTGTATTCGAATTCATATTCGCAGAGTAAAATCTCATAACTCCAATAACACAGTAAGAGAAATTACTATAAATATAAGTAATATTAAAGATATCTTAATTGTTTATAAAAGTGAATGAATGCCATAATTTTGAAATAAAGTTACATTTTTGGAGATAGGAGGTTGTCGCATGAACGATTATTTCCACATTCCCAATACCATCAATGAAATCTCCTACAATTTATTTTCCATTTCCGCTTTTCACAAAATAAATGTCATAGCTGTCGAAGACATAAAGGCGAGTTTCTTCGAGCGAGGATCTGTCCGTGAATGTTACATTTGACTCGCTATGCCTTTCAAACATGCCTACAGAAATCACATAACAAACGTGCAAAAAGCAGACCTTGGCAACACTGCGTAAAACTTGTAGGCAGTAAACGAAAGCCCAGCAGCTACATTTTGATATCAAAAATGTCTGCAATGGCTTCGTTAAACTGCGCGTTCCATTTTACAGAAGTCAACGTGTCCTCACCATGTGGAAAACTCATGTATTCCTGGCAAATGAATAGATGTTTGCAGCTGTAACAGTTACAGTTAAAGACGAAACTGTTTTTACTTAGCTATTTGATTCTATTGCATTAGTTTAATTATTCGGTATTTTTCTGTTACGGTGCCGATCGGTGTGACGTGACAACCATTACAGGGATAATTACCTGCTGGCAGTGGCTCACAGCTTGTGTTGTCGCTTTGACTGTACAGTAAAACCTCGATTATCTACCTCTCGATTAACCGATAATCGAACTATCCGACGGCCTTCCTGCTCATTAATTAATCGCGAAAACCCCGCTAACCTTGTTTCAGGCTACTGCATAATAGTAAACTCGGAAAGCATGCGCAGTTACCCTTTCCTCTACAACTTGGGTCATTCACACTACAGTAGCCTCGAAGTTGTAAGCCAGTTTTTCATTTTACTGTGGAATTTCGTGCCATGTTGTCTTGGACATACAAACGAAAGTGAAAATTATAGAACGTCCGTCATGCAAGAGCTGCATAAACTAAGCGAATTTCTTACAAGTAGAATAACCTTAAGAAAAGAATATAAAATCCAAATTATGGGCTTATTAATTTCTGAAATAAGTTATGGCATTACTGTGTGGTTTTAGCATGACAAACTCTAAAGAAAAACTGACAATGTATTATAGTTCAGAAAAATTATTGTTGTTGTTGTTGTTGTTGTTGTTGGTGTTGTTGTTGTTGTTGTTGTTGTTGTTGGTGTTGTTGTTGTTGTTGTTATTATTATTATTATTATTATTATTATTATTATGCAGTAAGTGCCTCTGTTTCTTGAAAACGCAAATTTGTTAATGTTTTAATAAGCAGAACTATTGAGATAATTGCTACTTCGCCGTACGTGATGGTTCTGGCCGACAAATATCTCTTGTTTCAGGGACACTCGAACATTGTTTTCTCCTCCCATTCCCTTATTTTAAGTAAAGGAAAGAATAATTCCATTTGTGTGTATGAATACATAGATTTTCCTGGGATGATGAAAAGAGAAATCCAAGAACAGCATTTACAATATAATCCAGTGGTCCTCGAATAATTCTACCTCCATCTTGATCTTGTAAGCCCACGTTAAGAGGTACCTTATTCTTCGAAGCCGGGTTATCTAGTTTCCCCTCAGGGAAAACGCCACCTGCTCTGATCTTCTTTAATACTTTCTGCACGTCATTTTCATTCCAATCCCCATCTCTTTCCATTTTCCGGGGGGTAGTTTCTCAACATTATCTAACAAGAAGACACGAAGATAATATATATGATGTATTTCCCTAGGGTTGACCAGCTCTGTACCTCACTAACTAAGTGACCGTCCTATAAATTCAGTTCACTGATGGGTCTAATTCAAGACTAGTAGGTAAAAATACGTGACTGTTCAGCTTTGCTTCTCCGATCTGAAGGCACATGCTTTCAGAAATCCTTCCAAAGAGAGGTGACAATACCCGTATTATAATTTTAATACTAAAATAAACATGCAAATGAGTAAGACATTTGTGTACAAGCGATTATATTGATAGAGAACTTGAGTATAAATATTGTACTCTCATGCGGTGTTTTACATCTCAGGTACTTATACAGGGTTTCCATTTATCTAGCTCATCCGAAATAACATATGTTAAAAAAACGTTTGTTTGAAACAATTTTTCATTTGACGCACTAGAAAAAAATTATTTTGGGTGAGCAAGATAAATGAGACACCTGTATACAGCACAAAGCAGGATAGATTTACTAAACCTCAAAATCAGGTCAATTAACCACCAAATCAGTTCAGTAGCATTTTAAATAATGATAAAATGTTCCCTTATGCACAGAAATAATAGAACGAAAATGTAGGGTGAAAATAGTAAAAATATCAAGAACCAATGGGCACATGCAATATCTTGTACCAGACATAAAACACATTTTCTCGGGAACACAAGACTGTTTAACGTCCGTTTTTACTACTGAGGCACCACAGACAGTGGACACTGATGATACATGAGATGAAATGATAAATTGGGAAAGGATTTTTTTAAAGGAAGGATGCGTTTCAGGCCTAAGTTTATGGTACCTCCTCGATATTTGTCATTTATGAGGACTGAGGAAAATCTGAAAGAAAAAAATTCAATCGAGGACGGTCCTGGTAGGAATCGAACCCTAGACCTCCCGCTCACGAGTCCGCGCCTTAACGACCTCGGCCACCCGTGGCGGTTCAAGAACTACCTAAATGGGTTATAAAACATTAATTATTTCTGTGTAAAGTTGCTCCTGTACGGTCAAGACTATTTGACTCGACTGTTTCAGTTGAATAAAATGGGAAACTCATTCATAAGCATTTCAAGCAGAGTTTACCAAGAGATACCCACAAAACTTAATCCATTTAACGGAAAATTACGATTGATCTCGAATTTTGAAAATGATATATGTTTATACCACTATAGTATATAAACTATTATATATTACATAATGTATAATGTTTTAATGGAAAGATTCCCCCAACGTTGCTGTAGTTTATTACAATCGTCTCGTTTAAAGAGACAGTCCTTGAACCTCTTAAAATGAGATTCTAAATAATAATTCACGTTAAATCTCATGCCTTGTCAAACATAATGGTTTAAAAAGTCTTTTAATTTATTATTTCACATGAAAATGCAATGAATGATAAATAAAAATATTACAAAAATGCAAATTATTAACAAAAATGCAATTTTCGGATTTTTTCCTAGGAAAAAAAGTATTTCATATCTAGAATTATAGAATTTATATTTGTCTTGCACGCTGATAGTTATTGTATCACCATATAGGGCGACATTTCCTTTGTGGGAGCGTTCTGCGTGCTACGGCAGGTCAACCGGTTCAAGCTGGTACCACAATACTTAAAGGGTACATTTACTCACAATTATCAAGCAAGAAGACACTAGAACTACCTCCCTCCATTTTTCATGCATTTCTGGCATAGGCTAATGAAATTGATCATTACCCTTTTAAGTTCCCTCTGCGAAATGTAATAACTTTCTTCTCGAATATTATTTTTCAATTCATCTAATGTATGTAGATTTTTCTTGCATACTTATTCCTTTAATGCCCCCCAGAAATAAAAATCTCAAGAGTTAAATTGTGGAATAGATGGAAACATATGTTGCTAGTGATGATTCTATCGTGGAATATTTTATGAATTGTTTGTAAGGAGTCGTGGGCTGCAAGTTAATGACGCACCTCACTAGTATCTTTTGATCACGCAAGGGGTTTCTCGTGAAGCAGGTTAGATTTTTCTGAACTTCAGTATCCGTTGTTTTGTAAATTAACACACGCACTTAGGAGGAACCACGATTCGTCCGTAAAGAAAATTTGATCGGGGTCAATTTCTCTGTCATACATTCACCAAATCTACACCCGAATCAGGAGTATCGGGTTAAATTTTTGCGCTATAGTAATTTATAGGCTTTTAACTTCAGTAGCTTTGTAGCCGTTCAGATATGGGAATAGAAAACTCCCATTTGCTGAGAAAGACGTCGAAGTGATTTCTGGGGGAACGTTTTGGAGCATGTCCAATGTTATCTAACATTTCTTACGTGAATATTGTACGTGGTTGATTATGCTTTTTATCAACAATACTTTTCGTTTCACGAAATTTATTTACCAATCTTTGAATGAACTTGAATATCAGGGAATCTCTCTTGAAACAAAATCCATACATCACGAGCGATCTGTATGTACGTACGAGTCATAAATAAACACTCTTTGGGAAATAGAATGCCTGAATTGAGCCATATTAACGTAATTAATACACCACCTAATGAATACTTAACACACTGTCACTCATCACATAAGAACAGGTCCGTAACGTTCCTAAAGTTAAAATCGTGCTGACATCTCTGCACGCTCCCCGGTCGCTTTCAAGCGTGGAAACCAGACGAGAACTGCGGCCAACTGCATGTGTAACTGTGCCGGAGTTTTTTTTTTTTTTTTGAATGATTTATTTATGGGCGCTCTTTAACAGCTCAGGTCATCAGCGTCCCATTCAACTCAGGGCGTGAAACGCCGACAAATTTTGCTCAGAGGCCTCTCTTTCAGGCTTGAGATTCTTTTTCGTGCCGTAAATGTACGACACGGGACCCACGGCTTTACTTCTCTTCCGAAGGAAACCATACTTAGGATTTTTACGCCCCGAAAAAATCCATCTGTCCTGGCCGGGTTTAGGAGGCAAGTATGGTTACCACTACACCACCTGGACCGACTGTTGTGCCGGAAGGAAAATTACCAGTAGTACAGGTGGATTTTTCACTGGGCACCGCATAACCATACATAGACGTAACTAGCAAGACCCGTGGGTTGTAAATATTTGAACGAAACAATTTTGTGCTACTTTTCCTTGGCAGAACATCAAAATAATATTGACACTATTAGAGAGAGAGCAATAAGCCAATATTTTCATTTTTACTGTTTTTCATGGGGAAGTACTCAAATATGAATCAATTGACTTTGTTCGTATTAAAAATTTATATTAACTATACACGTATACACATTTATAGAATTTGAGCATAGGCCAGTATCTCTTAACTGTATACATTTTAAAGAAATAATAATTTTTAATTTCCAAATTTCATGTGAATTCGCCGGCGAGTAAGAAGGGACCGTGTTTGACATTTTGCTAAATGTTAAACTAGCATTATTAAAGTGCTTAAAGTAATAACAAAACTATATTTATGGCAAAAACCTGCTCTTGAAGATTCAGGGCAACTCATCCACAAATATACACTTCAAATATTTTCGAAAATCGTGTTTACATTCTCATAACTAAGTTTAATTTAAAACTAAAATACTTGAGAAATTATTGATAGTGCAAATCTTAATTATTGCTGAAAGCCGAGCATTTATGTAAAAGCACCATTTTGCGTTTTCCTGTATTCTTCCCGCACTGTGGTATCGGATTATTAACCTAATTTTTAGACTAAATCTGCACTCGTTGGGCACAACTTTTTCTCAATTGCGTTAAAATTTAAATAAATGACACGCTACTTAAGCCAATCTAAACGACAGATTCCAACAAATGTATTGGAAGCATTTTGCAATTAAAAAATATAAATTAGACCAATTGCCCACCAAATCTATACTCGGCCTTTAAATAAAATTCCAACCGTTTAATATCTATCTGTTGCAGATTATGTTTCGATTTCTGAAGCGTTTATATTTAAAATTCAACGATCGCATTATATTAAACACTTTTATTATATTCACGTTCTTAATCATAAACTCTGACAAAGAAAAGATGCCTGTCACAAATGGTGCTATCTCTCGAGGACACTGAGTTGTTCAAACGAAAATTAAGAAAGTCAATACCTTTAATAATCCTCCGAAGTCACTTAGATAAGGCTGTTCAGCAAGTACCACTCCGAACTCAAGCAAAATAACATAAACACACGCAGTTACCTGCACTTGCTCTGTTTCTCTCCAACACATGTTTTGCACTTCGAAAGTTAACCTAAGACTGTCGGGGTACAGGTAGCGACATAGAGTGCGCTGCTATTCCTTCCCTTTCCTTATTAGGAATATGGCTATTAAAGGATGACGATTTCTTGCTAATACACGTCAAGTTTTGATTTCTTATACCTCGACCACCAGATCTTTGGTAAGAAATAAGCGCAAACGAAATCCAGTTCTTAGGCTCTGAAACAATCGTGTTTTTAGGACAAGAAAAAGACCTGGAAATTATCCTATGTAATTTATTCCCATTCGATAGCTAGGTAGTTTTATGTTCACTGATTTTATAATTATATTTTTAAATATTGTTCTTATTTATTATTTGCATAATTCTATAAAGTTATTTTGATGTTTCATAATTACACTATCATCGTCCAAACATATGCCATCTGCCGGCCAGCCTACAGAACAAATCTGCGGCGAAATCGCTCGTAATTTACACTTACCCTTACAAAGAGAAAAATTCTCGGAGCTGCTAGAGCAGTTAGAGCTCCAGTTCGGAGGGACAGTGGAGAGAGGCGAACTCCTCAGTCCCGAACGAGAGAGAAAAAGGTTTTTTTCTCTCTCTGTTTGTGTGGCCGTTTGTAAAAGTGTAAATATTGCATGTATTAATTTTTTGTTAAATTTAATGTAACCTATGCGTTGTCCTCTGTAACTTTCTGGCTGCAATTCTGGTTCCTTATTACAAAACCGAGTTTTGTATACTTTTTATTGCGCGTTATTTTAGTGGAATTAACAATAATTAATATATACATACACATTAACCTTAACGCTAACCTCGAATAAATCCTAGAAACAGGTGGACCCAGTGATTTGCTGCGACCCTCTATGGCCTGACGGCCTACGCTCGCCTCTTTTCGCAAATATAAATTGATAGGGACGGGTAAATCACTGTAATGGCTGCAAATCTCCTTTGATTCCAGCAGGAAAAATATCGTAAACATCAATTCATAGCGCAATGTGTTAGCGAGTATATCATTGTACTGGTAGCACATCTCCTTTAACTCCAGAAAAAAATGTATCAGTATATGAGGATTCAAAGCCACTAACTTCACAACTATTGCATGAAGCTCTAACCGTCTGAGTTATCATGCCAAGGTGCTTAAGAGCGTTATTATCTAGCTATATTTCTGAAAGTTACACCAACTTCGGCTTTCTGCGCTATCGCTCGGGAGTAACTCAGGACTTTTTCTATGGATACGTATAGTTGTATAGTAATGGAATAAATTCATAGGATGGAATAGCTGGCCACCAGCTATAATTCTTACTGGCTCCCAGTAATTTGTGAATTTGGTACATTTTGTAGATTTTTCAAGTTTAAATTAGGAATTAGTTTAGTAAATTTATATTCTGGCTTAATTTAATTATTTTAGTCTTTTTTCTTACTGTTTTATTGTATTATTTTAATCAAGTTATTAGGAAAATCTGTAAAATAATGTAGTAAGATATTATTGAATTGCATAGTTATAATAATAAATGGTAATTTTGATATACACACCCTGGTTTAGGAAACCAGGTACAAGGGTGGCGTATGCAGATTTTATTTATTTATTTATTTATTTATTGTTCCAAATCATAAGATCAAGTAATATTGTCGTTTTTACTAAGCAAAGGCAGAGCAAACTTTGTTGGTCACCAAATGCCTTTACCACAACATGCATTTCTTATCTTTATATATTCCCCTTGAATTATAATGAACGACTTAATCTAACTTTAAATAAATGCTTCAAACATACTCTATTAGCCACAGCAGGCTTTTTAAGGGTAGAAAATCGCTGACTTGTGTAGCACCCTTAAACGTTAAATGGAACACAAGTCGAAAGAGCTGTAGAACATAATACGCCAAAAGATACGACGTTTACATTCAGGGCATAAAAAAAAATTTAATATCAAGCTCCAGTGGTTTGAATGTATTGGACGAATGGATGTTTCTGGAATCACGAAACAAACATTTCCATAGATGGCCATCGCTCCAAAAGAATACGCCGTGAAAGGAGCGTATTCTTTTAGTGAAAGATGATATTTCCATGTTACGTAATATTGTCTGGAGCACAACAGTTGTCACTCCCCTGATAGCCATCTCCTCTAAGGTAAACATTTGACAATCGCAGTTCTGTCTTTGTTGTTTCTTCGCAGTTTCTATCATTTTAATGCTATCGAAAGAGAATCGCTTTAAATCTTGTTCATCCGAGTCATTTTATGCAAAAAAGCTTACATAAGTATGCTTTAAGACCCACAACAATCGGTAAACAATAGTTTCAAAATAAAATGAATAATTTAATTTCTGTATCTATTGGTTAGACTTTAAAAATGTTAGTAAAAATAAAACTGGTGAAAAATATGTCGAATTTAAGCTGTAAGATATACATTTTCAAACAATTATTACAACACACTCTCAAAAAATTCTGAAAATCTGCAAGAAGCCAAAAAATAAAAAATATATACCAGAACTATGAGAGTAAAAGAAGGAACAATAACAAAATATGGATCGCTGTTCTTCAGAATGTATAATGTTATATAAATTATCAGATTTGTATACCGTTTTCTCCAGTGGACAATTTGCAATCAAAAAATCCGTGGAAGCTAAGAAATCAAAAGAAAAATATGTAATCTATTCTGATTCCAATAGTGCTTTATATTCTCTCAAAAATGTTTCGGAAAAAATAGTTAACCAAAGTTATTCAAAATGTATAAATAAAAATATTCTTGAATGTGAGCAAGTAACTTTTATGTAAATGCCTTCTAATCAAGGAATAGAGGGCAAGGAAAAAGCAAAAGAAGCAACAAAACAACCTCTAATTTATCCCCCTACCCTATCCCACATGAAGATACTATATTATACATTAAGAAAAAGCTGATAATACAAAGGAAATCCAATTGGTGTAAAAATGACAAAACAGCAAATTGCACGAAGTGAAATTCAACACATCATTTCCATGTACTATATAAAAATCTTAATCGACATCGACAGGTGTTGCACGATAAGCCACACCAAATTAACACATGACTGTCTCTTCAACAGACAGGACCTCCATTTTGTGAGCATTGTAATAAAAAAATGACAGTCAAACACATTATAACTGAATGTGACAGATACTCTAGCTACAGGATCAACCATCAAATTCCTCCAGATCTTCAGGCAGCACTAAACGAATCAACCAAATTATCGTCATTATTTAAATTCTTAAACGATTGTAAAATTACTGCATTCTGTCAAACTTATTATTATATCGTTGCATATTTGCATTATTATAACTTTATAATTTCCAAATCTTGTTAATAATTGACATGATAATAATGTAAATATATAAATCGTCACTATAAGGCATATGCTGTTAGGCAACATTAAATAAAGTTATAAATAACAAAACAAAATAAAATATGGAAAGCAGTTAAATTTAGAAATATATGTGGCTTTCATTAAGGGAAGTATTAAAGAGAAGGTGGGTCAAAAAGCATAATTTTTGTGCCATTTTAATGTTTGGATTTTTCTGTTTATTTTGATATGATTTTCATTAATATTCCTTAGTTATAAGTATTTTAATAACATTTTAATTGTGTCAGAGCAGAAGTTCAGTTAAAATTCTGTATTTTCTGTTAAAATTCTGTATTTCAGGAATTATTTGCTCAAGAAGATTGTGGTTGTCTCGAATGATAGAAAAAAAATGTATTTCATAAATTGGTAGCTTTTGTTTTCATGACATCATTTTTTGTTGTTTTACAGTGTTGGAGGTTTTTAGCTGGTGTTTCCCTCAAAAAGTTAATTTTTCTCTTAAAACTTTGTTTGACTTCCAGGATCTCCTTTACACTTTTTGAATAAAGGTTTATCTCTTGGCATTTTGTAAACTTTCCCAACTGATTTCAAAACAAAACCAGTAGGAAACAGCAAGAGGAAGTTGGAAACAGCTGACAGTCTGTGAGCATTCATCAGTGTGGGCAGTGCATAAATATCTCTACCAGAGGAAAAAGATACCTAAGCTAAGGACTTTAAAAGTACATCCGAAATATTTTGAAGTAAGGAACTACAGCACAAAAGGGGGCGTGTCACAATTTGAAACATGACTATTAAATGGCATTTAAACATTCCTCAACACCTAATTGACATAAATACTACCTGATATATTATGAAGTCAACTATTAGCAATGTAAATATGCAAAGAAAATAAATTTCACGTTTTTCACCATATTCACTGCATCACCTCCCCTTTATGTCTTCATATAAAGTCTTCATTCTGCTATGCAATCAGAAATTGATTTTGCCAACGGTAAGTTATTGCGCAACGGCATTGACGCCTATTGGGGGGGGGGGAATACTGTCGCGCGGTCGAAACTCACAAGGTGCATTTTTAAAATTGGTGTCATTAGTAGGCTAGTAGTAAATTGAAATTAAATTGTACTCACCATTTTAGTAGTTGGTGTATTTATTTGAATAACAGTTTACCAGATACATAATTTAAATACTTGTCTAGTGCACGAATATAGCCAGCCCGCTCGTGCTTCTGTTTACACATAAGAAACGTTAAGCAAGAAGAAAAAAAAAAAACACAGAAACATACACAATTTCATATGTACACACATTAAATCATGTACTAAAAATGTCTATGACAGCACCCTTCTTCTCCAGGCATGACGGAAAAAAGTATTCAATTAATAAGCATCCTAAATTTATCATTACGGGACACTAAACAAGAAAAATACATAATTAAAATACATTTAAAATAGATAAGTACATTATATGCTATATCCTCTCTGGCTAGAGATTTTCTCTTGCCCGTACTTGGATGATTAAGGTGCCTGCTTTCAGCTCTGAGATATGACTGAATCCTTTTGAACAGATTTTGAGACACTTGCAGCAGTTTATACGTCTGAATATTTCATTTCAGGATTTAGTCTAGGGGGAGGGGGCACAAGCCGAACGGATAATTCCTCTCCTTCCCGTTTTCTCTACCTTACGTGAGAATTTCTATAGCTGTGTTTGAAGTCGCATCATCTTGCATAAAATACCCATACGCTTCTTCTTCAGGTACTAAATTAGTAAATAGATTCAATATCTCGTTTATGTACCCATGAGTAAAGAACATCTTCATAAAATATGGGTAAAAAGCGGATAGCGCTAATAGCATATCACACGCCATTTTTCAATCGAAAATAGGAAGATCACATACTCAAGCAAGATAGATACTACTCCTAAATGTACCGGTTTGCGAGATTTATATTTCTTTAATCTATGAAAAATTTTAGACCACAACCAACAAGTTTTTTTATGTACATCGTCGAGAAAACTCGTTGCAAAGCCTCGCGGGTTTAATTTCACGTACAGCAGTAATTTCATATGGATAAAGATTCAACAGCTGAGTGGCTTTATACGCACTGTTAATAAATACACCAACTTGCGCTAATCGTGTTAAGGACTTAGCAGGAGGATTTATATAAACGACTGCGCATTTAATCAAGCTTCCCCTCTGTTAAAACCTTGTTTGCTTTTCACTCAAAGCGCATTGAGCTAGAACTTTGTTCACCAATCTTAAAATGGCAGAGATGTTACTCTAGGAAATTTAGTATGAAGTTCTCTCCTATAGCATTTGTGCGGTTTCTTTTACACATAAGATTCATAAACATATATATTATTAGTTCTAGCACTCTCACATACTCCACAGTACACAAATGCAGGCTTTCTGCAGAATTGCAATGGAACCAGTTTCCTGCGTCTCCGGTCTTACCGGGAATCGCGCCTCTACTGAAGGTCAAATGGTTTCCAATATTTACAAACTTAGATTGCGCAGCGAAATGAGGACGGCATAACTAGACACCCAAAAAGACATTTAAAAACTGAAGGTACAGCATATTTGCATGTTCTTTTGCTCATTGGCTTTACAGTTGCGAGTGTACGTAAAGCAGTAAAGAACAATTAACTAAAACTTGCGTTTATTCAGGTGCAATATTTCAGACTAGCCTTTATCTAGTTTATTCGATTATGGGAGCGACTAGCTCCCCCCCCCCCAAAGCAATAATGAAACAAAGGATGTCCCCCTGAAGTTGCGGTATAAAAACGAGGCCTAATCCTCAATGCAGGGAGAGGAGCAAACCTCTGTCTTTGTCTCTGCTGTGTATGTAGGTAAATAAGGCCGGGCTTCCTCTAGCACACCGTTCCCATGAAGACAACACAGGTCTTCTCTAACGTAATCACTCCCAGGCGAAACAAAAAGCTGTTCACAACACAAGCGTAACGTAGCGTTTATATACCCAAATCTTAACATCCCTTTGTGTCACGCTAGGACAATAAGAGATAACAATACAGGTGCAAAACCAGATAAAACCGAGTTTCTTTACACTGTTCACTGCAAAGTCTAGAAGTTTCAGGCATTCAGCATAAGAAAAGTACGTAAAGATTTTTAAGTTGTAAAAATTCAATTCTGGAGGTTAATAGCCACACGACTATACAAACAAAACGAATTTAAATATGTGTCCTTTATATACAGATGAGGATATACAGGATGAAGAAAAAGTATAGAACATTGCTAACAATATCGTGATTTAAAAGTTTCTGAAAATGGTTAATGTTGTGTTTATTTGACGTATATCGCTTAATGTTTTACATATCATTTAGTATATTCTCATATTTACAGAACGTATAAAAAATATTTGTCTTAAATGTGTGCCGTTAATACACGTAGTCCTATATTTTCAATTTCTTCCTTTCCCTCGCATTAGTGAAGAGGTCATCAACTAGCGTTTTTATTCCCGTTGGCTGGAACAACCATGGAATGTTCTTTATCGATCAGCATCAGTGACCGAATTATTTAGACCTACTTGCCTTGTCTCCTAGTTGGAGAATTGAGTTTGGTTTCGCAACTTCATGTTAACCAGATATTTTTGCCTTTCAATTCAAATGTTGTTAGATTCGAGGCCTTCTTTATTGCTTCATACCCAGTGATCCAGGTAATATGCGGTGTTGTCTCGCTGTACTACCACTCCCTCACTGTCCAATGCCTATGCAGCAGAGATTAAAGTACGAGTAAAGCCACATATTATACTGCAGTGCTAGGGTGACTTGCGCGTGACGCACCCTCCCACCGCCACGGGTGGCCGAGGTCGTTAAGGCGCGGACTCGTGAGCGGAAGCCTTGGGTTCGAATCCCGCCAGGGCCGTTCTCCCTGACTGAGGTTTTTTCCGGGATTTTCTCAGTCCTCTTAAATGGCAAATGCCGATGAGGTTCCTTTTAACTTGGGCCTGGATTGTTTCTTTCCTTAAAAAAATCCTTTCCCAATATATCATTTCATCCCATGTATCATCATTGTTCACCGCCTTGGTTAATAATAATAATAATAATAATAATAATAATAATAAAAATAACCCACACCCTTCAAACTATTATTTTCTTGCCGGAACGCGCCACTGCCATTGTCCAATATGGAAAGACTTAATTGGCACACGCGATACTTCAATTTTGACCCATGTCTTTATTCAAAATTACAAAACATATCTTTAGATGATGCTCTTTAATAACAACTCAGCTACTTACGAGTATACATGATTTCTCTTTTAACATTAGGCATGGGAAACAAATGATAGCATTGAAAGAATAGTGTTAGATTAGTAGAATACTTAGGACATTTAAAATTATGAACGTGATCAAAAATGCTGAAATTGTTCTGTTTATTGTGATATAAGCATTGTAGTTTTAAACGAATTTTATATAAACATATTAACTTTTTGTTTCTAAATCACATCAAAGAGTTTTTCGTCGTTTTCTTTTTCATCAAATTTCTCAAATCTTCCAGAAAGAGCATTTTAATTCATAAAACCTCCTCAGTAATGACTGTAGCTTATATAAAAACTTAGCATATATGTTTTACAGCATTAAAACCTTAAGAAAGGTTAAGTTTTAAAAGCATTGCATAGTTGATTTTTAGTTCAGAAACTTAATACCGGATAAGATGATGATAAAACGCGACTTTTGGTTAGAAGTTTGCTTTACTCCAATGCCCCAGTAACCTGAGCCATAAACATACGAATTCGGGTTTCCCTAATGATATACATTAAATACAAGAGCTTTTCAATAAAAATTGATCATAATATTTTACAGGCATAATTTCTCACGCTATAACTTAACTTTATAATATTTTGTTAGTTTAATGTACACGTGGTACTAGTTTTATTGGTGTAATTTCCTGTTCCCGTCTGTAGAAATGTGCAAGCTGAAACATATTCAGTTGCGCCTACAGCAAAATGGAGATGACATGCGACCAACAATATGCTGCTCTCAATTCCGCTTTCGTCTCAACAATTATTCGGCTGAATATCCTGTGCCAGGAGGCCTATGGAAGGCTTGTTCTTCCCTATGGCACAGCTCTAAGGTCGTTTAAAATATTTAAAGAGGGAAGACAATCAATTTCAAAGGAAGGTGGGTTCGGTACTTCAGTTTATGCTCTTACGAAGAAACCATTAACACTGCTGGTGTCATTGTGAGAGAGGATTGTCGAATAATAATATGAACACTTCCAGAATTTTTGAAAAATTCAATGGGAGCCTCCAACACATTGGTAACTGTAAAGATGCCCATGAGACGTGTTTGTGCACGGTGGGATTCCTGGGGGGAAAAGGGTGGGGGGGGGGGGTTTGGCGTGCAGGTTTGCATGTAGTTAGAGGAAGAAGTTATTCCTAAGGTCAATTAATGCTAGTGTTGAAGCCCACAGTAACTTGACTGTTTGAAGGTAGCATAGCCATTAATCTTTTAATTGAAGGCTTGTATGAATAGTTGGACGAGGTAATATTTGTTTTATGCTGATGAACTTGGCTACATTATGTCGAAACACCAAAATCAGCAAAAGTAATTGCTTCTGGTGGAAAAGTTACGGTCATTTCACTTTTCGATGTTCAAGGAATGTTTGTTTACTAATATGTCGCGTCGGTTGTGGTAGTGTAGTGGTAACCATACTTGCCTCCTAAACCCAATATCGCGGGTTCAAATCCGGCCTGGATGGATGGATTTTTTCGGGCGTAAAATGTATGGTTTCCTTCAGAAAGGAAGTAAAGCCGTGAATCCTGTATCGAACATTTACGGCACGAAAAAGAGCCTCAAGTCTAAAAGAAGAGGCCTCTGAGCAAAATTTGTTGGCCGTTTCACGCCCTGAATTGAATGGGACGTTAATGACTTGCGATGTTATAGAGCGTCCATAAATAAACCAAATCAACAACCAGTATGTCGTATCTGCACAAACATCTGTAAATGGACAAATTCCATTGAAGTGTGTACATCACCTATAGTGCAAATTTAGCCCCATTTTCCCCAAATTGAAGAAACAGCTTCGGAGGCATTTTTCATCTTCAGAAGCAATAATAAAGGCTGTGGAGGCGATTCTGAAGGACCTGTCAAAATTGTTTTCCAGTATGTCTTTGAAAACTGATACCTACTCCGGTAGAGCTGTATTGCGTCCAACGGAGACTTTGAGAAAAATCAAAATTATGAAGATGATTCTTGTTGATTTGGTTTATTTACGGACGCTCTTTAACAGCTCAGGTTAGCAACGTCCCATTCAATTCAGGGCGTGAAACGACCGATAAATTTTGCCTAGAGGCCTCTTCTTTCAGGCTTGAGGTTCTTTTTCGTGCGGTAAATCTTCTACATGGGACCCTCGGCTTTACTTCCCTTCCGAAAGAAGTCATACTTGGATTTTTAAGGCCGAAAAAATGCATCGATCGTGGCCGGGATTGACCCGCGATCTTGGGTTATGAGGCAAGTACGGTTACCACTACGCCACCAGGACCGACTATGAGGATGAGAAAAAGTATGTTGTCCAAAATGATCATCATTCTTCATTGGATAATTCTCTTAATTTCATTTTTTGCAATCATTAAGAAGGAAAAAAGTTGGCAAATTTATTGTTATACTCACACGCAAGGGTAACTTTTAAGTTTTGCGTAATATTGTAAGTTCGTATGGTGTGCCCAAGCAAGCGAACGAACGATCGGTGATTAACAGTATATAGGAACCACCAGGACGGTTTAATCCTTCCCAGTAACAAGAAAGACAGCCCCTCTTGCTTAAAATGGCTAAAGTAATTACAGGACTTGATTTATGAGGGTCTTCTTCGGCTTGGAAGGATCTTTATATCCTTTTATATTCCAGACTTGTAGATGACTGCACAACAAGTTCGCCTTACGTTGACAATAACAGCCTTGTTTGGACATTTGGAGACCCTTCATTAATAACAATAATTACTCTACTCTAATGAGATAAGAGTTTGAGTTGAACTAAAGGTCTTTAAAAGTTCAGATTGCGCATGTGTTTACTATTGCTGTAACATGGAAACATTACGTACTATAAGTGGCTGACTGGGAAAATAGGTACTGGCTAATCTATATGAAATTTGATAGCAAGAATCTTTTAAATTAGTATTACTTTGAAAATGTTAAACAAGGTGTTCATATTAAGTTTTGCAAGTCAATGTCTCTTAAATAAAACCAAAAGCTGAACTGTTGTCATTGAAATAGAATTTGTTGTTATTGTTATTCTTTTATAATAAGATACTACTGGAAGTTTTAATAACTATTCAGTAGGCGCAGAAGCAGTAGGCCTTATAGACGTTTAGGCTAACGTTTACTACTTCAATGTAAATAGAATATCTACACGACATGTATTTAGCGTTATAGCTGCGTTAACGCTTGCGCTTTCATTGTGAACGAAACATAATAATTTGTTGATTTGTTTTATTTATATATGCTCTTTAATATCTCAGGTTATCAGCTTCCCATTCAATTCAGGCCGATAATTTTTTCTCAGAGGCCTCTTCTTTCAGGCTTGAGGTTCTTTTTCGTGCCGTAAATCTACTACTTGGGATCCACGGCCTTACTTATTTTCCGAAGGTTTTTGACGCCCGAAAAAGTCCATTGACCCTAGTCAAGTATGGTTACCACCTCACCACCAGGAACAACTAGAAAGCATAATAAAACCAAGCCGAGCTTGAAGTCCCAGGTTCAATCCTCGTCGTTTTCTCGTGGTTTCCGCTGGTCACTAAGGTGAATATTAGGATGGATATTTACGTTCCACATTTTCCGCTCTCCCATTTCAATCCAATCATTCTGTTGTGGGTACGAAAGTTCCAGGACACGAAGGTGGGCAGTGTGATGGTGGCTTGCCTTTTGAAAAGATTTTTCTACACTGGCGTCTGGTGCGAGAGACTCGCACAAATCAAAGGGCTGGGTTTCTACCTGTTAGGGACCCCGTTTGCACCGGCACAGTCCCTACCTATGAATCCTGGACGCCCGATGCCTCCCTCACCCATTCTCCCTTCCAGGGGTGTCCCACCGCAGGCACAAACGGGCTGCCATGGGCAAGACTAAGATGCCGAAGTATCCTCCTTTGCCCCAGCCAATATCCAATGTCCCATACGGATAATTGTTTTTGATACTTATCAGAAGGGATACGGAAAAGTCATCAATTGAATGAACAGTAAAATATTTAACTAACGTTAGAGTTACATATTTCAGAATAGGAAGGAAATCTGTTGTTCTAGATATGTATATTCGCTCACATATGTGAGGACTGTTCCATCTATTTTTACGGGGTTTGAGGTCCGTTTGAAATTAATTGTGTCTTCAGTTGTTTAGTGATAGCCCTGCATGTGTTCACATAGTTCACATAGTGATTTCGGTGTTTTGGCGAATAAGCCACATCGTCGGCAAACATTAGAATTTTTAGTCGACTGCCGTTTCTGTTGATTCCGAAATTATTATGCCAGTTCATTTTCCTGAATATGTGCTCATTACACAGGTGAAGCATTTGGGAAAGATTGGATCGCTTTGGCAAAGTCCTCTTTCTATTCGGAATGGTTGTCCTTCTTCGTCTGTTTTTACTTTCAGTATTATTCAATTCTACTAAATCGTTTGGTAGCTAATATTAACTTTATTTACTTTCTTTCGCATTCATAAGAGAAGTTGTACAGCTTCTATAATTATATTTTGTGAACACATAAATTGTTTCCTTTATACTGTAAAAACATAATGCTCAATCGATATTTTAGCAAAGAAAATAGTTCGATGACGTGATTTTACTATGATAATTTTGTGTAACTAATGTCGTAATGTAGAATTTTATTGACGATTTGGGCTGTGATAAAGAGTGTTTGATTCTGCTATAAAAATAGTTATTTATGAACCTCTGGCTCTTTCCAAACATTCGTATCTCAAAATAGAATGATTTAACACTATAATGCACTATTTTTACAGTGCTCATAAATAAATTAGTAATTATAAATTAATTTTATTCTAGTCATCCCAAAAAGTTTAGTTGGCGTATCTCTTATAAGGAGAAGTACAAAAGAAACTTAACCTAAATCTCTGGATAGTGTTACCAATATTGCAGCATTGATAGTATTTATATGTGTTTTTCAATTATTTTTGAGGAATAAAGTTATAAATTAAATTTTTGTTTTTATCATTATATGTTATTTATATTGTACTGAATTTCTATTTAAATTTTACGCCGAATTTGAAACGTAATTCAGTACAATATAAACAACTATGTGCAATGTGGGATCAGCTGTTAATGATGTTTTTCACTCTTACATGCAACCATTACTATCAGGAAGGTTACTCATGCAAATAAACCTTAGGTCGGTCTTGGTGGTGTAGTGGTGCCTCCTAAAGCCAAGATCGTGGAATTTCGGCCAGACGATGGATTTTTTCGGGCGTAAAAAGCCTAAGTATGACTTTCTTCGTAAGGGAAGTAAAGCCATGGGACCCATGTCATAGGTTTACGGCACTAAAAGAACCTCAAGCCTGAAAGAAGAGGCCTCTGAGCAAAATTTATCGACCGTTTCACGCCCTGGATTGAATGGGACGCTGATGACCTGAGATGTTAAAGAGCGTCAGTAAATAAATCAAATAAAACTCTTAGAAAGCAATTTATATAAAATTACTAATATTGTACTACAGCCTGATTTCAAATAAATCGTGAGAAATGTAAAAATTAAAAAATATGTAATTTTATCCTTTTAAATAAATCAAGAATGATCATATTCCTTTATATATCAAAGTTGTTAACCATGGAGTGTTATAAAAATTTACAGCGCCGAGTGCTAAATTTTTCACTTTTTAGTTTGAGTGCCTTCTGTCAAAAAAAACTGCTTTTAGTAGATCAGTCTGAAGACTATTTATATTTAATGGTTTGCATTGGAAAACGCATATAAAAACTCCAAACTCAATTCCCTTACAACACACAAGTTTTGGTTCCCTAAAAGCACAAAAAAAAAAAAAAAAAACAGAACGAAAGAGAACACCATTGTCAAGCCACGTTTACGAGAGTGACATGGGGCTAGGAAAGTGTAATGCAAATCCAGTGTTCATACCAAAAGTATGGAGGTGGTGTACATCGACCCCGACATGACTTGAGGCAAAGCAAAAAATAGAAGCATTTTGAAACAGCCGTCATGCCTAACTATTCCCCCTGGCATCTGTCGGAAGGGAAAAACTTTCCGCCTTCGGGTACTTCAGATAAAGCTTGCGTAGGATTGTTCGTTACATAACATGGGAAACTGAAACATCTTGCTTTTAGGCTGATCAATGCGTAATTATAAATTACGACTTAGTAAAGTATATTTGCATTTATTCCTTCTGCAAAAGAGTGGAAGGCCAAATAGAATATCCACGTTGTTCTGGCAGAAGTCACCAAGTCCAAATTAGACTAGTTTTATATATTATTACACTATTGTATTAAAGAAAAGGAGCTTTATAGTCTGGTAGAACTATGATGTGATATATTTCTCTTTAAGTAATAGATAACTTGTATTCTCAATAAATCCACATTTTACATCTTTTAGCCATGTAATTGAGTATCTCAAATGCACAATTTTGCACTTTGTGATTACTTCCAAAACAGCTGCAATATATTAAAAAGCACTTTTTCCTGAAGTTATACTTTAATATTTTTACAAATTAAATGTTTAAAAACACTAAACTTTATTTTCTCAAATGTCTAGCAAAACCACATTAAATTCAATCTCTGCACAGAACTGCAAAAGTCAGAAGATAATGGCTGAAAGTTAAATTGCAAAATATTTTGAAAAATTAACTAAATGTTGTTGTTTCTCTATGGTACGCATAGCTACTGAAATATTTAATTAAACTGCTTAGTAATGGAAAATTGTTTAATAGTGTTTTCATTAAGATCGTTTGAAAGAAGGAAATTAATTTGTGTAACATGGAATTTTATAAAGCGTTCTAAATGTACAATACTTAAATTGTATAAATTTGTATCACAGTATACCATTGGAATTTTTCCAGATAACATTTTCGCTGCAAAGGAATGAAAATTTACCCATATGGAATGCCTATAAAAGTCCGAATATGAAGCTCGGAAATCTAAGAGAGAAAATGCTGTATTTAAAATTTGAAACTATTTTAATTATTAGTACAGATAGCTGCAATGATGTTTTGTTAACTTCAAAACATCAAATCTGACCAAAAATGCTAATTTTATACATTTCTTAATTTTGGTACCTAAACACGCTTAAGCATTAAGCATACCCAGAGGTGAACTTGTGCAATCTCTTCGAATAAAGCACTTTTTTTAGAAGCTTAGAAAATGAAAACTTACCATCTTGCGGATTGTAACTAGGTAAACCTGCATTTTACACCCGATGGGAAATGCAGGTGCTCTCAAGAAATCTCCAGAACGTCGTTTAAGGAAGTTTATTGTTATCAATTGCGTAAATACTGTTCCAGGACTACTCCTATTTCTATCTTTTTGTTTGTAAAATTATCTATAATGTAAAATATCATTCAATGTATTATATTTATTATTTCACATTAATATAGTTATTCAAATTTACTTATTATGCTCAATAAAGCAGATTCTTAGAGTAATTTGTGAATAAATTGAAAAATATATAACGAAGTTTAACAATGATAAATACAACAGAATAAGCATTGTTTTTCTCTTCCGTGCTAGAAAATTAAACAAAAAGGTATACTTTCGTGAGCAGTATTTAAACCCCAGACCTTCACCGCATGCACAGTGCAACACGACTCAGAACACGCCGAGAGGCATATAGCAACCAATTGGGCCGAAATCGACGCAGGGGACAGTGTTTACGAAAAAAAAAAAAAACTAGTTACGCATTAAAATACCGCTTTTCGGATTTTTTTGCATTCAAAATGTTTCACACAATGTACTTGTTATGCAATTTTCTTCAGAATTTTAGCATATAATCAGAAAATATTATCAAAAAAGTATAATATTTATATTATACAAGATACACAATAAATAATATAAGTTCAGAGTTTTTTTTTTTTCCTGAGATAACTAAGGCAATGCGAAAACATATATATGACAGCTATTTCTCAACATAAAATTAAAAGGTTAATGCTCTAATTTAATCAGAATTATTTATTATGCATCATATGAAATGTTTTGCACATTTGGATATAAAAGAAAATGAAAATATTTTTCAAAAACAGATATTAACATGGAAATCTGATCGTGCGTGTTTATACTGGTAGAGCAACCTGCGATAAAAATTAAAAAAACATACTGGAAAAATGCTAGATTTGAAAAATTCACTCATGGGTATCCTTAAATAAACGTACTTATATAATAAAATAAAACTTTTAAATAAAGAGAAGCGGTATATAATTTTATAACGAGTAAGCTTGTAGTAAACAAAGTGTTCAAATTCAACTAAAAATAAATAATTATGACTGATATAGCTAACTCCCAACATAACAGAAAATTTAATAAGTTTGAAAAAAAAATGTGAAAAAAAAATTTCTGACAAATATAGATTTTATTTCTTGATATAATTTGTAAACATTGTCCATTGAGCTTCTAAAAAGTTCTCTCCTTTATCAGTTCTACAAAACAGCCATTTAAATTCCCATTTGAGTAAACTTTTTAAGTTCGAAAGCAGAAAGCAGTTGCTAGGCCTAAGTCAACGGAAATATGCCATGAGAAATCAATTCGTGCGCTTTTGCCATTGCGGCTATAGATGAATGGGAAGGAGCGTTGTCCTGGTGAAAGAATACACTTGTGAGCAGTTTTCCTTCAAGTCATCTATCAACCGATGAAATATTTCTGGATAACATCGATGCAACACCCAATAATGTTTATGTTACCAGGTCAATAGAAGCAATCTCTATAGCGTCTTAGTGGATCAAATAGCAATGCGTCGATCCATTGGTTAGACAGAATAATCGACCAACCATCCCTACAAAGCTTCATTTATAGCGGCTTAAGTTACCGCTTTCCGCTCTTGGCCTCTTTTGTTTTCGTCTCTGGAAAAGACAAATACTCCACTCAGTTGCACTGCTGTGCAGTTGACTGGAGTTAACATTCAGTAATGCATAGTCGACAGTAGAAGATCTCTGCTGAATGACTAAAGCGGCCACAACAATCCCGGAAACTAAACATTAGAGGCCAGAGTGCACTTGACATTCGTACTGGATGTTACCGCATTAATTCCGGAGACCTTTTGCTTATGACCAGAGGCAGTATCTGGGTTGGCTTTGTTCTGCTTAAACCAAAACGTATTTACCGTGCAGCCTATTAGGATATCATACATGGGTCCTGTTCAGGCATGTATATATAATGTGTACACTTGTGTGCCCATCACTGCCGATAATGTAAATAAAACGTGAGCATTCTGTAACGAAAAGCTTTAGAGATGTTAATATTTACACTACGACAGGCTGTGCATTCAAAGTGATGTACGTGGTGGATTAAACTGCACTCTGAAAATGCGTGCATGACTATCATTGAAACTATAATAAGGTTGTGCGGAAGAAAGTTTATATATTTTTAGGAAATGAATCCGCTCTGAGCAATTAAACAATGCATATTAAATAAATGCAACTTGTCTATTTGTAATCTTCAATACCAGTAGAAAAGCAAATAACAAAATTACGATTAGAAACCTCTGGATATTTATAGGAAGAATTCTATCAACCATTTTAGGAGTTATTTACATTTTCGACATGAACTAATCGAAAATTAAACAAAAATTTGCACCTCTGTTACTTATAGCGAATCATCGCAACAACAAGGTATGTAACCAAAACAAGGAAACAGCAAGGAAAATAAGGAAAATAAATAGACGAAAGAAATCCATTCTCCACTCTAACAAACTCGAAAAAGTACCAAAAACTGAAATCAGCAACCGTTTGAATGACACATGCAGCAAAACCTTAACAAAACACAAAGAAGTTGTGATTTTCAGACTCAAAATTTGCCATCTTAAAACCATTAAAAGGCGTGATAGAAAATGTAAAACACCCCCACCTATTTGAAGTGTACAATGAGTTATCAAACCTACAAAAAAATAATTTTTGCAAAATCCACAAAAAGAGGGAAAGAAGACAATTTGGACATTGTTTAGCTCCACTCAGAAATAAGTAACAATAAAAATTTTATTTATATTTTATATGTTTGAAAATTACATATAATGCTTTCATTTTTTGGGCCTGCGAGGGTAGTAAGTAACTGTGCGCGCTGACGTTATTCTATGCAGTACTGCGTTGAGTTTCAGAGCTCCGTGTTATTTTACAGCTTAAAAGACAGGGCCTATAAATCCAACTCTTGAACAATGCCTGAACTGCATAACGACATACTAAAACAACTGGTCTTCACTTCGGAAGCATGTGAACGAAATTATGGTATCTGCATAAAAAAAAAAACAAAAAAACAAACAAAAAACAAAAACAAGAAAACGGGAAACACTCTCAGCATCGTTTTTGAAAAAGATAAGCGTGTTTTGCGCGCACTTTGCCAGTCGCGAAATGTGACACTTCCGCTTCCAATAACTTTTCGCGAGCGAGGAAAAATAAAACGTACGCACTGTGTATTGAGGGATAAATGAAAGATTCAATTGAGATTATACGCTGGAGGAATGGTGCTTTATTCGAGCATGTTTTTTTCCTCTTGAGAACATTATATTCAGTCTCCATTTTTATATGTTTATATTGCTGAAAAGTTTGGTTTCATTATTTGAAACCTTTTGTTAAAAATGTGGTGTCATAGTTCACAACATATTGTTACATCAAAGAATGGCGCTCTATACTTTTGGTTTAATGATTATTGGTGTTTCGTATTAGCAGTTGGTTTTCCAAAACCATTAACTTAGAAATTGCCTATTTTTTTCGGTTCCTGGCCACTCATTTGGATGTGACTAATGTGAAAAATAATTATATCTGGCAGATGCCTAAGATGTTGCGTAAACTTTTTTACTAAAAAGTACAATAAGAAAATAAATGAAGACGTTTTTCAAAATGTAACGGATCAGTGTATGACATAATGAGGTCAGGAATATCTAAGAAGTCTGTTATTAAGACTCCAAGGATTTGCCTATAGACGATAATTCAATATTAGTATGACAGGAATTTTAAAAACACAGGAAATCGCATTGCAGTTAAAAGGTGTTAATTTAAGATTCATAAAGAGGCACAACAGTTTTATTTCTCAAAAGTTTCTCATTTTTCACATGCCTTGTGGAAAACTTTCAAGAAAACTGTAGTTTATCATTCTGCTGTAGCTGTTCTCCGATTCTCAAGAGGGAATGGTTGCTACATGATCGCCAATGGATATAAATGTCAAAACCATTTCTTCTCCACACTTCATGCTCTCTTGGTATGTCATCTGGGCAAGATTCAAACTAACGACTTACGATTTGTTTCCTAATCGTATTGATAGATTCTGCTTCATGATATGTTGCGATTTTAAAAACATTGTGAATATAGAGATGATATCAAGGGCTCAGTTTATAAATATGATTACATTTCAAAAAATTTAAATACACCCACACAGTATTTCTCTATCAGTGATCATATATTTCATTCAATTAATAGTATATCATTAATTTTTGTAGTTTAATCTCATTAATAATAATAATAATAATAATAATAATAATAATAATAAAACTGCGGTTTCTCCTTTATGATAATTATAGAATACAAGAAATCTAATTTTATGCCCCTAATATCACACAGTAATGCCATAATATATCACTACAGGGTCTTTTTGTAAACATCTTTTCTACGTCGTTATTTCTGCATTAATTCTCTCTATTCGTCTTGAAAGGTGTTCTACCCGACTTAAATTCAGCGAACGAACTGAAAACTGTTGTTAATGAAGAAGCAAAATCATTAACGCTTGTGTAAGTCTCTCTCGGTTTAAGCCGTTTTTAAAATCGTAATTAATCACTGCCCCCAACTCCATTGTGTGACACTGAGTTACTGACACAAGCATCCTTACAACCTGCATTGTTCAGGCTGCTGCAGCTGGCGGAAGCTATGTTGATTAACAGATAAAAGAATGAGCTACCACATGGAATTTATATTTACGCTGTAAATAGTTTACTCGTGTCCGGAAACTTTCTCAGTGCACTCGTAAATGTCCATTGCGCTTATCGAACCGGGCGGTCAGCTCTCTAGGGAATATGCCTCGTTATGTCCGTCTAGCAACGCCAGCTGGCGGCGGGACATCATGCAAACAATCTCATAGCATATGAAATAATGGTTTAACTGAATTACCATCTACAGCTGGATGGAAGAGTTTAATTACGGTCTGCAGATTTTGAGGATGTTTGCTTGACCAGGATAGTTCGCTGTATTTTAATAGCAAAAAAATGTTGCTACTGTAGGAAAAGCCAGCTTATTGATTTAAAATAAATTATACTTGTGAATATAATTTTAACACTAGTTGCATCAGGTAGAGCCTTTTAAATCTAGAAAGATTTTATTTTAAATCTTATAAAAGTAAAAAAAAAAGACATTTTTAAATTATATATTTTAACAGTCATGTTTCAAACACTTCAAATACATATTATCTGGAAAAATTAATGTTTAAAGAGTATAACAACCTAAATTAGAATATGAACTACACAAGTTTGAAAACTTCATCACAAATTTCTTAACTGATGTAGCGTAATTTGTAACCTATCTATACTTTCCGCTTTTTTGTGGCAATGCGAACTTTTAAAAAACTGGAATAAGGAACCTTCTGCAGCTGTTCTTCAAAATTATTGACAGCTCCAGGAATTGAATTAGTTTTTTTTAGACGGTGAGAGAGGATCTTATCACTAAGTGAATTAAGAAATGTAATTTTTATCTACGCATCTTCCCTCCCTCTCTTCGAAGCAGCAATTTTTATTGAACGATAAAACTTAAGAAATGTAAGGGAAAGGCAGAGAGGGTAGGGTGTTGAAAGCAGCAGAAGGAGAAATTGAATTTAGGTGGCGATTTCTTTTCAGTTCTAATCTCATTCTGTCCACCCTGTGATGACTGTGTAAAATTATTCTGCAACGTAGAAAGATTTACCATCTAAAAGCATCCATCGTCTCATTTTGAAATTACTGTCGTCATATAAAATTTTATACAATTGTGTTTAATGAATAAACAAGTATAGCCATGATAGACTGGACTAAGCAAACGAACATTAGGAACGTTTTGCAATGCAGGGAATTGGTTGGCCTGATATATGTAGAATAGAGAGGGATTTAAACCCGTTACGGAAACATGTTTGCCTGCTATCTATCAACATTCACTGCTGACCAGTCAAAAATGAGCATTGCAAGATGTCAGGGTAGTCTATTTACCTAATTCTGTATTACAGTTTCACCCAGGATCGAATTGATTAATGTTTTGAGGTAATGATTTCTGAACTGGGAGAAAATTGTCCATTTTGGACAACATTCTAATGGTACAAAAAGTTGAACAGAGGGATTTTAGCTTCAAATATGATCCTCGTTCAGAACGGCCCACATAATTAACGAGAGGAAAGCACTAAAACTGCATGAATATATTCTGTAAATACCTGAATCAGATTAAATACATCCTGAACGATATTCTCAAAGTAAAGAAGCTTTGATCTCTTTGTGTGTTAGTTTCTTTATGAGAAAACCATGCAAAATATCAGAAATGCTCAAGCAAATAAACAGTTTGGTACTATCCTATGTTAAATTATAGTCACAGATGACGAAACGTGGATGCTATTACGACATGCCTAACAAGCTCCAAAACAAAGTCCGGATATTAAGTTCAGAATGCGCTAGGGACTGAGGAAATGAAGATATGATTGAAAGCTTATCCTCTACCCAGCGAATTGTATGTAAAGTTTAACAAGCTGACTGCAAAGTGGTACAGCATAAGTTTGCTGTGGCAGATCATCCAGGAGCTGAGGAATCGCCATTTAAAGACTTAGATACTGCACAACGATTGCACCTGATCTTATGAAGCATGTATTCTTACTAGAAAATGTGAACAATTGATGATACAAGTGGGAAAAATATATAATTATTTCTTTGTGTTACCAACATTTCCCAATCAAACAAGGCAAATATTCACAGTAACCGGAAATTGTGAATATTTATTGCATTTTCCATTCTGTAGGAATTTTAATGATGAGAAGCTAAGGATCAACTTTAAGCAATAAATGAAGGGGAAAAAACCCCTGGAACTTTAACAGTCGCTGTTTGTAAAATTAATACCTTTATTATTATTATTATTATTATTATTATTATTATTATTATTATTATTATTATTATATCGTATTTTGCACTGTGTTAATGTGTGATCTACTTCTATAAGGTTCCTTTGGAATTGCTTTCATATATATAGACGTGTTTCAGTCAAAATCAACATTACAAGTTAGCGCGAATGTATTTTTGTTCATAAAACTAAATTTGACATCACATCACTAAGCTAACGAAAGTTGTAAACATTCGTGCTACCACATAATTTATATTGACAATAAAGAGAATTTTTCTTTTATCCCTAAAGCCACAAGAAATATGAGGGGGAAAAAAGTTAAATTTTTGCTGCTCTTGTGTTCTATGACTCCCCCTTTTTCCTTTTCTTAATTAGTAGTTTTCCGCTCTGATATCGAACTAGTTTTATATGTTAGCAGATCCCTTTTCGGATCTATTTCTGAAGCTGGTGTCTTAAGTTCAAACAGTGGCTGCGAAGTTAACTCAATTCTGGATGACTTCAGCTGCATCTCAAGAGGTTCAGGGTAAATAGCCAATCACATGTGGCAGCTGCAATGCTCTTAGCAGTTGATCCTCCGCGGAGGAAGATACGAGCCATTTAAACGAGTGCAGGGTTTCGCTCTGGCACTAAATGTTGGCAATCTCTCAGTCTGGGTACCTTCATGCTTTTCCTAGCAAATTGCTCCCTCTCCAGATGTGTATGGAGAGCACTTGGAAGGATTATGAAGATATCCGTGTTGTTGTTACAGGCATTTTATGTAATCACTCTGCAGAACAATTCCCCGTTCTGGAGGCATAGAGAAATACATAGACAGGGATAACCACACAAGTATTGACCACTGGCGCGGCCTTTTAAAACATACATATAGTACTATAAAATAAGTTATTTTAAATGCAAAAGGAACAAATGGGCTTTGTGGGAGTATCTTCCAAGTGCTGACTAGTATCGCGTGTTTCCTCCTTAAAAACCCTTGCTTATGTTTTCGTTTCATATCCTAAATCTTTCAGTTTTTTCAAAAGTTCTTAACTACATTATGAATAATTTGAAGATCTGGAACTTTAACATCAGGAAGGCTATGTTCAAATCGTGTTCCAACTTGAACTATGTCAATACGTATAATCATAGATAAATGCTAATTCTGTAAAAGAAAACGCACGCCGAGCCATAAAACACTTTGCAATTAATGCCCCTTCCCTTGCAGCAATGCCAGCTACAGGCATTGCCTTACTATATACACAACGAGCAGGGGTTTTTACCAAGGGAGCGTATGCCATATACGCGAGCTGATCAAAGAAGAGACTAGTTTTTTGTTTTTATTTTTTCCCGTAGTTTCCTCGATAATTACCTGTCTGTATCATGAATATTTGTATGGAGTGGGTATTTATGTATAATGTCCATAGGCAGCAGCACCGTCATACCTTCGGTTGGTAGTAATGCTTGCATTTCGCGTACCACAAGATAGAGATGACTCGAGGAGCTACAAAATTCTGTTTTCGCTTAAAGCATGTAGCCTCAGAAAGTTATGAAAAACTGCAGCGAGTATGCGGTGAAAATGTACTACCTCATGCAAACACTATGGTCCATGCACTTCAAAGATAGGCGATGTTTCGTCGTTAAACAAGGTGGACTGGTGTTTCTCTACTGTGACTGATGGCAACATCAATACAGCTAGCTGCTGTGATTTTCCGTGAGAGTCACCTAAACTTAGTGAAGTGTTGGGAATTTCATACGACATTGTCTTTACAATTATGCATGATTATTTCTATATGACTCGTGTTTGTGCCTGTTGGTGCAACGTCTGTTCACTCCTAAACAAAAGGCTGTGCGAATGAAGACATCCCGTGAAGCCCTGTGTCTCTTTATTGATGGAAAGATGTTTTTCCGGAATCAATTATCACCGGTGATGAGTCATGGCTGCATCATTATGTCCCTGCACAGTGTGGAAATCTCCAAAAACCAAAAAGGAGAAAGTTGTTCCATTTGCAGGGAAGGTGACGGTGATCACGTTTTTGACTGTAAGGGAATTATTTATCAGCATGCAGTTTTCCTTCACACTTCTGTTACAGGAGGAATGTCTACACTGAGATAACTTATTGCAAAAAACCTCCATAACTTCATCAGGATGGATGCAGACTTCATCATGACAACACATGATTCACTTCACGAATTAAGTCATGGCATTTTTTTGCTAAATCCAACATTAGCTGTGTACCATATCCACCATATATCCCTACCTCGCTCTCTGTGATTATTTTTTTATTCCTATCACTAAAGGTAAAGATCTGGGGCATTCGATTTGATACCTCTGAAGCAGTGCTCAAGAAATGTGAGAACCTGACGGAAACGTTGTAAGGGTTTCAAGTAGAAGGGGTTACTTTGAAAATAGATCATGTAAACACTGAAATAGAGTAGGTCTGTCTTTCTTTATCACTCGTATATCTTTGTCCAATATTGAGCATATATTGTGTTAAACTGCATTAATGTTTACCATTAGCTGATATTTTATAACCTTTAGAATTTCACTTCAAATTGCTTGTTTTAACTGTTCATATTTTGTTTTCAGAATGCGATTAACAAAGACATTGATACCATCTCAGAAGAAATAGAACTACACATATGAAGAGATTTTAAAAACTGTAAGTAGAGTACACAATTAAAAACTGTGAGTCTGCAGTATAAAATAGCTTACGTTGTTAAAAATAGCATTTTGATATATTCTACACATTGTCAGATACCTATTGTGAATAATAATATTAGAAAATAAATTAGAATACAAACTTTCTGCATGAATCTCATTTGAAGTAGCTTATCTTTTTTTTTTAACAGGACTAACAATGTTTGGGTTATACTTACAACAAAAAAGACGTTTTACTAAGCTTTCCAACTGATTGTAAGAAAATAACCTCAAACACCAGTCCCCCCCCCAAAAAAAAGCTATTAGGCAAATTGTATACTACTGAAATTTCTAAAAAGTTTGCGTTTAAGTAAATACTAATAAATGTATTCAATCTTATGGCGGTGATGGATATTACCGTCTTACTTTAAAAGTTAAGGTAATTATATCTTTAATTCTTGTAAGCAATAGTAAGACGTGTGTTTGTCTCTAGTCACACCAGTCTGGCTATTACACCATCCAATGAGGTTAGTAAGAGTGCTAATTATGCAGATGTTTGCAATATCTCAAGGTTAGATAAAGATGTTCTGAATATTTGGCGAGAGATAAATATCTTCTTCTAGCGTGTAGTCTTTTGACTAACCGACGTTAACCTTTAGAATGAGACGATAATAATGTGGATGATCAAATAGCTCGCTCTAAAACTTCTAGGAAAACTTTTTTTTAAATTTTTATGGGTGTTTATACAGCTTTACATAGTTTGGTCGTCTCAGCGGAATATAAAATGATTAAACAAGAAATTAGAAAAGACTGATAGAAGAAAATCAATATTATTGGATAATTCTGTCGTAACTAATATCCAAAGATCTATTAAAACAGAAAAAAATTAACTTTTGTAGGTCCTTAGTAACTTATGCATTCAATATTTGTTATGTGGGATAGAGAATGCTAATTTTATTGAAAACCCCAAGTTATTGGCAAAATTTAGAGACTGAAGATTAAGATATTTATGTCACGCAAGCTAAGATTTTATACAAAGGAAAGTCTAGCATAAAGACCAAGGA
This sequence comes from Metallyticus violacea, assembly GCA_030762175.1. NCBI lineage: Eukaryota > Metazoa > Arthropoda > Insecta > Mantodea > Metallyticidae > Metallyticus > Metallyticus violacea. The sequence goes on from CM060832.1 coordinate 36,024,709, forward strand.
AGAAACAAGTGGAAAATATACGGGAAAGCATAAAGAAAACATAGGAAGAAATGGATTTCAATTATCCGATAGGCTCTGGATATACAATGAACATAAACTGGAAAAAAAAACCTTAAGAATGTAGGAATCCACATAAAATAACTTTGTTGAAGGCAGTTATTAGAAAAAAAAAAAAAACAGAAATTTCGGTTAAAAATAAAAAAAACTTTCACTTTTTTAACTTTTATTTTTATGACGTTTGAAATTTCTGTTAACACGTAGAATATCAAAATTTGTTAGCGGCGATTTCTTTAAACTATAAAACGTTTGAAGTAAAATCCATGCATTTGCGCTTATAAACTCTTAACAGCAGATACAGAGCTATACGTGATGCAGTTTTTCTCTAAATCCTCTTAAAAGTTCACAAAGTATATTTTAAATAGTTTATCAGCATTTATAAAATAATTTTGCTTGTACAAATGATTTTAAAAATATTTTGAAACTTTAAAATCATATTATTACAATTTAAACAGTAATATAAGTAAGAAAACGTTATCAGTATTGATATAGATAAGTAATGGGTAATTTAAATATTCTTATGTTCCGAACGGAATGTCCTTCAACAAGCAAATAAACGAATCCTGCTTTTGAATGGACAGATGTCATAAAAATTCAGTTAAATAACTATAAAAATTCAGTTAAATAACTATAAAAATTCAGTTAAATAACTATCAAAATTCAGTTAAATAACTATAAAAATTCAGTTAAATAACTATAAAAATTCAGTTAAATAACTATCAAAATGTCTTGATTTACCCCTTTACATTTCACTCCTCCACGTACTGTGTGTGAATTCTCGAGTGTGGTCAGTTTATAAATTGCAAAACTTAATGCTTCTAACTCTTCATGTTTATAACTTTTCCAGCAACAGAACCTTCTTTACCTGCACGACGATTAACCCACCTTCACCAAAATTAATTTCACTTTCCTCGTAACATTGCCAACTATAGGGCGCGGGGAAAAAAATGGGAACAAAGAGTTTACGAGTAAGAAGGGAAACAAAAAATAGGCACACAAGAATAGGAACAAATGGGTTCGGACGCATAGTTGTGCTGCTGCAGACGTTAACTCCAAATGGTCAAGAGAACTGACAAAACTACAACTTACGTTAAGCATATAAATTACACAAAGCATTACTTCAATAGATAACATGCCACAATACATAAGCGTTCAAAATGAGCTGCCAATGCATTACCGTCTAGTGCCATCGCCAGGCGAATGTCATTCCATATCATTCTTTTCAAACAAACAGTAACTGCTAATAGATAATTTCATAAATTGAAATTTAAATACAACAATCGTTCATAAAATGTACCTACAATAGTTCTCAAAATCATTTCGGTGAAGACTTATGTACTGAATTTTTTAAATAGTGTTTAAGGCCCGTTTTTACCACTGAGGCACCACAGGCAGTGGACACCGATGATAGATGAGATAAAATGATATGTTGGGAAAGGAAGGAAACGCTCCAGACCTAGGTTTACCCCCCAGGCATTTGCCATTTATGAGGACTGAGAAAAACCTGGAAAAAAACTTCCGTCAGAGAGGACGGTCCTGGTGGTAATCGAACCCCAGATCTCCCGCTCACGAGTCCGCACCTTAAAGACCTCGGCCACTCGTGGCCGGTGACAGCTTGACTTCAGGTTAGATTGAGATGCAGTTTGCTTATAATCTCTGGTTTACTGGCTATGAACACACATCACATCGCAACGTAGTAAAATATTGATCCATATCGAAGCCTGCAGCTTCATTAGAGATCATTCTTTCCCACTCTCAAAATAGTTGTACCCTTTCTACTCGTAAACTCTTTGTACGATTGATTGATTGATTTATTTAAGGACGCTCTTTAACAGCTCAGGTCATCAGCGTCCCATTCAACTCAGGGCGTGAAACGGCCGACAAATTTTGCTCAGAGGCCTCTCTTTCAGGCTTGAGGTTCTTTTTCGTGCCGCAAATGTACGACACGGGACCCACGGCTTTACTTCCCTTCCGAAGGAAGCCATACTTAGGATTTTTACGCCCGAAAAAATCCATCGGTCCTGGCCGGGTTCGAACCCTCTTTGTACGAGTACCCGTTTTCTGCACTCTGTATATTGTACATAAGAATCGAATGGAGAACCACATCATGTCCTATAACACAATTCTTCTTTAAACATAAGTTCATTTTAACCCCTAAAGTCTGTTCCTAATTCAGAGAAAAAAATGCGTTAAAATTAACTTAGTGGTTGTAATCAGTTATTGTGATGTCATAATTGTAAAAGAATTTGTGATACTGTGGATGCATGCACATCTTTGTGATACTGTGGATGCAAGCCAATTATAAACCAAAATAGCCTTGACGTAAGTGAGACCACAATAACTTGTAACGTATTCATCATTATCTTCCGTTCAGCGCGTTTTACAGAAAAGTATCGTAATTAAAGTATTCAGATAAAAATTTCTCATAAAATGTTTGAATGTGGAATTATTATTTATAATAACAAACATTACTTATTTACAACAAAGGTTTAACATATACGGTTGATAATACACATATGCAGGGAGTCAACAGAAGAAATAAAAACAAAGTGTGATCTAAAACAAGGATGTAGTCTCTCTTCAATATTATTTAATACATATAGATGACATTCTTAAAGAATGGAAAAAGGTTTTACATAAAGGAATAGAGTTATCACAGTAAATATTTTACTTTTGGCAAATGATAGAGTATTAATTTTTGACAAAGAAGATAGAATACACAAATCAATATACCAACTAAATAAAGCAAATAAAGAATACAATATGATAATTTGAAAAACTAACACAAAAGTAATGGCGTTCCGAAGTAAGTTCCCAATAAGAACAAAAATTGTGATAGAAGAAAAAACAATAGAACAAGTATCACACTTTCAATATTTAGGTTGTGATATCACATAAGAAGATTAAGATGTTAGTATAAAAATACAAACGTTCCAAGTTCTGTGTGGAACAATTAGAAATACTCTGAAAAACAAAGTGAGAAAAGACACACTTAAGATTCTACACAGCTATGGCCCTACTAATTATTTTTTATGGAAATCAGGCTTGGACTTTAAAAAACATAGAAGAAAATTCAAGCAGCAGAAATGCGCTTTTTACGATTTGTCATAGGTTGCATGAAATAAGATCAAATAAGAAATGAATATATAAGAAAAGAATTAGAAGTCCAACTAATATTACAACAATTAGGGAACTAGAGACAAGAATGTGTAAATCACTGAAAAAGAATGACAGAAGATAGGATACAAAAAAAATATTGACATATAACATGAAAGTAGAACAATTATTGGAAGACCAAAAAACATATAAATAAATAGGAAAATATGAGATGGGACCAGGTCGAATCTAATCCGTGAAGGAAGAAGAAAAAGAAGACAAATACGGTTTCAAAACGGTTAGCAACAAGTTAATTAAATATTGCAAATTCCAATACATGTGCATTTCTAACAAGTCAGCAATTCTTTCTTAAGATTTTGAACTGTAATAACTATACAGTTATAGACACTATTATAGATCTAGCTACATGCGAATTTCTGACCTTAGTGGATTTGAAGTTGATAATCGATATGCCTCTTGGCGGTGGATGGACAAATAGAAGCACTGTATTAAATAATAGAAAACCTGTTTGATTTAATTAAGTGGCGTTCTGAATTCGCGGCTATGTTCCAATAAATCATGGAAAAGAAATAAATTTGGAATTTGGAAAAGTTTTAAAATTAATCACCAAAGACATGGTTGTAACGTTCTCACCAGAAGTCCGCACGGCTGAATGACGACAAATGACACAAATATTTAATGAGTAGCTTCAAGCCCCCCTATTTGCTACCACTGAAAGGTAAAGAGGGGAAGCTAGTAGCGGAGATCTATTTCTGTGGCATAGATCGATTAGGTGGCCAGAGATCGCGACTTTACTGCGAAAATCCATTCTCTAGAACTTTCCTCACAAAGCTTGTCTCGCCTACACACCTTCCTACATTACTGTTTTATCAATGCTCATAATAAACTGCGCGATTCAGTAGCTGACAGAACAAGAATATAAAAGCGCAGCAAACCATAAATTCAAAAGAAAATTGAAAATAATGAGAACTGGTGCATTATATAAGTCTGTGACTCGTTTGCTCTTAAAGAAAAGAAAAGAAAAAATGAACAAATAAACGGAAATACGCCAAAACGAAACATTGCCAACAACTAGTGAAGTTAAAGAAAAATGTGTGTATTTATATTACGGAAGCAAAATGCTTATTGTAATGGTAGAGAAGTAAAAGCTAAAAACTTACAAAAATAATAGTAAGTTAAGCATATAGGAAATACCAGAATTACATGGGAAACAAAAAGAATACTAAATATATTCATGAGTGACAAAGCAAAGAACGTGGTATCTTGCTTAATATTTTCCCTGGAGTATAAAGGAAAACTAACCTAACCACACATTTGTTACTGAAAAAATATCCGTCTCACCTAAACCTAACATTAAAGCTTCAAAGCTTTCTCGTCATTAATTATTAATGATGACTTCATGGGATTGCGGCTGAGTGAAGTTTGCATTAAAACCCAAGCTTTCGGCCGTCTTTGCTTCGTGACCTTCAACCAGGTACGAATCAAAGAAGTCATAACTACAAGAGGTGCTATAAAAGTTCTTGATTCTGGCGGGCAGACATGGGCCCAAGTCATATTATTTACGAATCAACAAAATTATCTTGCTTAATGCTACAACCAAAGCACCTTTTTAAAGCGACAGTTTCTCCCTTGGACCATTAGCAATCTAGCAATCTCTCTAAGATAATTAACAAACTGAAATGCATACAACAGGGGTATCTAGTAATATGACTGATTTCATGTGTAACTGACAATACATACTTAAGTAAATACATAACTGTTTTGTAAAAACAAAAGTATAGAAATTCATTTTAAAATAATGTGCAATTTAATTTGTAAGCACGTTTATCTGCATAAAAATGGAATCTCAATAGATTTAAAGGCTAGTATCATGTAAATGAGTAGGTGTTTTGAAATTATGAGTGGACGTGTAATAAATAGTTAAGTTTTTTGGTAAAGAATTGCATCGACTAAAGCTCTAAAATATTAAAATTAGTTTTCAACTTCCTAATAATCTCACTTTATACACTGCGACCTAAAAAAATCACATCCCTCTTTTGTTATATCGTATGTTGACACAAACTTTAAATTTCGTGAAAGGCGTAAAAAAAATTGAATTTTTTTTTCTTTAGCATACTTTCGGTAGATCCTTGCTTTAATTACATGTCCATGCTATCGTAACGCTTCATTTATCTTCCTTTGTTTAAACACAGCGACGCTCCGTTAACCAAAACAGGTCCTTTGTGCAGAGTGCTTCTGTTACATGCCCACGTCATCTTGAGTAAACTTAATGCTAGTGACCGGTAGAGGAGCACTTAGGAAAACTCCATTTGGCCCGTACAAAGCAAACAACAATGTGAGAACGTTGTATTAGCCACCCAATAGCATACCGCACAAAGTCACTTTAGGATTTCATGAATTTTCACAGATATTCGGCCGCTAGCACCCCAAATACCAGGGATGTATATTAAGCAAGAATCTCATTTTATATAATATAGGTCAATAAAGGGGGTCATATCATCATTACACCCAGTTACCCTTATCTTTCCGCACAGCTTCCCAGTATGACTATGGTTTGTGCTATCTAACCATTTACACGAAAATTTAGTTGGGTTATTCACTCCCAACTTCCTATATTGCTCTTTCATTTGGAAACAGTTTACCTTTCAACCTTTTCTTCAGAAGCCCAACTATGTGGAAAGCTACTGATGACAGTACTAGGCTATTAAGGGGGCGATTTACATGACGTTCACGTTTTTCTACCGTTATCATTCCCTGAAAGGATATTGCTCTGCTTGATAATTAGTACGGGACTACATATTTAGTAGACATTTACAACACTGTTACCAGAACCTGTAGTTTGACAAGTTGCAAACTGCGCTTCAATCCTACACTTTAGATATTTCCTAAATGGAAATATCAAACTGCTTACACTTCTGAAGCGTTTATTATTACGCCCAACGTTTCACAAAAATACTTACAGAATGCATACAATAATGATTAAAAACATATATACATATACAATGCTTGGATGCTAATGGTTTTTCTTCTTCAGCCATACTGGTCCGTCCCGATTTCAAGGTAACGTTCCTGGGCGTGTTTCACGAAATAACTATTCTACTAGCTGTAATTCCGCCAGTTCTAATAAAGCCTGTTTCGCGAACATTTATTCCACAATGGTAGAATCGTAAAACTTTGCCATTAGTCACTTAAAAATTACTAGTGTAACGATTGAATCCGAGCGTAGAGAAGGCTGTTTCGGGGATATTTATTACTCCGTGGATTGTTTGTTGATGCGATTTTGTTTACGCGGCGTGTATTTTAAATCGTGTATTCAAGCCAAGAAATATCATTATGTCCAGCAGATTGAAAAGAATCACTAGTATTCAAAACAAAGTAACAGTAACAATGCTGCCTTTAATTAATGAGCATAAAGAAGTACTATTTGGGCAATTTTCCGACAAAATTACGAAGAAAGACAAAGTCGAAATGTTCAAAATAATAATGCAAATTGTGAAAGTGTTGGGGTTAATTACATCGGGGAAAGATTACGGCTATATGAGGGACACATTTTGAACAAACATCAAGAAAGCTATAATGGTAAGTGCTTTTATTTTATATTCATATTCTTCCTTCATACAAATAATGGTGTAAGAAACTTAGTTTTTATGGAATTTTTTCAGATAAAAATAGATAATTTCAAAATTATGGGAATGGGTGGTGAATTTGAGACCACATATTGCGTAAATATACCTTAATGAACTTTATATTTGAAATGCGTTGAGCTTAATTCATAGAATTAATACCTAAGCTAAAATGCCTACATTAGTATGTAAATTCGCCGTTCGAAATTCACGGGTAGAATTCCACAAGTTAACAGTACGCAATATTACAATACAAAATGTTTTGTGAAACAGAACACTGATAAAGAAAATCGCACTGCCACACTAGTAACTAGTAGTTTACACTCATAAGTTCTAGGAACACACATACACACTTGTACAATAAACAAGAAATAATAGAATGGAGACCAGTTTTACAAGATCACGAGCTTCGTGTAACAGAGCACTGGTCCTCATCTTGAAATAGGTCGTACTGGATTTCTATGTCCTCATAGTCATTAATACCGCCACGGGTGGCCGAGGTCGTTAAGGCGCGGACTCGTGAGCGGGAGGTCTGGGGTTCGAATCCCGCCAGGACCGCCCTCCCTGACTGGGTTTTCCTAAGTCCTCATTACTGTCAAATGCCGAAGAGGTACCCTAAACTTAGGCCTGGAACGCTTCCTTCCTTAAAAAATATCCTTTCCCAATATATCATTTCATCTCATATATCATCAGTGTTCACCGTCTATGGTGCCTCAGTAGTAAAAACGGGCGTTAAACACTACTAAAAAAAATAGTCATTAATAAGTCTTGGTAGTTTATGTTGCCTTGTCAATATTTATTATGCTATTTATTTTTAAATATTTAATTCTATTCTAATCTACATCCTTTTCTGCAAAAGCACTTATATTCAGCAACTTTCTTTGAAGGATCATTTCTGCTGTTTTGTTCAGTCACCATCCAAGTTTCAGATCCATATAGCAGGATTGGTGCTGCAGTTAGCAAATGTAACTTATAAAGGAATCTTTTTTTAGTTTTGTATTTACTAATTTTACATCCAAACCTTCATCATCCATATGTTTTACATCACCACCCAAGTATTTAAAGTTAGTGAATTTAGTATGATGATGTCATATATGCGAAATAGTCTCTACTATTTTACCTTCATCGGCAGTATAACATTACTGTAGAGGCATGGTCATGTAAAGTGCAATTCAACTGTATTACAAAATAGGATTAAAGGGGTTCAAAAAGTTGTTAAATATTCAAATATGTTAATCTCACAAAATGGTGCAACTGAATGCGTCTAATTAACAACCTAAAATATAAATCTCAATTCATGGTATGAAAGCAATTGTATTTTTGTAAAAGTACTGCGCATTAAATCCTTTCCTTAGCTTATGATAATCCTTTAAAAATAAACCTTTTAGAGCTTAACCTACTTCAACAAATAAAATCTATTTTTACTGTCATAAATTATGACTTTACCGTCAGATAAAATATAGATACAATTTTCTTCTTTCTTCCGAAAAGAAAGAAGCTAAATTCTTAAAGTAATATTAGCCTTAGCACGGAGAAGATGTGTTAAGACATTTGTGATATGAACAACGTATTTCAGAGAGAATTCTGTCACTGTTTCATGGATTTTGAGTGACAGTTTAGTGGCCTCCTACTGCACACAAATATTTTAATGCAATATCATGACTTTTCATGCAAAAGGGGAAATGTTTGCTTTTCATTAATTTCAGAAAAAGACCTGTCAATGATTTAGATGCTTTTCTGCAGCATATGTCGGCCTCATTCCGCTACAAGCTCCTATATTATTGGTTTGTTACTATTACTGCTATTTTAGAACATTTATTATTGACATTATTGATACTGTAATTCACCTATTCTGCTATTTCATCATAGATTTTGCTTATACCTCTTAGCCCAAAAACCGAAAGAAAGGGACAGAAAAGCCTTAAAACTGTGTTCAAAATGAATGTGTTAAAACAAAAAGGGTCCATTGATTAGAGTATATAGGTTATGGAGGGACAACGAAATAAGCATATTAGATCACCATGCAGATATGATAACATTGTGTCATTTGAGTTCAGAAACTTTATGACCAAATAATTGTATTTCCTGTATGTGACAATTTCAGTAGGAAAGATGCTATTTAACTTATTTGGTATTTAAGTTTTAAAACAATTTGTTGGTTTTGTATGAATCCTGGCATTATATTTGCAAATTCTATACTCAAGTTACATTTTTATGGGTAAATTATTCTGCTTTACTTACTTTTGAACACAGAAGCAATGAATATGGGTAACAATAAAATGATGCATTTTCAATTTGCAATTGTATTGCAGATAGGAACGTATGTCAGTAGTTTTAAAACACTATTATTTTGCAAGTAAAAAGGCCAAGAACTTAGTTTATATAGACCAAATTTTAATTACATAAATGTATACATACAATAAAAAACTAAAGCGTTTATTATTGTTTTTTGTGTGTGTTTTACTCAGAATTATACAAAAGTGGCTCACTGAAATAAACTTTTCATATGCATTTGAAGCAGAAGCTCGTGGATACAGGAAAATGTAATTTACTTCCTTTCCCTACAGACGGCACTCCGCTTACTCTCTTATTTAAGGAAGATAGGTATGGATTTTGGGTTCGATGCTACTCAAATAACTCCACTACACCTTTAACTTCATTCCCATTGCAACCGGGAAGCACATGAACACTTCTGTATGGAAATGTTGTACATGAAAATCATGCATAATGTGACAGTACGAGGCGAAAGTGACATTACTGCCCTATTACCCCTCAGAACATTTACCTGGAGGCTCTTTGTATTCACGAGTGAACAAAGAGAGAACGGAGGAAAACAAAGAAACTCGAGTAACAGCGGTGAATTCAATGCATATCATTAAGGAAATAAGGACGGCATGGAAATTAATTTCAGTGGAGAGAAAACGATAAATTGTAAATGAAACTGAAATTGTAAGACACTGTATTAAGGAAAGCAGAATATCATGCATACAAAATACACAAGCAAATGTTTTTGAGCAGGAAGTCTATTTTCGCTCCGTCTTTTATTTCCTGTAAGTGCTGTACTAAGAGAAGAATGTATGTGTGCCCTGCGGGGGATTTCCCTATTCATCTGTCGTAAAACAGAAGTTTTCATTTTTCGCCTTATCGCTTGTCACATTATTAAAACAGAATTACCTTTATATTGGGATAGATTACAACTAGCAGCAAAGGGGACTGTTTCCAAAGGGCCTATCTGGGTTATATTACTAATCCCTTCCCCACTTATACGATTTGGAAGAAGCTAAGCGCAACAAGCCATCCAGTCCTGCTCTCAGTTTATGTTTCGGAATTGGTGAATCGGTCCAAAAGTAATGCAATAAAGTGTCCAACCTACCTGGACATTTCCAGTTGAATTGCACCATGCATGATCATGTCTCTACAATAATGTTATACTGCCGATGAAGGTAAAATAGTAGAGACTATTTCGCATATATGACGTCATCATAAAATCGACCAATGAAACGAAATAATTTTAATTTTGATCAATTGCAGTCTGATATCGCAGTGAATATATCGCAAAGTTTTGTCAAATCCGTTTTATCACGCGACTGCATTTATTTTGTGGTCCCTGTAGCAACTCTATACCCCTACTATATAATTCCTGAGCACGCATCACTGACCACTTTTTGTGTTTTCAGTCATTGTACGAGCATTTAACTATTTTAATATGTATTCACTCAAACAGTCTGAAATCATTGTGAAATCATGTAACAATATTTGCCTAAGTAACCATAAATCTTAATAAACACGTTGTTCAGAATGGTAAAATGTTCTCTGTTTTGTTTTTCTCAGTTGGTATTAGTAAATCAAATGGCAGCAACTGTAATAGTCGACTTTCGTGTATTTCCTTCTCATGATTTCTGAATAGATAAGTATTCATAAGCAAGTATAGCATTTTATACAATTGTTAATAATCTGCACGTGAATTTCAAATGTGCGCGTGTGTGTGTGTGTAACTTTTATTCTTATTCTATTCATGTGAAATAGTTCCAAAACCTTATTTGCCTGTTCTCTATTGACATTACTGACAATCGACATTCGTCTGTTGCTAGATGCCTTGAAAAAGTAGTGTACCGCCACTGGTGGCCGAAGTCGTTAAGGCGCGGACTCGTCAGCGGGAGGTCTGGGGTTGGAATCCCGCCAGAACCGTGCTCCCTGACTGAAGTTTTTTCCAGGTTTTCCTCAGTCATAAATGGCAAATACCGGGGAGGTACCCTAAACATAGGCCTGAAACGATTCCTCCCTTAAAAATAAATCCTTTCCCAATATATCATTTCATCTCATGTATCCTCAGTGTCCATCACCTGTGGTGCCTATGTAGCAAACACTATTCATTTTTGAAAAGGTATTTTCTCCTACATTCAATGTTTATTAATTCCTATAAACTTTGCTTCGATCTGACAAGGGATCTAGGAGGCCTATTCATACAAAAATAGTAGTATATGGTAATTGTTATTGTAGTATTCAGTTGTATTTTATTTAATACAGATCCCTACGCGGTGCTGCTTGGAATAATAGCTCATAAAATTAGTGTATGTTTTCAGAAATATCAAACAGGTAAGCCAAGTCATTTTATTGATTATACTAAAAGTACAAAAAATGGCACCGTTCTCGCATTGCAATTATATTACCGAATCCTTCTCTTGCTTAAACTTTTTCTTAGGTAATTTAATTGAGCTTTCAAACTTATACTTGTTGTCATTAGGTAATTATTTTGAGACCAAAATTATTTCATGACAACAAACATTCGTTAACCTCAATTAAATTACCGAAAAATAATCAGTACTCAGGTATTACTGAAGATATAATCACATAGTACATTTTCTCGCACACCATGTTTCACCAATTATGGATTTTGTTCTGCAATATGGTTCTTCTTGTGAATGAGATACTAAAGAGCCGTAGTCATAGATTTCACTCTAAACGAGGTCATCTCCACACTAAATTAACTTCTACTTAAGTTAGACTAGCATTACAATATTAAGGAACACGAAATAAGTTAGGAATAAGATAAGCCATGAACCATCATACAAATATGTTACTAGATGCTAAAACGTGCGCATGCGTATTCTCGCAGTTTCTCTTATATTCTGTTCCGTTTTGTTTGCAAACATGGAAAGAAATTAAGAGAAACACACACGTTACTGCGCTGGGAAGAAAAAGCGTAGACTTCAATGATGAAAGCAATAGAAGATTAAAACATGTTCACCCAAACAAATATGTAGAATAAAAAACCATGGGAGGAAATAACAATTAGGATTGCCTTTGGGAATATACATATATGCCATTTATGACGCCTTAATGTTATAATATACATAAAATTATTATATTTGCTTAAAAAGTTTTACAATTGATAATCTGAGTCTTAAGTAACTAACGACCAATTAAATTTTGTAATGCATAAACATACGAAGTGCAATTCAGTAAAGAATTATGGTAATTCTTTACAGGCATAATTTCTCGTGCTAAAATTTAACTTTATAATATTCTGTTAGCGTAATGCGTATGTACACGGGGTATTAGTTCCAGTGTTGTTACTTATGGTTCCCGCCTGAGGTGTGTGCAGCTTGAAACATGTTCAGTTCCGCCTACAGCAAAACGGAGATGACAAGTGACGAGCAATATGCCACTCTGAAATTCTGCTTTTGTCTCAACAAATATTCAGCTGAGGCCTATGGAGAGTTTGTTCTTTCCTATAGAAAAGCTCGAAGATGGTTTAAATGTTAAAAGATGGGAGGCAATCAATTTGAAGGAAAGGTTGACCTGACGCTCCATTTTGTTCTCTAACAGAAGAAAATATTTACACCGCTGCTGTCATTGTGAGAGAAATAATACTAAGTACACTTTCACTGGATACCATCCACATGTGCGTAAATGAAACGTTGCACAAGAGAGGTGTTAGTGCAAGTCTGCTGAGTGGGTTCTAAGACTGCTGATTCCTGAACAAAACTTTATTCATTTGGAGGTTTGCATGCAGTTGATGATGTTACAGGAGTATACAGAGTTTCTTTCAAAGGTGATAGCTGCTGATGAAACTTGGCTACATCATTTCAATCCTAAGAGCAAACAGCAAAGCACTGTGTGGAAAGCCAACACTCCAAAAAAAGCGAAATTGGTTGCTTCTGCTGGGAAAGTTGTGGTCAGCCCAGTTTTCGATATTCAAGAAATGTTTTACCAGCATCTAGTACCTTCAAAACAAATTTAACTGGACAATGCTACAGATATGTCCTGAAAACTCTCAAAGTCTATATCACGCACTTGCAAAAGATCACATTTCTCTACAAGTTGGATGCTGCATCATGCATGGCCGCACATCGCAAATTTTGTTGCTGAATATCTTACAAAAATCAAGGCGAAATCTGTCTCTCAACCTCCCTATAGTTTAGATTTATCCTCGTGACTTTTTCTTTTTTCCACAAATTGAAGAAAAATATTTTTCGTGGGAGGCATTTCCCATCATGATAGCACTGAAGAAGACTACGGAGGCGATTCTGAAGTGCCGGTCAAAAAATGGTTGCCAGCATGACTTTAAAGACTAGCAGAAACGCTGGAATAAGAGCATTGCATCCAATGGGACCTCTTTGAGAAATATCAATATTATGAGTATCAGTAAAGGCATGTTGTAAAAACAAGTATGTCATTTTTTACCGAACATCCTCATGTTTACTTGAAAGACAAGAAGGCTTATAAATTTCTTAGTTCTTGGAATTAGGAGGAAAATGATACATTACTAATAAATACAATAAGAAATGAAGGGTGAAAAAATCATAATACCCACCTCTGGTATGACACTTAAATGACACATGAAGATGAAATAAACCCTAATAATAAAAAGATTATACCATTAAAATCGTTTTATAAACAAAAATCCGCAGCATTATGTGAAGTATTTAAAAACGGAGACATTTATCTTTAATGTGTTCACTGGCAATAAATGCTTTAAGGGCAGTTTTAAAGCGATTTTCTCGTTCAAGGTATTTTGGATTAAAACAGCAGCGATAAAACCTTTTCCAAACATTTTCCTTTCCTTTAGTGCCACAAGCTCTGATCGTTTAACTCCAATTAGAAACTTCTAAATTACTCGACGTTCATTATTAACTGCAGACTTTCCGTTACCCGACTAAGTATGCTAGAAAACAAGATCTTCTCGTTGATCGCATTAATGGAGATTTCACTTCAAATTAATTACTGGGCTGAGAACAAGAAGAAGCTATCTTCGCCGTTTGTTTTACCATGTGTTGTTTAAAGTTTTACCTGTACAATCGAGACAGAAACAAAGTCGTTTTTACAACATATTCATAGGTTTAAATCTGCCGGAAAACACTCAATATTTTTATAGTGCCCATTATTTTTATTTTATTGTTGATAAGTCTATAAATACGATGACAATCGATTTTAAGCAAGAGCATGTTAATGAAAAAATAATCTTATTTTTGCTACAAAAATTAAGCCATTATTTACAAAACTAGTTCTAACCAAAATAGTGACACACTGTGCTAGATTTATGACTATAAAAAGTATATTTAAAATTTGAATGTCTTTGAAGTTAAAAATTTTGTATTTCATTTATGTGTTTTACTCTCATTTATTTTATAGAATTATCTTAATGTTAAGGAACAGAAAATAAAAAAATACATACTTGCTTGAACGAATTAAAAATAAAAAATTGCAGAGAAGCATTCCTTTCATCCATGATTAATATCATATACGTGATTTCTGAAAACCATAATAGATTAACTTACAACAAACAGTTCTTACAATGTCATCTTGAAAATTCCCGATTAACTAAGGTAACAACTTAAGAATAACGCCTCTCGTTCCAAGAAGTGGGCCAGTCATTGTAATATTACAAATGTTGTATTTGTTTTCTAAATAAGGGTTTGTCTGTTCATTTTCTTCATTTACTCATTGTCAACTTACACAACGTGAGACTCTTGAGCCCTCAAAGTGCATTGTGGGATCTATAATTTCTACTTTACCGTTGTTTCTATATATAACAATAATGTCCATTCTACGATTATCTAACATAGACACACAGTGAAGGGCTTCAATATCTTTAATCCAAAGGGTTCTGGCATGAATATTGCACTGATACAGTGCAATTAATGGTACTTTCACCACGGAGCGGGATTGTTTCCTCTAAGCAAGGCCCCACTCGTTGTGCCGTGGAGGGGGTAACAAGCCTGCTTCACTACTTATTGACCTTGCTGACTGTTGCAGTCGAAGTGCAGTTGTTTCCGTATGTGTTGTGTTGTTCTTTTCTTAATTCGACAGTGTACATAAAGTACATTATGCATCGTGTGTTGACAATGAACAGCGCTGAACGATTCATATGTGTTAACTCAGTGGTGAAAGAATTATAGGATTTTTGAGCATACAGTTGATTCTGTTACTTGTGTAAATACCAAACAAACCTCCTTTTTCAGAGAATTTACACACAGCGAACTTGGTCATGCATTTTTTAACAGGACTCTGCCACTGCTCGCACTGCATTTCATGAGAGAAATTCACAATGGTTTTCACAAGGCAGAGTTATTAGTAGGGTTTTGTGGCCCTATCAGTCCCAGCTATAACAGCGATTATTATCTCTGGGATAATTGTAAAACTGTGTGTACAAGACGGGTCCGCAAACCGCCAAGAACTCATAGATAATATTCATCAGAAAATTTTCCGAATTTCTCAAAATGAACTATAGCGAGTGACAAATAATTTTCTAAATAAATGCCAAAAATATGTGGAGAATGAAGGCAGGCAGTTTGAACAGCTCATTTGATAATGTGGTAAGTAACGAACTGATACTGTATTTTCGTCATTTTAAATATGTATCCGGACTCAGAACATTCCTTTGCTTATAAAATGCATGAATTAGGAGATATAACTTCTAAAAATAGGTATACAGATTTTCCTTTGTAAAGATATTCACACAAGTTTCAGTATTGCTGATGTCTAAGGATTTTTCTTTTTTTCTTCTTCTTCTTCTTTTTAACAGAACCCTCTGCTGCTGCTGTTTCTTCTTCACTGTCTAAAAACAAAACACAGTTTGAAAAGTTTCTGCTGTTTTAAAATAAAAACTAACTTATTTATGATATCCAATAAAAGAATGTGGTAACAACCACCTCTGACACCGCCCAAGGGCCGCAACCCGCAGGTTGAGAAACACTATTGTAAACGCAATATGAAAATACTTTGAGCGCAACTGACAGGCGCTAACACGGAAAGCTACATTTTGCAATTTCACATAGGAAACGAGGCTTAAAATGCTTCACACGAGCTTTGCTTTTATTGGAATGGTAATCTCCCCCCTTTTTTTCTTTTGTTGTGCACTTCCGCTCGTTCCATTCTCATCTCTCTAAATTGCTTTCGAGAATAAATTAAAACGTTACAGTAAAATCAAATTCAAAGGGAACCGACACATACTAACCCGTCGTACTTCCTCTCTTGGTGACTGCTTTACATGGACAAAGGTGAAACAGTTCACAGCTCTTCATGATAAAAAGATATCGTTATAAAGTTCAAGTAGAATGCCACATAAAACTAGAATGCACAAAATTGAATTAGATTTTCTGTAGTTACTGCAAACTTCATTTTCTAAACACGACACAATTAAATCGTAAGCAGCCAGCACGCCACGAAACAGACCCACCCTTTGGAGCTACCTGCTGTGAAAGGAGCTTATTGTCCACCCTGCTAAATGCAATGTTGCATCTTTTTTTTCTGAAGCATCTCCTTCTATCAACAAAATTTTCGTTCATCCAATATAGAGCTCAAGAGCAGCTAGTAGTATAAGAATGAATTAAATAAAAACGTAATTTTTATTTTACCTCTTGCGAATAGTACGGAAACAACTCGCCTTTGAGATATTACGGTGGTGGTTCCACAAGTAAGAGGAAATCGGTTCGCCTTACACAGCCGTTTCATTTGTCAGTAGCATCAAGTCCGAGCAAAGTGTACACTCGTTGATTGCGCAACACAGGTTTTAAGTTTTGGCACTTGGGGAGGGGGGCGTAAATCAGGCCGACATTTAGCAAAGATAAACGGCATAATTTGGAGGTAAGACTCTGTCTAAGATACAATTGTATGAGTGGCACAGAAGCACTGTGTAAGATGAAAATTAACTTCCACTCTGGACAAATATAATGGAAGCAAACATTCATTTCGGGAACGTATCGAGTGCGACCTATGTTTGATGATTTATGAAATTGCTTCTAAGGTTGGGATGAGGTATGAAGTGTTCAGTTCGTTATTTATGATGACTTGGACTACCGAAAAATCTTGGTAAAAAGGGTTCCTCGAATTCTCGAGGAGCAAAAGGCTTCACGTGTGAGAATGTTTCAAAGACCTTTGACTCAGTACTGGGATCAAAGAGAAATGTATCTTGAATCGTATCCTACGATGAAACAAGAGTATGCCACTATACTTGAGTCTAAGAAGCGAGCATGAATTGGGGGAAAAGAGGAAGAATCCGTTCCTATCACGGAAAATACTCACCTACCAGTGAATAGGTATCTTAAACAATCTTTTTACAGATTTTTTACTCTTTAAAAAAAATAAGAATGATTACACCGCCTTCGTGGTCTAGTGGTACCGTTTACAATACCAATCCCGATGTCCTGAATACGAATCCCATCCAGTTCCTGTCTTGGAAAAAGTTTTATTTATTTACTTTTTATTGTTTCGTTACCCTGAAAAGGTGCCAAGGACTCCGAGCTCATTTACGCTATCATTAATTCATTTAATTCATCGCTGCAGACTTATACCTACAGTATTCAGTCCACAATCTACAGACGTCGCGAGAAGATCAATGTAGTCAACACAATAAATAAAACAATAAAAAGAGGCATTATTTAAATTTTCTTATTATATAAAAAGGAATTACATATTTCAAATAATTAACAATTTTTAACAATTATTATATTTGCAAATTTAAAAAACATTGCGTTTCAATCAATTCATTCAGTTCATATTGCCTTTTTTTCTGTATATTACATGTTTTATGTACTTTTTACACGACATTTTCTGCCTGAACATTTTATCTCTATTATACATAAAAGTAATGCTGAAAACCATTTCTACTACATTTATATTTCAAGGTCCTAACATTTGTACAGCAGTTTCTCTCCTTATTTTACAAGTGTTAAAAGTAGCATTTTGTTTTGTAAGTACGGTTGTATCAGAATGAAATTTTCAGATATTTTATTTTTAGACAAATACTCAGAATTAATAAACAAATTGGACACACTGGACACACTTAACCAAGTACAGCTAACATCCTTTTATCAGCTATTTCAATAGTCGAAAACGTTTATTTTTGGCACTAGATACTTTTATGATATTTTATGAATGATCAACCAGAGCTTTTGGGAATGCATGCATATTTTGTAAAGCTCGTGGTTTCTCGTTTTCCGTTAAAGTTTTCTCCTTTTTTTTTTAATGGTGTTTAACGTCCGTTTTTACTGTTGAGGCATCACAGGCGGAGGGCACCGATGATACACGAGATGAAATAATTGGGAAGGATTTTTTTAAGGAAGTAAACATTCCAGGCCTAAGTTTAGGGTACGGTCCGGCATTTGTAATTTATGAAAACAAGGAAAACCTGGGGGGAAAAACTCAGTCAGGTAGGACGGTTCTGGTGACAATCGAACCTTAGAGCTCCAGCTCACGAGTCTGCGTCTTAATGACCTCGGCCACTCGGCTATTAAGATGAACAAATTACATAAGTGCTTTTTTATGTTGTTTTCTCACTAGCCACGTGTTTAGGCATAATTTTGAAAGCAGAATCAGGAAACGTTGACATCGTAACCACAAAGCCATTGATCGAGTTCTAGCCATGATCTGAAGTTTAAAAGGGAGTTGGAAGGCAATCATTCAATTATTTTTTAATTTTTCAACTAATTAAGTGATTACAATAAAGTTTCTACTTTAATTGTGTGATATAATTTTACTGTGATGTGTAGCCTAGAAGTCGTTTCTAATATTTGTAAATACATCTGCATATATTAAAATTTCCTGATTTTGACTCCAGTCATATCCAAATTATATAGCTTTCGAACAAATAGAGCTAGAAGTTTCTGCTTTTACCATTCCCTGGAGGAAATTTTGCTTTTGTTGTTGGCTGTTCTGGTGTAAAATGTGTTAACAGATCCTGACCATGGTACAAACATGCATTAGGTTCCGGGTTGGAGCTATGGGTGTTTTTTTTAAAAAAAAAATCTTTGATAGCAATTTTCTCAAAACATTTTTCTACATGTATATTGTTCTTAGAAAAAAAATTAGATTTCAATTTCCTTGAAATTTCAGTGGTATTTTAGACATAACAATGAAGCTACTTACTGAAACAGAAGGAAAAAAGTATAAACAAGTTTTTGTTTGCAACTTTTCACAAAAAATAGGTTACAAATAAAGTATAATTCTTGATCCAATGCTTAAGTTCTAGTTATTTGCTTCAATATACAGATAAAAATGTCAAAATAAGCTGCCCAAATTTCAGTTGTATAGTTCTAGTGGTTTTGCCGCAGCAGGAACACAAACTTAGCTAATTTAACATTGGTAAGATAGGGCTCTACAAAACCATAACATTTCATTCTTACTCAAACAAATATGTAGGCGTTTTATGTTACTATTTGGTCTATTTTAAGAGAGAAAAATCTTAATTTTATTGCATTATTTCCTTGTACTCGTTCATTATATATATATATATATATATATATATATATATATATATATATATATATATTCTTTCTTCCATACGCCTGCTATACGTTCCATACGTTTGAGTTTAGCCTATCGGATGAGGAAAAATTGGAAAGTTGGAAATTAGAATTTGTACACCTCGCTTACACAGATAGTTAAGAATGACCTCGTAATATTGTTATGGGTTGATACCCGTGAACTTTGGAGTCTGTGCGAGAGAACGTTTCCCTGCTTGGGCAATATACGCCCGAAAGGACCCAAATACGAAGAAATCATTAATAGAACACTTTTTGCACTGAAACAAGCACTGGGAGGTAAAATTAAACTTCCTGTTGACTAATTGAGTTTGCTTTGTTTTGTCGGGGCGAAGTTCAATTAGAAACTCATTAATAAGATTCAGAATTTACGCAAGATTGCCTCTATAATGTAAAGATACACTGAACTTTCGAGTTTCAACTTCTTAAGATGAAATGTACTGAGAAAACGAATGGAACCGGAGCAAATTTGAAGGTGTAAACCAACCAAGCGAGCAGGCATCAAACATTCGTGTCACATTTAACCGACAATGTATAAAAGGAATAGGAAGAACCAATGGCTTTTGGACTTCAGCACAATAACTTCAACCATTGGTAGTAGCCTCGCCAAACGCTGATTTTAGAGACAGTTGTGATTTGATGAATAACATTAATATAAAAATTAATTATAAGACTTAAAGTGTAAT
The DNA here is from genome assembly GCA_030762175.1 of Metallyticus violacea. NCBI lineage: Eukaryota > Metazoa > Arthropoda > Insecta > Mantodea > Metallyticidae > Metallyticus > Metallyticus violacea. The sequence goes on from CM060832.1 coordinate 36,044,956, forward strand.
TTATCATACCAAATTAAGAAATGAAATACTGAAAAAACCTGATTTCTTATCCCAAATATGTTTGTTTACATATTTAAATGAAAATTATTAATAGGTAACGTAGGTACCAGATTTTTAATTGGAAAGTTAGACTTCTGTACGCATATGGAAAAAAGAATTTTATCCTACACGCGCCGCAAAGCCGCCATGTCACATCAACACAAAATTACAACCCTACATTATTTTCTTCCTAGTTCATGTTTGAAATACTTGCACCGTGTATCGATAAGTTTTAAATCAATGTCCTCTGTGAAAGAAAGCTGTGCAAGCTTTCTCTTGTGAAATGTATCAATGTGAAAACTGTTAAAGAGGTATCCCTGGAAAGGTGATTCAATAGTAGAAGCAGGATGGCTTCTCAAAATTAAAAAAATGACCATTCAAACATAATTTCTTAGCATAAGCCACACATACATATTTTAAGATTGAAAAATGCAGAATGGTAAATCTTATATAACTTGAATTAAACGTACAGCAACAATAATGCTCTCAAAGAACTCTTAAAACAAAGGTTTTGCACAAAAATTTATAAAAGAGATGGCCATTTAACTGCCAGATTATACGATCTCTTTAGGAAGCAATGATAAATGCTTGACATCAATTAATTTTTGTTCATTTTACAAAAAAAGGTAATAACGCTTTTCCAGGATCAATAGCGCTGTACAACTTCATTAACACAGCAAATTGACATTCAATACCCTACACAGAGCCCTTGAAGCAACCTGAAAACAATTAAAAATATTACCTCAAAGGCAAACCACCCACAATAAAATTCCTAACTATTAAAAATAAACACATTAAATACAATAAACTTCCTTAATATTCAAATACCTGGGTCATTGGGTATTACAATGAAGAAGCTTCACAGCTGATTTCAAATTAAAAACCAAAAAACTGCCCCCCAAAGCTTCTTGGCTGAGTCTTCAGGGAAAGAAAGCAAGGAACAGTTTGCTGTATTCGAAGCGTAGCAGTTTAAATACGTTAGTAGGCAACGGGTTTCGCCCAATAGGCAAACGGTTCCATGTAACAACTAAGAAAGTAGGAGGAAAATAAGGACATCTGGCTTGAAATATCATTCATTAAAAATTGAGCAGAATGTCTAAGGGTGCCTTAATTAATAAATAAAGAAAACATTAAATTATTTACTCTCACTTCAACTCCCATTTTCTGTTAGGATTAAACATATATTGAATGGGGTTGCAGAGACGTTACAGCGTTGTTTTCTGAACGAACTCTTATACACAGAATTCCTCATGCGTACTATACCAACTAATATAAATAAGCAGCTGGATAAATGTAATTTCCGTTCCAAAATAAAAAGGGAGGCTATCAAGGCTTGTCCCGTACGAATAAAGCCAAACTATTGCGCGACCTTATGAAATCTGTGCATTAAATTTATTTGACTGATTTGTACTAAATCAAGTAGAGATTCAGTATCTGAAAATTTTTGTTCGATTCTCTTATGAAAGTTGGTTTCCTCACTTCTTTCTCTTACTCGTACAGAAAAGCATTACACAGATAACATCTACAACCTAACTTTACTACACTTGGCTACAAGAACGTTTTCTTCCTCTGAACAGAGTAGAACATTTGCAAAATCAGCCATAATAATTGAGCCAGTTAGAAACCAAAATATCCGTGAGGTACAAAAGTATGTAAAGGCTGACAATGTAATACCTAGTTATAACTCGGTATGATGATGGAGGAAAGGTGGAAGCAATGTATTACAGTTTTGGCACATCCTATACCTAAATTACTAGCACCGCCGACAGTTATTACACAAGACTAGTGACTCAACACAGTACAGCAACCAGCAATATCAAATATAACTTAACGAAAAAATGCATGTGTGTCTGCAGTCATGAATGAAATGAATTCATGTTGATGCAAATGAGCTCGGAGTCCTTTGTACCTTAAAGCTTTTTGGCATTCACTTCTCAGGGTAAGAAAAACTCTGAAAAAAAGCCTTACTTAGACAGCTTGACCTGACTGTGATTCGAACCCAGCACCTCCGGATTAGTAGTTGTAAACGCTACCATTGGACCATGGAGGCGGTCTTGTTTATCTTTAATATAGAAGGCTGCAATCGACATGTTCCATATTTTCTTCAATGCACTACAACTCGAGAATGGGTCATGGCTTGCCGCAGCAAGAACTCTGCTTCCTGTACCTCCGTCTCATGACTTCACGCCCTCTCTCGCTGTTTTCTATATCGAAGAACGCCACCTCTTCATTAGGCACCTCCCCAATTGTCCTCAAGAGGTAGGATGAACCCATTCTAGACCTCCATAACTTGAAAAACTCTTAAGCGGTTACCGGAAATCAAACCCGGATTATCCTTGCCAGCAGTCAGCAACGCTAACTGCTAGAACAAGGAGGCCGTTCATGTTCCACATTCTACAGCCTAAGTTCGTTGCGGAATCTACGGAGCAAAACTATCAACTCTTTTTTAAAACGTCTAGCATTCGTCTTTTCAGGTACACGTCGTTCGAATTGTTGTTTTCTATAAATATGATTATTTTATTCCATTAAAACAGAAAACTGTTGTAATTTACGTCGTAAATCTCTTAACCCCCAAACTATAATTTTTTGAAAACAATACTTTGTAACGTTCCTTGGTTTCCGATTTAACATGCATTGCCCCATACAAAATGACGGTCAAACTTGTGAAATACGAAATTATAACTTACATATATTATTTCTTTAGGACTGAGATCGTTCAAGAATAAAAAGGTTATGTAACAATTATTTTCAAATAATACTTTAAGACAATACCTGGCCCAAGGATGAACCAGTGAAATAACTAAAGAGACCAAATTGTCAGTTATACTTTTAAAACTCCAAAATATTAAAAAGATCAACTTAGAAAAATAAAAAAACATGTACTGCAAACCAGCATTAATAAAAGCGTGTATAAACACTGCCAGAGAGATAATTGTTCACACTCGTGTCCATATATTTCACTATATCATACAAATGTACACTACACATTCAAAGTAGTTGTTATTATCAGATGTAGACTTGGGTTTATTTTTCAGTATAGAAATATCACGGTAAGCCCAATGTTTTCGTTCATTACTCGCCTTACCAAGAAAATTAATTTTCAACGACCTCCATTTACTTTTATTTTTTAAATGATGGAGCAACTTTTCTTTGAAATCCATTATACAGAAAGTCTTAATTAAAAGTATATTACTGCTCATTCCTCGGGGCATGGAAGTTAGGATTTACAGCCCTTTGACGAGTGAGAAATCAGGTCTCTCTTTGAAATAACTCTTGGTAAAGGATGGTAGATTTACAAACCAGAAAACGCTTGCGATTATATTTCACAAAGCCTTGAGCTAACACTGTAGCGTTTGCACAACACTCTCAGTCTTTGCATCACATTCTTTGGGTTAATTTCATTAAAAGGGCTATAAGTGTCATCAGCTAAGGAGATGATTCTATATAGAGATACAAATCATAAAATACAGCAGATTTTGGAAAGTTCAACAAAATAAAATAAGTTTTGCGCTCTTCTCATCACAAAGTTCAAATACGGAATGACTACGATAAGGCATATTGAAAGACGTTGAACACGGCTGGTCAGCATTTTTTTTGTTCTCTTCACTTTCTTCTTTAATCGCTTCGTTTCAACAAATTATACTTTTTATTTTGCACAGATTATTTTTAAACCGTAGTTCGATGTTGCTACAGTGCCTGACAGTGTGGAATTGAACGCGTGCTGCTTGATCTCAAACACACTTTGAGCGCGCAGTGGAGAACGAACACTTGACATTTTAACACAGCAGTTGATCGTTCAGGTACAACTGCACTTTTGCACATGCGCGTAATCTTAGCAACATTCACTGAATGACCAAATAAATGAAATATATTATTGCATTGTGTTCTCTAAAGTATTAAATAAAATAGTTTTGCTTTTATTTTGTTTTATTGAATGATTAAGTAAAAACATGAACATTTACTGTCTTTCACTAATAGTTCAACTAAAAAGTAGTATACCTATTTGGAGTAACACGTAATTTCTTCAGTTATTTCATTCAAAGCTAAAAGAAACGTCTTTCATTTTTAGATACTTTCATTAAACGTTGAAACTTTCGCTGCAAACACTCACCTGCACAAGAGGAAGGCGCAGTTGCCAAGTGTATATTTTTTCAAACATATTTTTATATAAATCTAAGAAAAGTGTTCATAACCATTTTTATTGCCTCGTTGAAATCTCTTTCTGGTTCAATTTATACATTATTTAGAACAGCTACAGCATGGAAATCGCGCAAAATATTTTTCGAAATCAATAAATTTCAATGTTTATATATAGAGAGAACATAACAGAGTTCTAAATTTAAATGAAGTGTTTTATTACAAACCTTTGAGGATATAAATTGTATTTGAATAACAGAGTAGTAGCTGCCTTTCTGAAAGAGAGTCAATGAGTTGACTGGGATGTACATTGTTTCTATCTCCGTTGTTATAAATATGAATTGCAAAAACTACTTTTAAATGTGTAAAAATTATCCATTATTCCACTTTTCACACAAGTGGCATACTTTTTCAGTAATTTAGTACTTATTTCATCCCCTGTGTGCTTCTATGGTCAACATTCAGCTGATTAGTTTTCTTATGCTCTTCAACCGAATTAAAAGTATGTGTTGAAAATATTAGCTATAATAGTTTTTATTAATAGTTAAGGGTGATATGCTATTTACAAATCTCTGCCTGTATTAGATTTTATATTCTAACAGGTTTTTATCTTATTCTTTTACTTAAAATTTGTGGAAATCTTTTCTTTTTGTGCCTTTGATTGCCCTGCTAAGTATTTTAGAGCAAGTTTTATAATATGACTTAAAGGAACGATTTTGTTTTTGTTGTACATGTTATCCTAATTTCTGAGGTTATGCAAGCTTTATTCGTTGCACTTTGAGACCTACATATCCATTTTAGGGTGAACTTGCCTCAAATAATCTATAGAAAATATCAATGGAAAATATATTACTGTTTATGCCTTCAGGATAGATTGTTATATATTTAATTTAATTATCTATCTCCATAGATAGGCAATGGTTTACAGTATTTTGACGAGTGAGAAACCATGTTTCCTTTTTAAATGATTCTTGGTGAGGAAGGATATATTTACAAACGAGATAATGCTTCTATTTATATTTTACACAGCATTGAGCTGGAACTGCACCTGAATTGCATTCTTTTAGTTCAATTTTATTAAAAATGCTATATGGAGCAGTTAAGCTTAAAAGATCTGAAAATTAAAATATTAGGCAATAGTTCAGAAGAGCTATAGCAAAGAAATCGCGCAAAAAGTTTTCGAAATGTACAAAGCTATGTTTTATATAGAGAACTAGTCTACAACTTTAAACTGAAACTCGTCACAAGGTATCAAACGCACAAAATTCCATAAATTACCACAATATTCCGTTGACCAATTTTTACCTCAACAACATGGTAGTCTTCGCCAACCTACCCACTATTACCGCTGTACGCATGGTTGATTCTCATAAAGGAACCCAACCTATAACAGTTGTTGAACTATTTCGTAATTATTCCTGCCATACAATAATTCGAATAAAAGGAAAAAGTTACATCAAAGCTATTCCTTTTCTTTTTGTTTATTTTTTATTTTATTTATTTATTTACGGACTCTCTTTAACATCTTAGGTCATTAGAGTCCCATTTCAGGTCGTGAAATGACCGACAAATTTTGCTCAGAGGTCTGTTTTTTCAGGCTTGAGGTTCTTTTGCGTGCCGTAAATGTGCGACATGGGACCCATGGTTTTACTTTCCTTCCGAAGGAAGCCATAGGATTTTTACGCCCGAAAAAATCCATCGGTCCTGGCCGGGACTGAATCCACGATCTTGCGTTTTAGAGGCAAGTATGTTACCACTAGATTACCCGGATCTACTCAAAGCTATTCTTGCTCTCTCAAGAAAGCTTTCAGGACGAGAAGATATATGAAACGTACGCTTAACCTCGTTCTTTTCGGCATTTTTTAAATAAAACGCACCACAACGAATTATTAGAGTTTTCTTATTCCGTACAAGTTTAATTTTAACAAAATGGATAATTCATACTATGCTTAATTGCACGAGGCTATAAATACGTATTTATACCGCCACACTGTATATTTTATGTTTTAAAAGTAGCAAGCACTATCTCGGTTCCATTAGGAACTCGCCGACAACTGAAAAACACGAGAAACGTTAGGAACACTGGGAGAAAAAACTGCTACCATCATCCACCGTTCAAACATATTTATGAGCACCACTATTAAACTTAATTGTTAATTAAAAGAATTAGTAAACGAATCACTAGTACTTATGACTTACATATTAACAAATGTCGAAAATCAATATTATAAATCATAGTTTTATTCTGCCGAAAAAGTAATTAAGTAGTTCAAGCATCACCGAACAAAGTATAACCATCTCAACTGAAAGGGTTTCGTAAAGTAAGTACAGCTCTTCTAAATAGTTACCAAATGTTCAATCAAATACATGTGTGTGTTATATAGCCTTATATTAATGACTTTGTGTTAAGAAAGAGTCGCTTATGTTGCGTCATTTTTCCTGAAGTTCAAAATCATCGCTAATGCTACCAATATATGATATGCATTCCCCGTGTTTATTAATACTTCGCCATCTTTACCAATGATAATGTAAAAATCGCCAAACTTACTGTTTTTCACTCAGTAGATCCATCGTATAGTTCTTTCTTCGTTCTCTCTCTCTATAATGGAACGTACTTTCTGTCATAAACATACTTTCCGCTTTTCACTAACAGTACAGACTGGGCCAGGTATAGAGGCGCTGTATCTGGTATATACGTCACTTACTACTGAAGTAAGCCCCGTTTGTTAGATGTACAGCACATTTGCTGAAATTTAATTTAGAATATTGGGATATTTTGCAATAAACATGTCAGTACAGCCTTTATAAATAGAGACAGGTAGGCAGAAATAAAAATTAAAGGTATCTTTTGCTTTAACTCGGAAACGAAGTATTGAAGCCACCACATGTTATTGTGGTATCATCAGTTGCGTAATGCTGTGCGTCTTGGCTCTTTTCTTCGAAATGTTGATAAATTTAAGTTTCATGTTTTGAAATTTTTGGGTTTAGAGTACGTTATTAGATTTAATCTTAGGGAGCTAGCTAGCAAGCTAGCGTAAGCCTTATTTATAAATTAAAGTAATGACAAACCTGTAATACAGTATATCGATATAACTTTACTGTAAAGCCTGTGAACAGAATTAACCCTTTAAACCCTCTGTTTCATTATATGAATAAGATAGACTTGTCAAAATCACTGTCATGTATTGATATCGGCCACAAAGAAAATATTTAACTGTAATTCCACAAGACAGTGAAGTTATTAGCAGGTGGGATAATGTCTGTTTTATATATACGAGGTCTCTTAAAAAAGTATCGCGAATTTTGAATTTCCGCGGGCTACGTAAATTCGATTTTCGATTGTTTGTGGCGTTATGTTGGTACTCATGTCCCTCACTTATGTTGACAAGCTCGGCCATTTTGAATGTTCAGTTAATTGTTGTCAGCTATTTTGCTTGGACGTGTTTTGGCTCGTCTTGGATTTTTGCCTATTCCAAAAAATGGAACAAAGAATCTGTATCAAATTTTGTGTGAAAAACCAAATTAAGTGCGCGGATGCATTCCGAATGTTGACTGTGGCATATGGTGAAGCTACCTTGGACCAAAGCAACGTTTATCGGTGGTACAAAATGTTCTCATAGGTTCAAGAAGATGTGAACGACGAAGAGCGTCCCGGACGCTCGAGCTCGTCAACAATAGACGAAAACATTAAAGAAGTGCAGAAAATAGTATTGGCTAATCGTCGAATCGCCGTTAGAGAAGTTGCTGAGGACCTAAACATATCGATTGGCTCGTGCCATTCGATTTTTACCAATGATTTGGGCATGAGACAGGTAGCCGCAAAATTCGTACCAAAGTTGCTCAATTTCGACAAAAAAACACATCGCATTAACGTGGCTAAGGAGCTGTTGAACTCTGTCCGCGACGACCCACATTTGCTCCAGAGGGTCATAACTGGTGACGTATCATGGGTTTATGGTTATGACGTGGAAACTAAAGTTCAATCATCCCAATGGATGCTGCCACACGAGCCCAAGACCGAAAAAAGCGCGCCAAGTTCGGTCGAATGTGAAGGTTTTACTTACAGTTTTCTTCGATTGCAGGGGCGTAGTGCATCATGAGTTCTTGCCACAGGGTAGAGCGGTCAATAAAGAATATTACCTGCAAGTTGTGCACAATTTGCGCGAAGCAATCCACCAGAAACGCCCGGATTTGTGGAAGAACAAAAATTGGCTTTTGCACCATGATAACGCCCCTGCTCACACATCGTTGCTTGTGCGCGAATTTTTGGGCAAAAACAACACACTTATGATGCCGCAGCCACAGTACTCCCCAGACCTGGCCCTCTGTGACTTTTTTTGTTCCCAAAACTGAAGATGCCCATGAAAGAACGACGCTACGCCACGATTGAGGAGATAAAGACTGCATCGAAGGAGGAGCTGAACAAGATCACAAAAAAAAAAAAAAAAACGATTTTTTAAAGTGCTTCGAGGATTTGAAATAACGTTGGCAAAGTGTAAGTAATCTGGTGGGGATTACTTTGAAGGGAACAAAATACATATTCATGAATAAATAAATACTTTATGAAAAAACACAAAATTCGCGATACTTTTTGAACAGACCTCGTATATACATATATAATGTTTTTTCATTGTCATTTTCGGATTTGAAGAAATTTTTCAAAAGTTGTTTTATGGGTACATTCCTTCGGAATTCGCTAAAACCAGTGCCGTCATTGCATTTATATCTCAATGTAATAAAAGGAATCAGGAATTTTACCATTTATAATGAATATTGCACATTTGAAGGTATGGGTGGTGGTTGGAGATGCAGACCTGAAAGAAGAGTGAACGTTTCTGATGCATTGACTGGAAGTTCTATGAAAAGTTTAAGATAACTTTTACGACCTGTTTCAGATTTTCCGCATACCATATACATTGTACACATGCATTACTTGACGAGTATCTGACAGCACGTTTTGAATTCATGAGCAAGATGGAAGGCTTTTCAGAAATGAAACTACTTTTCTTGTAAGTGGAAGAGTGAATGCACAACAGGCGATACAAAAGCTGCACCTTTGCTATGAGCTAGAAAGGGTGATTCAAAATTTAATATATAACTGTAGCCAGTTGAAATTGTTCATTGCAGAGCCAGTTGAAATTGTTCATTGCAGTCCTTATTTGTGTTAGCCACAACTATAGCATAACTTTATCTTTTAGCAAGACTGAACTCAAAGGACAAAGGAGATGCTTGAGTTTTTGGAAGCCAGATTTCAATGGTAACTGGAGAGACTGTGGAGAATGAATTAATTGGCCTCCCGAATTGTCTTAAATTCTTTTTCTTGCTTTTGAAGAGAATTTCTTAAGAACACAATTTATTCCAAAAATCTAGCTGCATTTGACCTAAAAGAAAAATATTGTTTAAACTTTGGAAATGCCCTATAAGATCCTTTAATGCTTGTATTCCATTGCAGTAAAGTTAGTTAAAAATGAACTTGCAAAAGATAATTTAGTTCTATAACATTTTCAAAAAGGTTTATTGCGTAGGAATATTTTCTTGCAAGGTACATCATTACTAATCATATAAACAGCTCTCTCGTTAACCTTTATCTGTCAAGTGGAACTGCCTGTGACAATGAACGTCACAATGGAATACCTGTATCCGGAATTGCGGTGCATTCATTTGAATTAACGTAGAAATGCCACTGATGAAACTGGAGAGAGCATTCAAGTGAAGCAGAGACAGCGTAGATTGTTTAGATCTATGTTAAGCAACATAGTATGCTAATACTAACAAAATCTTGCACCTAAATTTTCATGATATCTACCTTTTCAAGACAGGGAAAAAACTTAGAGAAAGTTTCCATCTAGGTAAGCTCAGCTCAGGTGGGAATCTAGTAAAAAGCTGACAGTTAAAGTTTGACGTTTATATCTTACTATAATGTTGCTTAATTAAGAGTGGGAATATTTTCGAAAAAGCGAGAAAAAATATCATTAACACAGTTTAATATTGTAATTAGTCGTAGTAGTAGCAGTGGTAATAGTGGTGGTTTTTTTTTATTAGTTTTTAACGCTACTGAGGTACCACAGGCGGTGAACACTGATGATACATGAAATGAAATAATAAATTGGGAAAGGTTTTTTTTTTTTAAAGGAAGGAAACGTTCCAGGTCTAAGGTTTAGAGTACCTCCCCAACATTTGTCATTTATGAGGACTGAGGAAAACCTGAAAAAAAACCTCAGTCAGGGAGGACGGTCCCAGACTTCCCGCTCACGAGTCCGCGCCTTAACGACCTCGGCCATTCGTGGCGGTATAGTAGTTGTGGTGGTGGTGACGGTAATAGTAGTAGCGTATTTATTTACAAAATAGATTTTTTACCAATCTAATTAGTTCATTTCGCACGAATCCTGGGACCTTAGTGCTTTCCCAATACACTAGAAAATACATGAAATTGTATAAATCAATATTTAAGTCTTAAGAGACAAACAGTACGTGCAATTATTAAATAAATAAATGGAAAAATAAAAATATACAGTAAAATATAAATACATAAATAAAATAAACAGAAGAAAACAGTACAACAGTAAATAACTCACACTCCCTCAAATATTGTACAAATAATTTAAAAAAAAAATATTGTGACCCATGTTCCACTACCCCCCTTTCCAGTTGTCTGCCTCTTTCGATCTGAACTGTTTCACTTTCTTTAAAAATGTACCTACTCCCTTCTCCACCTTCCTATCTGTCATCAAAGTGAAATATTGCCACTATCCTCTCACCCCGTTATCAAACGGAGCCGGTAGATATCTTTTTCTCCGTTCTTCCGACCCCTTGCATTACGCCAGAATATGTTTCCAATAATTTAATTAAGTCTGTCTTTGGTGGTTGTTATATCAGAATTCAAAGCAAGTTATTGTCAACATCGCCTTTAAAATTTTGTTTGCAGATTTCGTGCGAAAAAGGATTAAAAGTGTAACAAATTAGCTATAAATTCCAAGTGTTGGCTTCCATACCAAATTACATTGTGTACCGGGTGTCTCACCCAACTCTGCGACCTTAATATTTTCGAATTGAAACATCTAATTGCGTAGGAATGTCCCCGTCTCAGGAGCTCACACAATGGGAAAGTATGCTCAGTTCAAAAAATTAAAAAATGTTACTTTCAACCCAGAGTGAATTATTAAATGGATTTTTAAGGGAATTGAAAACTGGGGGTATAATTAGTAAACACAGAATTGGTTTTACTTTCCTAAACAAAATTACTAGTGACCTATAACCCAAAGAAACTTATGTTTTTATATACAACAAAAAAGGCATTCACAAATAATCAGTAACATCTTAACTAATACAACTACCACTTCAGCAAGGTTCAACGTGACCACAGTTTGCATCAGCACACTTGTGGAGATGGTGAACAAGCGAGCGTTGCACAGATTGTGTGTTTCTACACATATTACCGCACACGCCGCGGCAATACGCTGTTTCATATTCTCTAGTGTCGTTGGAAGTTCCTGATACACTGTGTCACTGCGCCCCAGAGAAAGTAGTCTAATAGCGTCAAATCGGGGGACCACCCCATTCTATCCGCTGATTTGGAAACTTTGCATCCACAACTTCTCTGGAGACATGGGCGAAGTGTGCGGGGCACCCATCATGCTAGAACCACATTGACGACGCCTTTCCAATTCGATGTCCTCTAGGGGTAGAGTGTCTTGCATCGCTGTCCGTTTCATGTTCCCTGATAAAAATAGGATGTACAATGCGGTTGCCAATGATATCGGATCAAACATTGAAATTCCATTTTGATGAGCAACTTCGCGAAGCCAGTGGAGAGTTTGCAGAGACCAGTGGTGCATGATTTGTGAACGAAGCTTCATCCGTAACCAAAACATTACTTAGAAATGCATTATTATCTTGCAATTGTTGAAGTGCAATGTGGGCTTCAAAGTAAGTCCCGTATGATACGGATGAAACTTATGCCTTAAATTCTTCACACACAATGCTGCGGCTTATTCTGGAACCGCGTTCAAACTGTCACCTGCGGATTGTGAGCTCAGCAGCCAGAACACGATTTCGTTTCCGTTGCTAGTTGCTGTGTTTGTATTTTGACGCTTTCCGGGATCCCAGTTCCTGTTTCTACGAGACTTGGGCAGATGTTGGCAATGGTACGAGATGAAGGCATCGTCGGCCTGAATAACGTTCAGCGTACAGTGTCACAGCTGTAGTTGCATTTCTGTGACGTCCGCCATAAATTTAAATAATGTCTAGTTTTTCTCCATTACTGAAGAGCAGCTTACCTACAAGACGAAATAAGAGAACAGGAGTGGTAACAACGCATCAGGGTTCCAAATATCAATACGGAAAGTGTATTAGCTGAGAACAGAAACAGTATAAAGCGTTATTTCTCTGTTTGACACTGACAACAGTACATCCGACCAGATCAGGAGACACTAGTACACTAAGCAGTGCAGAGTATAGAATTGGTAATTGTTTATTTACTACGTACATTGCAAGCAACTCATGCTCTGTGTACGGTACTACATTCATTGCATAATGTCAGTGTCTCCATTGCCAATCTTTAAAAGAAGATATGAGGTTTTGAACAGTGAAACCAATTCTATTGTCACTAACTGGACTTCTAGTTTTTAGTTAATATATATATAATTTCTGGATTGTGCATACCCTTCTATTGTTTGAGCTCCTGACATGGGTGTATTCCTGCGCAACCACATTTTTTACATCTTGTTTCATTTCGAAAAAGTCGCAGATTTAGGTGAGACACCCGGTACAAACAAAGTATATGCGCTTTATTTTTGTGTTACTGAAATTATTTTATATAGTTGTGCAAATTCCTCGTTAAATAATAATGACAGAAAAAAGGTTTGCTTAATATAAATTCATTTAGAATTAATTTTTGTACTTAGAATCTAAGGTCAGTGCAGAATTATTGGAACAACCTCAAATTGAACTGTAGTAGTGCGACATTGGATTGCGACCGAGGGGGAATTTTCAGTATTTCAATCAAACACAGGGGCGAGGGAGAGACCGGGTGAGTCACTCACATAGATTAGATTTCTAACATTGTTTTCAGATAGAACACCCCTTCCCTCTCCAAGGAGTTTGATCCCCTCTGAAGAGCCGCTTCCATACCAAACGTCGGTGCAGAAACATTTAAAAGTGCAAGCTACCGTCACACCGCACAAGTTCACCTCGCCCTGCCACTTTCGACCCTGTAAGAGAACAAACGGAGAAAAATATATGAAAACGGGACAGGAAAATCCATGGAAAGTAAATAATATGCCAGCATTTGCCTAAGTTATCAGGGGAACCACGTAAAAACCCAGGGTGAGGAGGGCCGTTTCCAAGGAATTTGAACCTAGGACCTCCAAAATGCAAGTCCCGAGCGTTACTTCCTAAGCCACCTCGATCGGTTACTTGGTGTTCTTAGGAAAATTGTCACAATAGGAGAAAAGATAAATAAAATTCCCCATTTAGTGTTTTAGGATCAACGAATGACTACAAAGGATATATTAGCGGAACCATTCGTCTCATACCATAGCATATATAATATTTTAACTAAATATTTAAAGATAAAAAATGAACTGCAAGATGTTGACATATTTAATTTGAGAGTCATCGATTTTGGGCAATATTAAACATTTGCTGGCGAACAAAAAGAAATTTCTTCGTAGAATTTGAGTATGGATGAATCGGGGAATCCATCACAATGCTTCTGAAACCAAAACACCAAGTAAATGAAGGAAATCACGGAGAAACGTAGCGAGAAGTTAAAGCGAGGTGCACTCTTTCTTCAATACAATGTTTCAAATCAACAAGTATCGTGCTGTAATAGCAGCAACTGTTAAAGAAGGGTTTGAACTGCTGGAATTTGCTTATTCTCTAGAATTTAGCTTCCAGTGACTGAAAGAAAACCTTCGAAAGAAGGCATTTTCTTCAGATTGTGTAATCGTGGAGGCTTGAAAAGGTTGGATAATCCTCCTCCTTCTTCTTCTTCAGCCAACGCCCGTTCTTGGCTGATCAGTCATTTGACATCGTGCCATCCAGTACATCCGTGCTCGTCCTTCTAATGAGTCTTCTCTTGAGTCATTCTGAAGTGCTGTTCAGTGTAAAAGTTGATCAGCCATCCCTTCCTGTTTTGAGCAGAGGGGGCAGATCGAAGAGTCGACTACCTGATTCTGTGCAAATGTTTTTGTAGGTAGTCGTCGCCACTGCCACTTCGCAGGACAGATTGTTGCGGATTGGTGTTGACACAATCGGTTCCCATCTTTTACCAATTGGTGCTGCCCTCCAGGAGTCCGCGACAACGTTCTTCATACTGTTTGAAATTACATTGCATATAATGGCGTAGGTTGGTTCATTGTGCATCCTTCCTTTGCGCATCTATCAACTTCTTCGTTCCGCTGATGTCACAGTAACCAGGAATCCATTGTAAATGGGAAACTCCTTACAGGAGGCAAGTTCTTGTAGAACGAGAGAGTCTGAAGTGACTCACTAAATGATGAAGAAAATGAGTGTATACATAAACTAATTTGTCGCTGTTAGATGAACTTTTTGTTACTTGCGATGAGATGCCTAAAAACATATGCATCCTATGCGACACTGACTAAGGATTGCTTTATCACAGATACTGTTTCATATGTAATGTCGGTTTTTAAGCAAAGCCTTATTTGAAATGGTTCTGGCAAGAAATTTCACCAGCCTTCAAAGTAAACGCATTCGTTTGTCTAGTCTTGAGTCACCTCAAACCAGCGAGGCTTGTAATCCCGCGACGGTACAGCTTGATGCGAAGAATTTGGTGATGCCCACTTCCACAGCTTCAGAATCTTTGACATTTCTTCCACACAGAAATTTGGCCGTGGGGTCGAAACAGGTTGTAATAAGAAGGCATAAGATCAGGGCTACATGCTGAGTGCGGTAGAAGCTCTTGGATTTTTTGCATGGCTGTTCGAGCGGTACAGGGTCTCGCATTGTCCTGCTGCAAGAGAGCTTTAATTTCAAGTAACTAATGCTGGGCATCTCTGTCTCAAAACTTCACGAAGTCGTTCCACTTGTTGAGAATAAATATTTGCATTGACCGCAAGTTCGTTTGAAAAAAAAAAAAAAAAAAAAAAAAAAAAAAACCCAGTGAGTCACACCTTCCAAATTCTACCAGACACGTAACATTACTTTGGGCCCTAACTGACTTTGGCAGGCTGAACTCCGTATAAATCTATCATTCATGAAATTTGCGATAAGCTGACGACCGTTATTCACTCTATGTTGGTCCTGTTCAGATGTAATTTGAATAAATACACATCTAAAGTTTTTGTATGATTTTTTTTTAAGTTTCTTAATATGGCGATGTATATGTTTTGATGCACCAAGTTCTTCTAACAGTCTAAGATAATACTTTTTGCGAGTTTGCTTCCAAAACGCTGCGTATTCTCAACATTCCGTATTGTAGGTCTTCCTGGATGTGATAACAGTGTTTTCTTCTCGATTATTGAAACACTGCAACCATGTGCTACACGCTCACTAACGACATCTTCTGCCTCCACTTCACAATTCTTTGAACCGCCGCAGCATCTTTATAATCTTTTTTCCAGTAGTGCTTTAGAAGGATTCTAATCTTAAACTTTATTACCTACATTTTATGATTTTGTATTAATAACTGACGACTGACTTATGTTCACAATATACACAATAATAACCATGGCATCCTTAAATAACATTGCCAAACAAAATAAAACCGTTAACTCTTACAAAATATGCAGAAATATAATTAAAATATGCATGTATTTAAATTGAATATAGAGAGTAATATCACTCATTATTAAAGAAAATAGATATTTCATATACTTAATTTCTTTATAACATAATTAAAGTACTTAAGCTTACTTTTCTTAGTTACAAGCAACAACAAGAATTTTTTAAGATATCAAAGATGCACAGTGGTTTCTGGTCGAGTTCATTCTTTGTTTATGAGTTTATAGGGGAATCAGGTTAGTATCTATCTTACTTCCGTACTGAACACATTGTAGGGAAGGTTTATTGCACAGCTGTACCGCTCTCATCTTTCTCCCTTGCAATTGTTTATTGCATTTATGCAGCTGAGAAGTTACCTCCACCCAATTTGCGTAGAATTGTCTGGCGCAGATCGATACAAGCTTATTCACTAGGACTATTCAACTACAGTGCTTTCCTCATTCTATTGCCTGGTATTCGTATGCCCGAGGTAACCGTGCGTTCCTTTCACTAATGAAGGTTCTGCTATTTAGAGAGTTTAAGTGAATGGGTTGAAAAGAAAGATTTTGACTGCTTGAAAAGAAATAATATATAACAAGATTCTCAATAGATATCTTTGTGAGGTGAATGTAGCTTTTAATTTTTATAACTTTTTTCACTTATATTGGAATTCTTTTTAAATACGTAATGCGTAAATAATCACAGAAAAAATCCATAACGACCTAAAAGAGGGGAAAAAAAAGTTTTTAAACCTTAAAACAGGCAACAGAAACCAAAATAGTCAAAAATAAATACTGGGCCTACCGATCCCAAATTGAAACATGTTCATTTCTATCTGACTCTTAAATATGTCCACTCAGATAGAAAAAGCATTTTGCATAGCTTTGGGCTCTGCTTATGAAACAACCTAATAAAAGTCCCTAAAAGTGATCATGTGAGTAAATCTATTCTAGAACTTGTCCTGATAGGCTCAGTATTATATCTTTTCCATGTTTGGTGTTCATTACAAGAGAACGGAACAGTATTACAGCAGTGAGGAAGCAGCATATACATACGGGAAGCCGCGAACCGCAAATCAAAAAGCAATATTAACCAGAGAACAGCACCACCGCGGGGTCAATCAGCGAACAGAACTGTGGTTTCCACTAGCAAGGGCCTGAAACGAAAACCTTGGCCCGGCCCTTTGTTGTGGGTTTCCGTTCAATTGCAGCTATTCTACTATGATATACTCTGCGTTCAAGTAAGTGCCTGATTCTTATCCTCAATATCGTACATGAACGCTAATTCATTTTTTGTAACCTCATGCAATTGGCTGTATATTATATGCAAATATAGACATTTAGCGCAAATAGCCTGTAAAAGCCCTCGAGGTTGAAATTATCATCAGTAAATGTTTATATTAAAATGCTTTTTGTAAGAATCCGCATCAAAATCTTCATTTCTATTAATATAACATTCTTGATATTAAAAATGTATTATTTTTCAAATGTCGGATCATCCAGTTATGTGATGACTTACGCGTCGGTCGATAAGCCATCTCCCAAGGCCACTAGAGTCGGATCGTGAGAGTGGCACAACTCAAAATCGGCGGTAGAAGCAATAGCCTGACAATCAAATACAAGTTATGCGTTCATCTAAGTCGCGCAAGATGAACAGCATGCTTTCATTTTTTTCACTCATTGCTGAAATTCTCTTACGAAATTGCTCATTACACTTTTTAATTCTCATTAAGAAATTAAATTGACCGTTTTGCGAATGTTATTTTTTAGTTCGTCTTAAGTGCAATTTGCTTTACTCTAAGATTAGACACGTGTTGCTTCTTTCATTTGTCAAACGACACTGACTGAATAGCATGAGATGCAAGGCCAATGTAGCAGTTCGGTCATCTCCTCCCGCACCGATTTATATAGCCCGGTTGGCTTAAGCAATGGTTTACTGGCCGATAAATGACCCTATAATAACAAGAGAGTTTACAAACTTCTTTGTATAAAACTCGAAACAACAACCCTGTATGCATAGAGTTACTACATCTCGTCTGATTCTACATACAAAAGTTCCTAAGAGAGTGTTGCTCAGGAACTTTCCTCTAAGCGTTTCATATGTAGATCAAGAATTAAAACAAAATATCAAAATATAAAGCTCCGGTTTTCAATTTGAGATTTTTACACCACGTGGAGGGTAAATTTGTTCTGCCTGTAAAATCCATAGGTATATAACGGCAAATAAAATTTTCAAGTGCAAAAATAATAGGCTATTGTCTTTTTCTTGTAGTATTTTATTAACTGTATTCTATAGGGTAGATTTGCAAGTATAGTGTTACAGATATAGCGTGGGTAGGTAGGTGTGTCTTTATTGTTATGCTACACATGGATTTACCATTGCTATTGAAAACTATAATAACTGAAAGTGGAACGTTGCATAGTGGGTAATGTTTCCAGAACTGTTGTCACTAGTGCACATAAAAGCGGCACAACAATATATCTTGCTTAGTAAGATAGTGTACTATATTAAGTTTTATGGAAAATATGTGCTTCCCTGAGCAAATGAAATTGTGATAACTTTATGAATAAAATAAACATTTTGAAAAACTAAGGCGCAAAGGAAAGCGATGATTACATCATCTAGACTTGATATGATGTACTTGAGGTATCAGAGTTACTTATCTCCTGTAAATGAGTCTGCCTATGTTGAATATTTTGTTCTTTTTTTTTTTTTTTTTTGAATGGTGTTTAACGCCCGTTTTTGCTACTAAGACACCACAGGCGGTGAACACTGATGATACGCGAAATGAAATGATAAATTGGGAAAGGATTTTTTTTAAGGAAGGAAACGTTCCAGGCCTAAGTTTAGGGTACCTCCCGATATTTGCCATTTATGAGGACTGAGGAAAACCTGGAAAAACCCCAGTCAGGGAGGACGGTGGGGTTCGAACCCCAGACATCCCGGTCACGAATCCGCGCCTTAATGACCTCAGTCACCAGTGGTGGTATTTTGTTCATGGGCGAGAAGGTGCATGAGGTTCTGCAAGATTAGCATTGGACAAATGATGACAACAAAAGATTGACATAAATACATTATATAACACACAAGAAAGTTCGGATCACTTTGGTTTGTGTGAACCTTGTTCTTAAAAACAGAAGTGTGTATGTTTTCTTTTTAACTAAGGTAATCAATAAGGTATTCTTACATCAGTTAATTTAAGTTCTGCTATTTTATTTTTACTGATCCTTATTAACGATGGTTCATTTTCTTTAGCAACTGTCACTTGTAAACTTTGATTGGTTAATATTTTGACATGACATGTTCAATTTTCAGTAAGAGATATAAGAAACATCGACATTCACTATAAAAGTCAACCTTCACTCCGTATTCAACTTTTACTATAGTTTGCATAAGAGAAATCGCCACTAGTCACCTTCTTGTTGATTTTTCACCATCTAGCACTATCTTAAACCATGTTTAAGATTTCTGCTCGCGAGAGATTGACTGAATTCTTGATTTTGTCATCCTTTTACTTTCCCCGCCTCTGTTTTCCTCAGCCATATCGAGAATAGTGTCTTTCTCCAATAATTTGTTCTTTTCATGGCATAAACGTTTTGAAAACTTGTATTTCGTAGTACCAAGGAATAGAATCAGTCCTTCTTTCAGTACACTTTACTTTTAGCAGGTTTCTCCAGGTCCATATTCGAAAAAGATTAAGATTTGTTTAACCTTTTCTGCAGTTCTTTACATTTAATCTTCACAATTTATATCTCATTCGTCTATGGTTCTAAACTGGAATCATGCTCGTCGGTCCTGGTGGTGTAGTGGTTACCATACTTGCCTCCTAAACCCGGTTCGAACCCGGCCAGGACCGATGGATTTTTTTCGGGCGTAAAAATCCTAAGTATGGCTTCCTTCGGAAGGGAAGTAAAGCCGTGGGTCCCATGTCGTACACTTAGGCATGAAAAAGAACCTCAAGCCTGAAAGAGAGGCCTCTGAGCAAAATTTGTCGGCCGTTTCACGCCCTGAATTGAATGGGGCGCTGATGACCTGAGCTGTTAAAGAGCGTCCATAAATAAATCAATCAAAAAAAAAAATGATATGCTCGATTTCATGTTGTCATAAATAGAGATGAGAAATTTACTTTCGAAAATTATGCGAATTATTTATCTAATTATTCCCTGAACACTGTTCAAATATTCCCTTAAGTACATAAAATAGTCTCTTAAATTTACAATGTCTATGGTGACATACAAAATAATTTCGTGTATGGTACTAATATTGAAGCGTTTATGTTCCTGGTTTCTTGTCGCAATACTACATACCTGTTAGAAGCGCCCATGTCACTTAAATTTTCTAGCAATTCAATTGTTTGTGATACGATAAAATTTTCCACGTTTTATTATGAGAATTCGGATCTGTTGTCATTTAACACGTTTTAAACGCAGAAAATGACATCTCTACATCTCATGATGTCATTGGAAAATATGAATTATAAAATAAGATAACTATTGTCGATTTAGACTAGGATGCTGTACAGAGGAGGATGAGTCCATTGTCTCCAAGGCATCTCCTGGAGGATGCATGCGAGACCAGGAGGGAATTCATGAGCGTAAGCGTTTGCATAGAAGAGGCCCGTGCAGACCCCCCACCAAGCAGGTACTTTTTCAGAAAGTAAGCCTCCGTCATACCACAAGGCACCAGCCACCTCACCAGACGCTAATGCTATGAAATGAAATGAAACGAACTGGGAAAGCGGAAAATTTGTGAAATGTAAATATCCATCCCAACATTCACTTAAGTGGTTAGGGCAAACCATGGAAAAACCCAAGGTCAGGATGTACTGTCCAGTGAGACTTTAATTCGGTTTCCCATTCTTTGTTGGAAGGGAGTAAAGCTTTGATCCTGTAGATTTACAGCAGGTAAAAGAATCTTAAGTCTGAAAGAAGAGGCCTCTGAACAAAATTTACCAGCGTTTCGCGCATTGAATTGGGGACGCTAATGACGAGAGAAGTTCAAGAGTGTCCTTAAATAAAATAATATAAATATATAATAAAGCGCTACCATCTGAGTCATACCGCTTGGTATTTATAGGTAGTCCAGCTTCAATCAGCTCTCCGTCTAAAAACTGCGAGCTCGGTTAAGCTCTTGTTTTTAAATTAGTACCTCCTTATATTAAGATTACACTCTTTCACCTTTCCTTCCTCCTGCACCATTATACTCTCCTGTACCCGTTATATTTCAAAACATCAGTTGTCTTCCCCATTTATTTCAGTTGTGATTTCTTGAACACACTATATAACCATGTTTTCCCTTACCATGCCCTTATATTTACTAAATATAAGGAAAAAGTGTCCAATCGCGTGTAGTTTTGAAAACAGCGTCCGTATCACACTTCATGGGTTGTCTGTTCACTTTATGTGCCTCTTAAAGCTAATCAGGAGCCAATCAGCGATTTTCTAGAAGAGAATGGAGCAACCTTTAACATAAATTATTACAAGTAATATCACGAGAGGATCTGAGATTACCGATAAATTCACGAATGTATTGATAGTTATTAAGACTATTTCAAGAAGAAAAGATTTTTTTAATACAATTCCCTAAACTTGGTTTACAAAGTTGTAATAATTGTATATTTGTACTTAACCTTTTCAAGCAATCTTGCGACAGAAGAATGTCGATTATCAATAATACCAATTGAAAGAGCAAAATACAGTTTAAGACTATTTCATGAATAGAATATAAATAAAAGTGATATATATATTTTAAATTCGCGCACAGAATATTAACACTTGCACAAAATATGGATATATATTATCTTCAGAAACCGTGAGACTGGACTGGACAAAAATCGACTATTACAATCGCTACCCTTGCCTTCTACACCCAAGATCGCGGGTTCAAATCTGACCAGGTTCGATGGAATTTTTCGGACGTAAAAATCCTAAATATGGCTTCCTTCGGAAGGGAAGTAAAGCCGTGGGTCCCATGTCGTAGATTTGCGGCATGTAAAAGAACCTCAAGGCTGAAAGAAGAGGCCTCTGAGCAAAATTTATCGGCCGTTTCACGCCCTGAATCGAATGGACGTTGATGACCTGAGATATTAAAGAGCGTCTGTAAATAAACCAAATAAAAATCGCTATCCTTCCATTTTCTAATACCAAATGAGAGAGAGGAAAAAAAATAACATAGAGTGTCTCTATTTTTCTTTGTATTCTGTGAAATTCCTAATGATAAGATCAATTTGCACATTTGAAGCATCATCAAAACGCTTTCAAGAACCCTCCATTTTGCGTTATGATTGTCGATTGTCCATGTTTTTGTTGCTATCAATAGCTCCCCACCACCTCTAGCAAAAGTGGTCAATGATGCGTGTTTAGGAATTATATAGCGGAGGTATAAAGTTGGCTACACTGATAACAAGACAAATGCACGTCGTGTGATAAAACTGATTTGATAATTTTTTTCGATAACAAGACAAATGCACGTCGCGTGATAAAACTGAATTGATAATTTTTTTTTTTTCACTCCGTAATCCGACTGTGATTGGACAAAATTCAAATTTTTGGTCTCGTTTCATTGGTCGATTTTAAGATGACGTCATATGAGTGAAATAGTCCTTATAAAATTTACTTTCTAGGTTCCTTTCCATCTCAAATCATTTCACTCTTGTACAAACAAAAAGGATCAAAATATTCCAGTACATTCTGCAAGACAAAGAATATTCCCTAAACTTTTAAATGTGCATCTATATTTTCTATCAATTTTATTTTTTAATGAATTGGCGCTAAAATGTTGATATACTAAATATCAATAACGTATATGCTCTCAAATAAAATTATTCACACATTAAATTCTCGCGTCTAGTGATAAGGATCCAATATATTCATTGTTTTACACTTAGTGATTGTGACATCTTAGCTTTTGTGACAACAAAACTTGTCATGTTTCCTTGAGCATCATTAAAAATCGAGATTTACTTGTGTTACATTCCAAATAACAACTGATTTATATACTTAACGTATTGTTTTAAAAATAAAACGTCTTTTTCCGTAAAATATTGAATGTAAATATTTAGTAACAAAAATAATCATTAACACAGACGTAAACCCTATACGTGTCACAATCCATCAGTTAAAAATGCTGCATTAAGGTACCTAACTAAAAGTATCGTTATTTCAACGCAGGAACGGCTAATACACGTGAAATCTTTGGCATATGACTTTTCCTAGAAATAAAAGCATCCGAGGACATAATTGGTCGAATTCGTGCTTTTTTAAGCGCCATATTAAATTTAATATGAGCAGACGCAGATTGGGAATTGGCACAAGGAGCCACGTGCCGCGTCTCGAATTGAGTGTTGCTTCCCAGTGACAGGCTCTCCTGAGGGACAGTTCTCGCTGCTCATGCGCCGGGAAATGAGATATAACTACAGAGCGATCTCACACCGGCTCGCCAGTTCCTGCTCTGAGGTGCCTATCGTCATCTGTCTGTGCCGTTGCTCACCAGGTAGGATCTATAGGCTTGCCATTTCGATGTACAGACGCATTGAATGCAGCATTTTTTCAGAAGAGCATTATAGAGTTATTGTTATTGCAGTTCTTTTGACGTTATTATTCCGAATGTGCGTGCCTTCTTTTGTAACAATCAGAACTTATAAAAAACAACTGAAATTCTAGAAGCGACGTGTACTTGTTTAAATTTCAGTCAATCAGAGTCAATACTATAAAAACTTACGATTATATTATGAATGTTAAGCTGTCGCTACCAGTACGCAACTGTTTCTTGTTTCACAGGCTAGTTATTTAAAAGTCAGTGTCAAAAGTTGTCGAGGATGGGGGAAAGTACGAAAAGATATAAAAAATTAATTAAGTACATCATAACCTAACTAAGTAACGGTAAACTCCGAAATAATCAATTTGCACCTAATAAATTTACTTTTACTGAATATGTTCAGCATTTACATTTCATTGCGTTTATGATAAAAATGAACAATTCCATTATTTAACGGTTTCTTTCATTTGTTACTAGTTGGCTTAGCTCTGGTTGTATTTATAAATAAATGTTTCAGTTTCTTTATGAATCAGTAGGCCGTTCTAGCATATTAAACAGGATATCATCACAAATAATATCACAGAAGTTCTAAGGTTAGTGCTGAATGCACCACCATAGCGAGTTATCTAAAGAGCTCAGAACGTCAAGTGATAATTATGACGACTATTTCAAGAATAACATTAGAATAAAAATAACATATTCTTAAAATTCGCTCACAAAATATTAATTGCATAAATTCTTTAAACTGACATTTGTGAATATGTAACTATTAGGAAATCATGTCTGAAACACATGAAGGTCGATTACTTCAATGTCGATTTATTCGTAAATGCCAACTGAGGGGAAAAAAATTAACAATGCTAATTGCATGCATTGCTCTTTTCTTTTGTTATTATTATAAGAGCACACTTTCACTAAAGAAATTGTCAAAATATTATTTATGTTTATCAGTTACAGATTTTAAACTATTTGGTTAAACGTGCAATAATTAAATAAACAGCTCAATTTTATTTATATATTGTGGACATGCGGTAATTAGTAAATGTTGATATGAAAGCAGAATGTCATAATTTGTTTAGTATTGCCGAATATCACTCTTAATTAGTCTGTAAATACGGCTAAAGAGAGTTGCATTGATGTGTCCCATGAATTTGATAAGTTCCTGGATTCTAGCTTGTAACATATGTGATACGAGAGTTGATTGGCTGTAGTAGTTAGTTATTTTATCCTTTAGTATTTTATGGTATGATTGTTGCGATTGTTGTTACTGATAGAGTTGGTGACACTGAGAAAACAAATGCACGTCTAAGCGGTAAAATGATTACGGTAAAAATTGCGATAAATTTACATCGATTGCGACTGTGATTGGCAAAATTTTCGGTGCATTTCATTGGTAGAAAATATGATATAATATAAGTGAAATCGTACATAAATTTGCCTGTTATTTAAGTTTCGAAATTGTCACATTTCATTTGTTATTTTGAATCGTAATCGTAACTGTATACAGTAGCATTTATTTTTGTATTCTTTTTTTTTTTTATGAAACTAAGAATAAACACAAACTGACACGTTTTCACATACTTTTATATTAAAAATAATAACAGTGAGAAAAGGTTTATATTTATACAAAAGTACAATGGAAATTAAAGGATGAAAAGAGTTGTGCTTTACCGAATAATACTTCGTTTATAAAAGTCTTGTATGCGCATAATCTGTGTAAGTATTTTCTGAATAGTTTGATTGAGTTTTGAGTTTGCATAATTATAGACGCATCAATAAATGCATAAGTGATAAGTGATAGGAATATGTATGTACGAAGCATTCATTAGAATTTCGGAAAATTATGTCGTTTTCAGAGGACCTTAGCAAAAAAAAAAAAAAAAAAAAAAAAAAAGGTAAAAGTCTCGCGGGAAGGTAATTTTATGTTTTTATTTAAGGACATCTTTAACATCTGTGGTCATCAAATTCCCATTCAAGTCACGGTGTGAAACAGCCGATAAATTTTGCGCAGATGCCTCTTCATTCAGACTTGAGATTCTCTTACATACAGTAAATCTACAACATGACTGTACTTTGGATTTTTACTTCCTAAAAAATTCATTGACCTTGGCAGGGTTTGAAAGCGCGACCTTGGGCTTAGGAGGCAGGTATACTTACCAGTAGAACCGACACGCTCCACGGTACCATACATAGCTAACATGCAGCACTTCTATCTGCTTCCTATGATATGTCTAGATGTATTTTCCAACCACAGTACACAATAATATACAGCAGTGACGCTTTTGATGTTGCTGCTCCGTATTTTCTTTACTTCTCAATGAATCCATTTGATGTCGCTACTATTGCAGCAGACTATCATGTATTGATTCAATGAACATTTATCAAACGTATAAGTAACAGAAAGTGTTAACTGTAATCAATATAGACATGAAAGTCCACCATTTGTCAATAAAATCAAAGTAATCGTGTAGAAGAGAACATTTAATTAAGGTGGTAAGTCGTGTATTTTTACTCTGGTTTTCGATTCTGCTGATTTGTTGTTGGTTTCTGAATAATGGTCAAGTATTTTATGCATTATTACTATTATCATTATAATAATGCACAAATCTGTACTTTATGTTTAGTTCAGAAAGTATAAACCTTGTGCATTTTACCGGGTTACAAAATGATTAGGTAAGGAGCTGGTGAGCGTAGCTTACTGTTGATTTTTACGGACGCTCTTTAACATCTCAGGTCAGCAGCGTCCCATTCAATTCAGGGCGTGAAACGGCAGACAAATTTTGCATAGAGGCCTCTTCTTTCAGGCTTGAGTTTCTTTTTCGTGCCGTAAATGTACGACACGGGATCCACGGCTTTACTTCCCTTCCGAAGGAAGCCATACTAAGGATTTTTACGCCCGAAAAAAATCCATCGGTCCTGGCCGGATTTGAACCCTCGATCTTGGTTTTAGAAGGCAAGTATTATTACCACGACCAGGACCAACAACGTAGCTTAAATGACCCATCTAAAAAGTGTTTATTGTTTTTTCCGCGCTTTACAGCAGATTTAACATATGATACGTATTTCCCGATAATTGCAGTAGGGAACAGAGAGAGTAATATTGTAAAAAGATGTAAGTGATGTTTTACAAAATAAGCCGTTATCCAAGAGCAACCTTCACAACACAAATACCACCTCGAGTTGTTAATTTTTCTGTATTCATTTTCTTGGTAATATTTGTTTTAATGTCAGTATTAATTATTATTCTGTGGATCACTTTACAGCGTTTCAAACATTTTCCAGTATGAAAAGCATGAACTTGGAACTTTTGAGGGGGGGGGGGGGGGTCGTTTAATCAAAATTATTCAGGGAAATTAGATTCATCATTAAAAATTTTACTACAATCGTAACCTGTGCGATCAGAAAATGATGTGCAGATCTTAATTCACAGAAGCAACAGTTAATGCCAACATAATCGCTAACCACCACCAAGCCGGTGACTTAAATTTTAGCATCAACTGTAAATATTTCGGAATTCTTACATTCGGCAATAATTATTATTAGTGTTTCGATTGCACAAATATGCCTGATAGCTGTTTAAATTATTAAAAAAGTAGTAATAAATGTTCACGGGTGTATAAGTTGTGCTGATCCCCTGAGGAGAAAACATTTTGGAAACCCAATTTCGTGAAATACATTCAGAATTCGATTCCGGGAAGTACTCAAGCTATCTACTGTATATTCTTATACTGTGACAAACATTAGTGTGTTTTGATAATCAGTATGTCGTTTGTTTTCCAATTGAAGTTTTCTTAAAACAATAACTCAAGTCGAATTCGGATTTGACCGGAAATACTGATAAACGCTTCTGTAAATTATATTTTTGAAGTGTGGATTTAAAAGCGAAAAAAGAAAGTATAATAAATATTGTTTTTAACATACATGTGGAAATTCAAGGAGCGAAGCAAAAGTATTACGAGTATTTTGTATAATAATTTGGAGATTTTGTTCTACTTTCACATTTATTTTCATAAACCCTTCATCAGTGTTTGTTTCTTAGCACTAATGCTAATAGAACACTTAAAAAACAGTTGGGAATACTTCAATATACAGCGTTTTGTTTTTCAATTCCTCCTTTTTACCATTACGGCATTATGGGCGGTAGACAATGATATATGAGATGATATTATAAATTCGGAAAGAAAAATTGGGTAAGAACCATTCTAGGCCTTAATTTGGAGTACTTCCTCGGCCTTTACTATTGCTGAGGATTAAATAAAAACCTCTGAAAAGTACTACTCAGCGAAGGCGGTCCTGGTAGTATTCGAACCAAGGACCTCCCTATCTTCATTGCCGATATGGATAACATTGGCTTTTATTTCAGCTATTTTAACTTTTATTATGAAAACCTCACGACTAACATATTTATTTCATTTTAAAAAGATTATATTTGTTGTCTAGTCCACATTTAGTGTATAAGCCTTCTAAACCTTCCTCTTATAGTAACAAATCTTTGTTACTATACGAAGATATAACGTAATTGAGAAATGTGACAACTAATCTCTCAGTTCACATTATTGAGTACGTTGTGCTTATAGCTCTCGAGGAAATCTATTAAGTTGACGAAAATGTTGACAGACGGAAATTTGAAAACATTGATAGTTGTAAAGTAAAATTAAAATAGTTATATTTTTTTACATTCTTCCCTCTCTAGCGATTAGTTATTTGTTACGTAGGCCCTATCGCCATTCAGATGGAACTTTATGAAGAAAAAAGTTCATTTCTACTTTTTTTTTTTTTGTTTTATGATCATAATTCGTTCCTCCCTTTATATTTTAAAGCCTTTCTTTCATAATGAGTCGTACAGGAAGGAAATAATGTCCCCGGTGTTGCTCTTTGTGAGGATTTTCTGTGCTGCAAGGATTTTATATACACATATTGGAGTAATATGTCCGGTAGATTTTTAGAAGTGGCAATGTTTGTTAAAAGCGCATTCGTCAATCTCAGTTCATTAGCTTATCAAACAATTACGTGCCTAGGGACAGAAAAATGTGCAAATTTTCATACCATTTTATATATAATATATTTATAACAAACGTAGGCTCCAAATAATATAAAGTTAAATCGACAATGCATCTCATTATTAAAGATTTAAATTCTTAATATTTCACATTAATACTATAATATACTAATACACTATAGTAAAATTAAAACAGTGTAGAAGGTTACAGCTTAAAAGTTAAATTTATATATTTTTGAAAATAGTAAAGAGCTAGTATTAAGCGTAAAAATTACTATACGTTTAATATGTTATTTTATTAAAGTTATAAAAATAAATGTATTGTGCTTAATACCTTTCAATTCTATATGAAAGCATCAGAAAATAAATTAGCAATACATATTACTTTATTTTAATTTTATCAAACATAAACATAAATTTCAATTTCTAAATAATAAATTAGCATAGTTCTGCACATATTTATATTTAATTGAAAATGAAAATACTTATGTTGAATTATACTAAATTAGATTTCAGACCACTGTATTGTTATGTTTGCAAACGGAAATTTTTATTTCAACTTCGGCATAAATAAGTTAACATAATGCTACACAAATTAGGCATGTAATCATAATTTCAGTGTAATGTGGAATGTATTGGGCAAAAATTTTAAGGTTACAATCTTGTTACTATTATGAGGAACATTCCCACTTTCTTCCCATTGTTTAAGGCTGCGAAAGAGGGTTCATGGTTTAGGTCCTATACCCATCAACTTTATCTGAAAAGTTTAGCGAATATAGTTTTTAAGGAAATGAAAAGAATTACCTGCAACATGTAGTTCTTTTCTATAAAAAGGAAGTTATAATGTATTCCCATTTTGACTGTAAAAACCTAAGCGCTATAATACAAGTATTCATTTGCAACAAAGAAATTCAACTAAACCCCCTTTGTGCCCGTATTGTGGCAAGTGTTTTAATTTCAGTACGACAGTCTTTCGTTTTATAACTCTGTTATAGCTTTCCAATGAAATTCTTCCCTGTGCTTTCTTTGTAGAGGTGTTGACAGTCATATTTCGATTCTATGGGAGGCTAACAACAAAAGAAGAGTTTGAGAGGCGATGCGCGTGTGCTTGTCTTAGAAACATGTGTGGTATTTGCAACGTCCATATTCAATAATTTGATGTTTTTTAATAAGTGATATACGCTGTCAATAAGATGAGACATTTATCTACAAGTTTTTTAACTTCAACATTTTGTTAACATTTAAATAGAGTACATACATAATTTATATTTTTTCGCCGAATAGTGTTGGATAAAATGCTATAAATGAGTGTTCTCTGTTACTAGAATACCCTTCTAAAATAACGTTGTATATTAACATTTTGATTTATATAAGAAACACGATAAGCTGCACATTACCTGGAGAAAACAAATCATATTACTTAATTAATATATATATATCTCATGGCTCAGAATCTCTCGAGCAGTTCCTTACTAATCTTAACTCCAAGTTTTCAGTTAAGTTCACTTCTTCTGTCTCTCCCAATGCTGCTACTTTCCTGGATATTGATATTTCTTTATGCAATGGCTCTTTCCTTACGTCTGTGCACATTAAGCCTACCAATTTACAAC